>OAMR01000816.1:399825-419181 GCA_900205405.1 Echinochloa crus-galli | reverse complement strand
GGATCGTGAAATCATCTTCATCAGCAAGCCCTCCTATGTGCTTGACGTGCAAAGAACTGGCAGCCTTGACATTTCTTGACGATTTCTTCTGCATCTCGAGTTGCTGTAGGCCAGAAAAATCCCGCTCGGTAAGCTTTGCCCACTAGTGTGCGAGAAGCTGCATGATTGCCACACACACCGCTGTGGATTTCTTCCAACAAAGCTCTGCCTTGATCTGCTGGAATACACTTCATCAGAACGTTGACAGATGCCCCACGTCGATAAAGTGTGTTATTGACCACCACATAATTAGCGGCTCTGCGCCGTAGTCGAGCTTGTTCTGGTTTCTTGTCTGGGACTTTGTGATCTCGTAAGTACTCAATGAAAGGTTGCATCCAATCAGTATCAATGATCATAACCTGCAGATCAGGACGTGGATGAGCATTCGTGATATGCTCAGGAGTTGTTTCTTGAATAGATGGATGATGTAACTCATGAACAAATATTTCTGCGGGGACGTCTGCTCGTTGCGATCCCAGTTTGGATAGAGCGTCCGTAGCAACATTGTAATCACGAACGACATGATGAAATTCCAATCCAAGGAAATGACGTTCAAGCTTGCGTACTTCCTTGACATATGCATCCATTGTCTCCTTGGTTGTGTCCCAATCTTTATTGACTTGATTGATGGCCACTGCAGAGTCACCATAAACACATAGGCGCTTGATGCCTAACGATACTGCAATACGAAGGCCATGTAGCATGGCTTCATACTCAGCTTCATTGTTTGTGACTTGAAAAAGTATCTGCAAAACATACTTGAGTTGTTCTCCTTTGGGGGAAATCAATAGAACTCCTGCGCCGCCACCTTCTAGCTTTAAAGACCCATCAAAATACAAGACCCAGTGCTCTGGACGAGTAGTTGATCTGAAATATTGGAGCTCCATCCATTCAACTGTGAAATCAGCCAAAGCTTGGGACTTGATAGCAGTTTGAGGAGCAAATTCTAGGCTATATGCTGCAATTTCAGCTTTCCACTTGCTTATCCGTCCAGTCGCATCAGGGTTATTGAAAATTTCTCCAAGAGGAAATTTAGTCACGACAGTAATTGGAAAAGATTGAAAATAATGCCGTAACTTTCTGGAAGTTATAAATACTGCATATAAGAGTTTCTGAACTTGAGGATAACGAATTTTAGACGCAGAGAGTACCTCACTGATGAAATATACCGGACGTTGGACTGGAAATACATGACCTTCCTCCTTGCGCTCCACCACAATAACAGTACTGACCACGTGTGTAGTAGCCGCAATATATAACAATAATCGTTCACCTTTGGTTGGAGCAACGAGGATCGGTGGAGAGGTTAGGTAGCTCTTGAGTTGTTGGAAAGCTTGATCAGCCTCCTCTGTCCAAGTAAACTTGTCCTGCTTCTTGAGAAGTTTGAAGAAAGGGAGGCCCTTTTCTCCAAGTCTTGAGATGAATCTATTCAATGCCGCGAGGCATCCTGTGAGTCTCTGGACTTCTTTGATATTCTTCGGGGCTTCCATCTGAAGGACAGCCGTGATCTTGTCAGGATTAGCTTCGATGCCCCTGTGACTGACTATGAACCCGAGTAGTTTGCCAGCAGGTACACCAAAAACACACTTAGTCGGGTTAAGCTTCCATCGAAATTTCCTGAGGTTATCGAATGTCTCCTGCAAGTCAGCAATGAACTTGTCTGGGTCTCTTGTTTTGACCACCACATCATCAACGTAAGCCTCCACATTGACACCAATCTGAGAAGAGAGACATTTGTTTATGGCACGCTGATATGTAGCTCCCGCGTTCTTCAAACCGAACGACATGGTAGTGTAGCAAAAAGCACCGAAAGGAGTGATGAACGATGTTTTGATCTGGTCCTCCTTGGCTAGGGCTATCTGATGATACCCTGAATAGCAATCAAGGAAGGATAGCAATGCACACCCTGCAGTAGAGTCCACGACTTCATCAATTCGTGGGAGGCCCATAGGGTCTGGAGGGCAATGTTTGTTGAGATCTGTATAATCAACACACATACGCCACTCATTGTTGTTTTTCTTTCGAACCAGGACTGGATTGGCTAACCACTCGGGATGAAAGACTTCTTTGATAAAGCCAGCCGCGAGTAGTTTTGCTATCTCCGCCTTGATGGCGTTGCGCCGTTCCTGGTCGAAGCGTCGTAACCGTTGACGTTTGGGTTTCGCGTCTTTCTTGACATTGAGTTTGTGCTCGGCAAGCTCACTAGGAACACCAGGCATATCAGATGGTTTCCAAGCAAATATATCTTTATTAGCATGAAGGAACTTGACGAGCGCATCTTCCTATTTACAATCTAAACTGGCCCCTACAAGGGCCGTTTGTGATGAATCGCCCGTCTGAAGATCAACAGTCTTGATCTGTACTTCTTCGGAGGGCTTGAAACTCATGTTGGTGGACTTCTTGGCTGGGACTTCAGAACCTTCTTCCTTCGACTTGTTGGCGAGGGCGAGGACCTCCATCATCTGGGTGGGTACTTGTGAGGCTGCGGCAAATTCAACGGCTTCTGCGTCACAGTCGTGTGAAATCTTGAGGTCTCCTTTGACGGAAAGTACTCCTTTGGGAGCTGGCATCTTTAGGATGAGGTACACGTAGTGCGGGATCGCCATGAACTCGGTGAGGGCTGGACGCCCAAGGATCGCATGGTACGAAGTCTCAAAGTCTGCCACCTCAAACTTGATGTACTCTGTTCTGAAATTGGACGCGGTACCGAAGGTGACTGGTAAGGTAACCTGTCCCAAGGGGATTGCAGCTTTGCCTGGAACGATGCCATAGAACGGAGATTCCATGGGCTTTAGATTTTTGTCTGAGTTCTGCAATGGTTTCTGGACGGCGTCTTCCAAACTCTCGATGAAGCTCACGTGCCCACAGACCATCATGAAAGCAGTCGATGATCTCCCTGTCTGACACGTCTATGATTGTGGCCCTCTTTTCAAAGAATCTCTTGATGTATTTACGCAAAGTTTCGCCTTTTTCTTGCTTGCAAGCTGATAGCTCGAAGCGGGTTCCGGGCCGGGCCCAGGTTCCCTGAAAATTGGCGGTAAACTTGCGTGTGAGTTGTTCCCAGGTGTCAATGGAGCCGGGGCGGAGGCCTTCAAGCCATGTTAGTGGCGCTGTATCCATCATGATTGGAAAATATATGACTTTGACGTCATTGCTGCCACCTGCCATCGTGATTGCTGTCGAGTAGACGCGCAACCATTGCTCCGGATCTTGTTTCCCAGTGAACTTCTCAATCCCAGTAGTCTTGAATTTCTGGGGTAGCTGGATTTTCTTGATGCGACTTGAAAAAGCAGGGAATCCATCATATTTGTCAGATGGAGATGGAGTTCGTCGTCTTCGACTTGTGCCATCCCTGCGATCGTCATCTCTATTGCCCGAGTGGTGGCTAGGAGAACCACTCGGTTCAGGGTCCCGGCGTCCCCTGTTGCCTCCATGATTGCGATCACGGCCTCGGGGGGGACGATCACCATCATCACCATCATCTGAAGGGTCATTATCAGGGTTGTTGTCCCTACCGCGAGGCTGTGTATCGCGGTGTCGAGTGCGGGTAGTTTCGCGAGGCGGTTCTTGAGCCCGTGTTCGATTAGTATCGCGAGGTGGGTCTTGAGCTCGTGTGCGATTAACGTCACGAGGTGGGTTGTCCTCAGGCTGCTCTTGATCGACCTGGATCGGGCCATATTGCTGCTCAAACTCGGTACGTCTGCGAATCTCTGCCGCAATCCGCTCAGCTCGTCGTGCATCAATTTGAGAGCGAGCATCTCGAGTTGCATTGATCGTGGCGCGAAGGTCTGTAGCAGGAGGGTTCTCAACCCTATTGCCACCAGCTGGATCGCGGAGGACGATCTGTCTTGAATTTGCGGGAGCGTCTTGACTTGGATGTGGAGAGTGGACAGTATGCCTGCTGCCTTGTGGCCGGCTCCCACTGGCTGCTAGTCCACCATTAAGATCTTGGCGCACTGCCTCCAGCATGGCGATCGCCTGCCCTAATGCTAGTGTATTTGGCAGGGCCTTGATGATCTCAGTAGCGACAGCAAGGTTTTCTGGTGTTCCTTGAAGCACGGTCTGGTCCCCTACCAGCTGGAAAGCTTGATGGAGATTGCGAGTAGCCGAGGCTCGCAAGGCTGCGTTGATCCGTCGTTCCTTGCGCTTCGCGTTCCTTGATCGCCTTGTAGCCTTCGCTTGCTCGGTTTCTCCTGGTTGCGAATTCTATTCATCTGAAATATCGGCCACAAGCTCACGGTCATACTGTCCGCCTTGTCCTGATGCTCCTTCCATGTATACTTGCCTGCTGGGGTCAGGTAACAGCAGGGTCGGTGTACTGGAGAAATTGTCTCCTGTTGAGTCAGTTGAGGACGTGATCGAGGTCGTCCTACCGTCTTGATAAATCCTGTTGAGTCAGTTGAGGACGTGATCGAGGTCGTCCTGCCGTCTTGATAAGGCAAGTCTTCCAGGATCACAGCGCTTAGCCTCGACTCGTCGTTCTGTTGGAAATCAGCAGGGACTGCTCCAGGCCAGTGTACAAGGAGCCCTCCTGGGGAGTTGGTGACGACAAGTCCTGATGGCAACCGAACGAGTGGTTGTCTCTGATGAGACAGTCCTTATGCGACTGAATCGCATGTTTACTGGTGTTAGTGGAAAGCCAGTAATAATTGGAGAACTGTCTAAAAAGCAACCGCTGATGCTAGAAGTAAGTAGTCTTGATACTGAAGTAGTCGTATCATGAAGAATCACAAATATTAATTGTGTTTTGAATGCTGCAGGATGAAACACCATCACTTCTAGCCGAGCAGGAGTGGGCAGAGCTTGAAAAGAGTTCATCGGAGAAGTCGACGAATTATGTCGAGCACGTCTAACCGGGGATACCCCGAGGAGTAGATTTGCGAGGGTCTCGCCGAGTTCTAGGAACGATGGTGCACGAACAACACAATTTAGACAGGTTCGGGCCGCGAATAGCGTAATACCCTACGTCCTGTATGGTTGATTGTATTTGGTGTCTCTTTTGGAGGGGTCCCTGCTCCGCCTTTTATAGTCTGGGGAGCAGAGTTACAAGTCGGTTACAACATCCTAGTCGTATACAACCTGGAGTACTACAACAGAATACTTTGGGGAGTCTCCTACCAGCCTACGACTAGTTTATCTAATCAACTACGCCGTCTTGTACCATAGCCGACTAGTTTAAAGTAGTCGGATCAAACATTCCTTATCGAGTAGTTTAATCCTTGGATGAATGGTCCTAGGGATCCTGGTCCCACAGCGCCTGGTGGTTTGGAGTGGCTTATTGTAGCCATCGACAAATTCACTAAGTGGATTGAAGCACAGCCCCTGGTAAACCCACGGGCTGGGAATTTGATCAAGTTCTTCGATGGAATTGTCCAGAGATTTGGCGTACCTCATGAAATCATAACAGACATGGGATCAGTCTTCACAAGCGAAGCATTTCAAGATTATTGTGACAAGTACGCAATCAAGACGCATTAAGCCTCGGTTGCTCATCCACGCGCTAATGGACAAGTGGAGAAGGCTAACGGCTTGTTGCTACAAGGGTTAAAACCACGACTTTACGAACCTCTGAAGAAGTACGGCGGCAAGTGGGCTCAAGAACTGTTCGTAGTACTCTGGGGGCTACGTATACAACCAAGCCATGCTACCGGGCAGACGCCCTATTTTCTAGTCTATGGGTCTGAAGTAGTCCTTCCTGTTGATCTTCTTTGGAGTGCCCCGCGACTAGAAAACTATGATGAACAAGTTGCTCAGCAAGAATGATTCCAGGATGTTGACGACATCGAAGAGGCTCAATAGCTGCTCTTATTCAGAATACACGCTATCTTGAGGGCTTACGGCATTACCACCAACGTTCCATCCAGCCTCGTTCCTTCATCATAGGAGATTTGGTGCTACGGCGCATACAGAAGACTAACAGCCTACATAAGCTCATGTCACGATGGGAAGGCCTGTTTCTTGTAAAACAAGTCATTGGGGCGGGAACTTATCGCCTACAAACTCAAGAAGGCGAAGACTTGCCCAATGTGTGGAACGTCGAGCATCAGAGAAAATATTACCCGTTACACGGGTCTTAGAGCAATTTTCATGTACCTTTTTTATTATTAAGAGATCAATAAAGATGTTGCTTCCCTGTCAATTTCAGATTGCAATGTCTTTTTTTATTCTCATTAGAGAACCCTGCATATAGTTGTTGCTTAACCAACACAAGCCCAGGGTAGTTGTTTACAACTAGTCAAAAGAAGCCACGACTGCTTTTTATTCAAAGAGCGGCGCTAAGCCTTAGAAGTCCTATTAGAGCTACACCAGCCTATACATGGTTGTCGTTGTTAGCATCTTTTGATAAATCAAAGGTGTTTCTGCTTTGTGTCTTGATCCGACTACATCAGACTCCTTATTTATGCATTGCAGGAACTCAACAGAGTTTTTCCTCGCTTTTTGCATAGCATACGATAGTATTGCTCTATTTTCATACGATTGACAGTACATACTACTATCAGTAGTATCATGGCTCTGCACTAGCAACCACGTGAGTCTTAACAAGGCTTGCATAGGCAACACTCTGCTATCACAAAGACTGTCATATCACACATAGACTTTGCGTCTATGCACATAATGTACTTACGCATGGTGTTTATTAGCCTATCAGGTCTTTGCATGACCAGTTTAAGTTTCCTACAAGTAAACTACTCGATGATTTATCACAACTATGGGATATAGTACTACAAAGTACTCCAACATAATATATATTAAGCACAAATATTGGATCATACTGTTTGCTTCTAAACACAAGTAGCAACATACACAATGTTTGCACCAAAAATCACAGAGAAATTCAGAATACATAACATGTCACTTCTGCTCTAATGAACTGACGAACTCGTCAGCCATTGCCTCTGTCTCTGTCACCAGCAATCAATACTGCTCCTCGGTCACCCCAGACGACAAATACTTCAACTCTATTTTAGTTTCTGGGTTATGTGCTTTGAATAAGGCCAACACCTTGTTTGTGCAGTCTTTCAGGGTTGCTTTACAAAAGTCCCCTACTTGTTCTAGAACATGGTGCAGATTATCCAGGAGCGGCATATTGTCCACCTCAGCGCCTTCTGGAGCTAGCATCTCAAGGATTGGCTCAACGACCCCTTTGATGGCTTTCTTTTCAGTTAGCATGTTGTTAACTTCTTCCTGCTTGAGCTATGCTGTCTTCAGAGCCGCTTCAATCTATTTCTCGTTGTCGACGCGGATCTGATGCTCCTTGGCAAACTTGGCATCTTTCTTCTCGATCGACGCCTTCAGCTGCGTAATTCCTTCAGCTTGCCACTGTGCCAGGTTATACCAGCTGGTGGTGGTACTTTTTTCCTCCTTCAGCTGCTTTTTCAGACCTGCAGAGTTATTAGCATATTGTTAACACAATATTTGCTAACCCAATAACTCTAGACTTATTCACGGGTACTTACTGTTATTCTCTTTCACCAAGTTGGTGACGCGACCTTCTAGTCTGTCCTTCACATCAGTGAGATTTTCATACTGCTTCTGGATATACTCGACTTCTTTCTTATGCTCTGCCCGCGCTTCTTCGAGATCTTCGCAGACGGTGGTAAAGTCAGCTTCTAGCTCGTGAATCCGAGCTGATAGCTTTCCATCTCCAGGCTTTTCCACCAAATCGACTAATGCCTGTGCATTAACCTATTATTGCAATATATTCTGCAACCTTAACTACTAATCAAGACTGCAGGTTCTTACCAGAGCAAGTTGCAGATGATTGCGTAGCTCATAGGCTTCATCAATTGGAGTCTTTGCAGTTACTTCAACCTGTGTAGGGTCTATGATTTATACTACAAGATCATCTTTTTTTCATATTTACAAACATATGATAGATGACACTTACATATTTCAGCTTGTCTTCAGTATTTGATGGTACATTCTTTTCAGCATTAGTGCCGGATACTTCTGTTTCTTGTTTGTTGCTAGTCTGTGGATTTTCAGTTTAGTAAGTACTACAAACAAGGTTGGCTGAAGAAGAATCAAATAGTGCACGGCAAGATTTTATACCTGTTCAAATGTTGAAGGGGCTGCATTAGTAGTCTTTGATGGCGCATTGTCAGTATCAACTTGATCAACTGTTGCATCAACTACTTCAGTGGATTTTGGGCGGCGCATTATCATCAAGTCCTCGTGCCTTGTCAACTTCACCTGCTGCTTCAACTTGTTTTTTCCCACCAAAGATCACTATTTGCTTCAAAGTGTCTACACCAACTTCTGAAGTACTGTCAGCTGGAATGTTGGCAAAGATATCTTGATGAGGTGCTGGTTGGTTTTCAATCACAGTTTCTTCAGTGACTTGTTGCTCCGCCTCACCCTGCTGCATGGCCTTTACAAATGCCTGGTTTGGTGATCTGTCAAGTAACAAGTTCATAATTATATATTATTACGAGATTATCAAATACAAGATGTTCAGAGACAGTTTGCTTACTCTTTTGGTGGTTCTTAAGCTTTCAAGTGTTGAAATTGGAACTTCAGGATGGGCTTCAAGCGCTTGGAGCTGGTGGTACTTCCAGTTGCGGTGCTCACCAAAGCACTCGAAATGGATGAACCCTGTGGCGCGGTAATCTTGTGAGACAGCTTGATCTGCTTGGAGGGCTCGTCTGTTGGCACAGTATCATCTGACTTCACGGATTGACTTCGAGTAGGACGCTTCTTCTTGGCGAATGCCGGCACTTGTGGTGCGGCTGCAAAGTCATTTTATACAAATTTCCACTCAGTTATTCAAAAGAACAATACAAATCTACTATTAACGGTAGAATAGGGCATTTACCTTCAACATTGATCTCTAGCGATGCACTGTGGTCTCTGAATCCTTGACAATTTCTACGTCTTCTCCACTTGTGCTCTATTATTCTTATCGCTAATGGTTCTTTCGGACGAAATCTTGGCAAGGTCCTCCCATTCCTCTACTGTGAGGAGCTCCTTCGGCTCACCCTGCTTTGATTCAAAACAACTCGGGTAGACATCATTGAAATATGACAACATCAAATGAACAGATTTGGGAGTACTTCTACGAGAGGGTTCTCTTTGGAGCATTCTCCAATGACGACTGGTTTTTCAACAATTCCAGTAAACATGCGGCTTAATCGCATGAGTACTGTCTCATCGGAGATTTCTTCAAGAGCGGTGTGGGAGGGATCTGAGCTTCCCTCAAAAACAAACCCAAGATGGACTCGCTCTTGGAGTGGTTGTATCCTTCACTTGAAAGAGCTGTAGGCGATACCGACTCCAGTGAGCCACTTCTCCTTCAGATATTGTACTCGCTTTAACAAAGCGCGTACATCTTTGGCTTCTTCAGCACTCTGGCGAGAGTTCCAGTTGGCTTGATTCCTCGGGAACCACCCATCTTTTTCGGACAACTGAGAGAGTGATTTCCTGCTGTATTAAAAATACAAAAGGATTAGTGGAATACATATAGCACAAGTCGATTGTCAGCTATGATATGCAATCTACTTACCGATGGTGAACCATTTGGCCTTCCAATCGCCGCAGGAGTCCATAATAGGCATATCAAACCACTTGGCCTTCAGGTTCTGGCGGAATTGAATTCCAGCTCCATCGACTACTTATGTTCGAATGTGAGTGGGATGTGGCTTTATATGGTACAAGGTGCGGAACAGAGCAAGATTAGGTTTTATGCCTAGCTAAGAATGCTTCACAAGCATGGACAAAGACAGATATATTCAAGATGCCATTTGGATTGAGATGGTGAAGTTGAAGGCTATAAAAAGCAAGGAGTTCTTTGAAAAAGGATGAGATCGGCAATCCTACTCCTCGTTCATAGAAAGATAAAAAGAGTGGGATTTCCTGATTATTCTTAGAAGGGAAAGGTTGTTGCCAGCAAGATTTCCACTCTAAGGATGTTTGGTCAAGGAGCAAACCTTGTTCCACTAGATTGGTTAGGTCATTGGTGGCCGTGGTACATCTCTTCCATGAAACAGCTGACGATGGCGGATCCGCGAAGGAAGGCTTTATGTTTGGATCCACCAACGGGGGCTTCTTCTTCCCGACTCTTCGCGAACTGGGATTGGAAGTCTCGGCAGCTTCGGTTTTCTTCGCCGCACCTTTCTTCTTCCACATCATCTTTGAGCGGGTTGTGACTTTGGCTTTCTCTCGCATTCACTGGCTTCAAAAACTCGGGGGCTGCGTTAGCAGATCTTAGGCTCGGGCACTACGGCTTGCAAATTGTGAATGGAGAGGGGAAGATTTGAGCTCTGATGGCGGAGAATGAATGTGGTGGAGCTATTTATAACCAATGATGATGGGTATCATTTATAATACATAGTTAGCGTTAACTGTGCACTACAGTGCGACGCATCACATTCTATTTTCCCGCCGATTTTTTAGGGACAACATTCCTAAAAATGGTGCAGGCGAGATTTTTGGAGATTATGGATCGCAACAAACTATGGAAGATTTATCCTGATCTTTAAATCAAAGATATTTGCTTTAAAGCACGGGGGCTGCAAGAAGATAATCCGGGATTTGATTTTCCGAAGTTTATGGTAAAAAGAACTCGAAGACCTTCGACTGGTTTTAAACAAACTACTCGAAGCTCGGGGGCTACACCCAATGGGTGCACCTACTTGGTGCACGCCATTGAACTACTCGAGATGAAGATAGAAGACTGCTTTTGACCCTCCGACTACTTAAAAAGTACTCGGAGGTTCGGGGTCTACACCCATTGAGTGCATCAAAAGATGCACACCAATATGAACTACTCTACAGAGAAGACTTAAGCGTCTTGGACTTAACTCCAACTACTCGAAGATGTTAAAGCAGATTCAAGACTTGAAGCCAAGGTGCAAGATGCTCGGGTGCTTGTGGAACCAGGATCCCTAGGCCCATTTATGCAAGGGATTAAACTACTCGAAAGAGAATGTTTGATCCGACTACCTTAAACTAGTCGGCTATGGTGCAAGATAGCGTAATTGATTAGGTAGACTAGTCGTATACGGATAGGAGACTTTCCAAAGTACCCTTTGTCCCTGTTGTAGTACTACGTGTTGTATACGACTAGGATCTTGTAACCGACTAGTAACCCTGCTCCCCGGACTATATAAGGCGGAGCAGGGACCCCCCTCAAAACATACCCGAACCTATCTAATCTTTGTGTCGCTCGTGTAGTATCGTTTCTAGAACTCGGCGAGACCCACAAATCTACTCTCTGGGTACCCCCAGCAAGACGTGCTCAACATAATTCGTCGACAATATGTTCCTCCTAAGAAAGAATATTGTGTCAAAGAGAAGAGTGAGGAAGTGAAGTCTGCAGTTGATCAGAAGCAGGCCAAAACTGATGGGTTTGTTACAATTGATGATGTTCTAGTGGCTACGCAAGATTTCAGTAAAAGGTCGATAGTTATTGGAGATTCGGCTATTAAAAAACCTATCATGGCAAATGATCATGAAGCTGGTAGTAGAAAGAGTGCAAGGAAGATTTTTCAGCCAAGATGGTGTCCTTCTGGTTTGACTCATACACAGAAGAAAAAATTGTAGTGCATACGAAACAAAGAAAAAAGGGAATAGGAAGCAGAGAAGCTGAGGGAGGAACAGTTCAATAGATATAGACCTATGATTCCTTAGAACAAAACATGGCAGATCAAGTCAGTTGTGCAAACAACAGCACAACTGGTCAGACCGGTTTGGTTTAGCCTGCCGGAGAAGCAGTCAGACCGGTGTCTGAAACCGGTCAGACCGGTTTGGAGTCAGAGGCACGAGACAAGTCTGTTCCCACTGCGAATGAAAATACTACTTCACCAATTCCTCCAGTGGTTGAAGATGAAGAGATGGTTGACTTTGAAGCTTCTCCAGAGCATGGCAACATGGAAGTTAATGTTGTATATCTATCACTAGATTACTTTGTAATGCTAGAGGAGGAGGTTTCTCATCTTCAGCTTGGGCCTTGTGATGCTGTGTTTCAAAAGCCACAAGAATCAGATAATCATCTAAAGGCTTTGTACATGAGAGGGCACATCAATAGGAAGCCAATTTCGCGAATGTTGATTGATGGTGGAGCTATTGTGAATCTTATGCCATAAGCTCTTTTCAAGAAAATTTGCGGAAAAGACGAAGTTGATCAAGACAAACATGACTGTCAGTGGAGTTGGTGGCGGTGATCCTATCAGTGCTAAAGGGGTGGTCTCCATGGAGCTGACCGTTGGAAGAAAGACTATTACTATGGCTTTCTTCGTCTCGGAAGTGCAAGGTAAATTTAGCTTAATTCTTGGGCGTGATTGGATTCATGCAAATCAATGTGTACCGTCTACCTTGCATTAAAATCTTGTTCAGTGGATCGGCGATGAAGTTGAAGTTGTACATGGCGATACTTCTTCCTTCGTTGCAATAGCCGATTCCGACTCTATTAGTGCGAATAACAATATCAAGTGTTTGTTAGGCTTGGATTTGACCGACTATGAACTGACCAGTTCCACCAAGGATGGTTTCATTCCTGATACATTAAAGCCGATGGAAAATCGGTTGAATTACTTGCTGTAATTAATGGAGCAAACAAACCAACAGAACCAAACCGATCAGACCGTTTCTAAAACCAGTCAAACTAGTTGAGACCTGGAAGTCAAACCAGTCAGACCGGTTTAAGTCTGAACAGTGGCTTCAAGAGAGAATTGATTATCATAGAGCGCACACAAGAGGTATGTTTGAAGCTATTGAAGATATTAGAGATATGGATAAGCTGGGTCAAGGTTTTACATCAGCCGACCCTTTAGAAAAAGTAGATATCGGTGATGGTGCTATTCCTAGGCTGACTTTTGTAAAAAAAATTACCGGCTGAAGAAAAAGTCGAGTTAATTAATTTGCTGAAGGAATATGTTGATTGTTTTGCTTGGGAGTGTCGTGAGATGCCGGGTTTGAGTCGTGATTTAGTTCAACATCGTTTACTAATTAAATCCAGTTTTAGACCCTTTAAGCAATCGGCTAGACGTTTTAATCCCGCTATTTATGACCGAATAAAAGAAGAAGTTAATCGTTTGTGAGATGCTGGTTTTATTCGGACTTGTCGTTATGCGGAGTGGATTTCTAATATTGTTCCCGTTAAGAAGAAAGACTCGGGAATACTTAGAGTTTGCATTAATTTTAGAGATCTTAACAAAGCTACTCCAAAAGACTCATATCCTATGCCTATAGCCGATGTTTTGATTAATGAAGCTTCTGGACATCGTGTTGTTAGTTTTCTTGATGGTAATACTGGATATAATAAAATATTTATGGCCGAAGAAGATATGCATAAAACGGCCTTTCAATGTTCAGCTTTTATTGGTTTGTTTGAATGGGTGGTTATGACTTTTGGATTAAAGAATGCCGGTGCAACTTATCAAAGAGCTATAAATTTAAACTTTCATGATTTACTTGGTGTTATCATGGAAGTGCATATTGATGATATTGTAGTTAAATTGGATGGCTTGGATCATCATCTAGCGGATTTAAAACTTGCTCTTGAGAGAATGTGACGGTCTGGTTTGAAGATGAATCCACTCAAGTGTGCTTTTGGTGTTTCAGCTAGGAAGTTTCTTGGGTTTATTATTCATGAGAATGGTATAGAAGTTGATCCCAAGAGAATTGAAGCTATGAAGAAAGTCGAAGCTCCTACGTGCAAAAAGGATTTGCAAAAGTTTCTAGGCAAGGTAAATTTCCTGAGAAGATTTATAATTAACTTGTCTGGAAAGGTTGATACTTTTACTCCTATTCTTCGGTTGAATGACGAGGCCGATTTTACCTGGGGGGGGCAAAACAACAAGAAGCTTTTGAGAAAATCAAAGAATAGTTGTCGTCGCCGCCGGTGCTTATGGCGCCTAAGAGAGGGACTCCTTTTAGACTTTATGTGGCGGCCGAAGATAAAGTTATTGGAGTTGTTTTGACTCAAGAAATCGGTGATAAGGAATATGTGATTATCTATATAAGCCGATGGCTCATTGATGCAGAAACAAGGTATACTTTCATTGAGAAGTTATGTTTGTCTTTGTATAATGCTTGTACTCAGTTGAGGCATTATTTACTATCTAGCACTTGCATCGTGTTATGTCAAACTGATGTGATTAAACATATGTTGCAAAAGCTGATTTTAAGCGGAAGGATCGGTAAATGGGATTATGCTTTAGTTGAGTACGATTTGGTTTGTGAACCTCTGAAATCTATGATAGGTCAAAATGTAGCTGATTTTATTGTTGAACACCGAATTGATGATACTTGCAATTTCGATGTCGGTTACGCTGCTTGTACACCATGGAAATTATACTGTGATGGATCAGTTTGTGATGATGGACAAGGGATTGGTGTCGTTCTTATTTCTTCGAATGGTGACGTTTTTGAGTTTTCAAACCAATTGGAGGAGAAACGTACCAACAATCAAGTTGAATATGAAGCTCTTATATTTGGCTTGGAAATTCTACAAGACATGGGAATAAAACATGATGAGGCTTTTGGTGATTCACTCTTGGTGGTATAACAAGTATCTAAGGTATACCAATGTTACAATGGATACTTGAATGCATATCTTGATAGATGCCTTGATATTATATCTTCTTCTGATGAATTTACAATCAAACATACCAAGAGAAGAAAATGATAATGCTAATGCTCTGGCATAGCAAGCATCTAGTTATGTTATTACAAAGAAATATTTTCGTCTTCGAAAACCCATGCAAGTAAAAGCCGAGATACAGGTTCTGGACGAACCGGTCCACCGGTCTGACCGCCAGAACCAATCTAACCGGTTTGGAAACCGATCTGACCGCTTTGTCTGCTGACAGCGGTAAAAATATTTTGGACAATGTTAATGACTCCAAAGATGAAGATCGGGACTGGGGAGCACCTATTATTTCTTATTTAAAAGATCTTGGTCGGGATGCAGAAAGAAATATCCGGCGAATATATTTTAAATATGTTTTGATCGATGATGAACTTTATCGTCATACCGTGGAAGATTTGTTGTTCAAATGTCTAAACTCGGAGCAGGCTAAAGTTGCTATGGGAGAAGTTCATTAAGGAATTTGTGGCACAAACCAATCGGCTCCCAAGGTGAAGTGGTTACTTATAAGAGTCGGTTTTTATTGGTCTACTATGATGGAGGATTGTTTCAATTATTATAAAGGATGCGAAGAATATAAAAATTTGGAGATTTGCAATTAGTACCTGCTGCATTGATGCATCCTTTTATCACGTCATGGCCGTTCTGAGGTTGGGGGTTGGATTTTGTTGGACAAATTAATCCTCCATCGTCAAAAGGGCATCGTTTTGTATTGGTTGCAACAGATTACTTCACTAAATGGACTGAAGCGATTCCTTCGAAGAATATGACACATAAAGAGGTAATTGAGTTTGTTACTCAACATATTATTCATCGATTCGGTATTCCGCAAATATTAACAACGGATCAAGTTCCTTCATTTATGTCTAAGGAAGTACGTGAATTTGCCGAATCTTACAAGATTAAGCTGCTTAATTCATCTCCATATTACGCTCAGTCTAATGGACAAGCCAAGTCAAGTAATAAGATTTTGATCAAGCTGATCAAGAAAAGATAGAAGAAAATCCTAAAAGATGACATGAAGTATTTATCCGAAGCATTATAGTCTCATCGTATATCTAGACATAGTGCTACTTAAGTTACCCCTTTTGAGCTTGTGTATGGTCAAGACACCGTTTTACCTGTTGAGGTGAATTTGAACGCTTATAAATTGGCTAAACAAAATGACACTGATGTTGTTGATTATCATGACTTAATGATGGATAATATTGATGAGGTCACCGATAAGCGATTGACGGCTTTAAAGGAGATTGAGAAAGATAAGCTTCGGGTTGCTAAAGCTTACAACAAAAAGTAGATTGGAGAACTTGTTTGAAAGACGATCTTGCCTATTGGAATGAAAAGCAACAAGTTCGGTAAATGGTTGCCAAGTTGGGAAGGACCATATCGAGTTGTCAAGGTTATCTTTGGGAATTCTTATATATTGGAGACATTGCAAGGAGATCATTTACCGAGAGCTATCAATGTAAGGTATTTGAAGAAATATTATCTAAGTGTGTGGCAAGATGCATGAATACCAATGGCCGATAGATTTTTGATATCGCCCTTAGTATAAATTTTGGCTACTGAGTTGTAATTGTCTACATCATGCTTTTTAGTTTGCAAGCTCACTAAAAAGACAAGGGGGTATGTGTTGATAGTCAAAATTGGCACCAACCGAGGGAAACCGGTCTGACCGGTTTGCCTAACCGGTCAGACCGGTTTTGATCTGTAATTCAAGTAGGTTTAGGATTCCGAGTTTTGTCCCATAATGTAACCGACTTGGACAGTGGTATGACTTCCCCGGCCTATATATATGAAGGCTAAGGCCGATTGAGAGGGATTCCAATCAAATCAATCAATATTTGTCCTTTACTTTTATCTCTGAAACCCTACACTTTTCCAAACCCTAATTGTTGTTCTTTGCTCGTTCAAGGACGTTCTAGGTGGCCTGCCGACCCTAGAGCAATCCTAGCTTGCTTGAGCTCCGACGAGGCCCCTCCCGAGCTCGAGTTTTCAGGTCTTCACGAGCTCCTGTCTAAAAGCTGTCTGACCGGTTTCAGGACCGGGTCTGACCGGTTTGCCCGGAGGTTCGTGCGTGTTGGTCGTTGTGACGATCGTGATGCGCGTTCTAGCGCATTCGACTGTGTTGGCGCAGATTCGTGTCAACATTACGCGCAGCAGTAACGCTAATTTAACCTTTCTAAAATTTCTCATCCTAGCTAGCAGGGAGCAGGCCGGCACTAGATGCTAGCTAGTCGATCGATGACGATGCATTATAGGATATGATTCGGCTTTGCGTGACGATCCGGAGTCTGAACTCTGAACACGATGGGTAAGCTGCTGCCTGATCATCTAGATCGATAGTAGATGCCTAGATGAATGTGACGGGCTGACCGCGTCATTCATGCGCCTAGCATAGCTGTGTCCTGGTGGCCGGCTCGTCACTCGTCAGCATTCAAGAGGTGTGCTGTGTTAATTTGGGGTTATGGTCAATTTACGCATAGTTCGTCAAGTCATCGCACTGCTGCTCATCAGTTCTGCAATTTGGCAGGATCATTAACATCACTGCCGGCAAATCAGCTACCTTTATGCTGTACCCGATATGTTTGGACAGGTCTCGAGCTCTCGAGTCTCGATGTTAGGTGCCGGGAAAACATCAAGCTGATTGCACTTGCTGGCTAGCCACTTCTGATATAGTATTACTGGTAGCCGCCGCCGCTTGCGTCTTACATGCGTGAAGGGATGAGTATTTTCTCCAAACGAAAATACACAAGTTTATTAGGATATTAATATAGTTTTCAATATTACACTTTGATTACTAATACCTAAAAAATATATCATTTTAACTGGAAGAGTTGTATATATATGTTGAAAACACTTTTTATATGAATCTAGTGTTGTAACGTAGATACCATGAACTTATCTTTCTGATTCAAGAAAGGAGTATATGACATTATTTGGGGGGAACAGGCGTGCGTGGGCTGGCGCTAGCTGCTGGAGTGGGACTGAACAGCAGAATAGGACAGATTTTGATGCCATCAGCTTTGATTTTGTTTCGCTTATCCAAAGTTAAAAGTGGTTATCGTGTTCAACTTTATTTAGAGCTGTTTTACCATGATTGGAGAGGTACTCAGAAGTACCTGAAAGAACCTGGTATTTTGAGTAAAAAATTAAATTAAATTAAATAAAAAAGGACATTGTGGTAATCTTGCTTAATTGGAAAGTATTTGTGGGAAGATTCACAGGCGAAAATCATGGGGGGAATCATAGACCAAGCGCCGGCAGAGGAGAAGCAAAGACGGTGAAAAAACACATTTTTTCGCCACGAGAAATTACCCTTATGCCTTTTTTTAATTTTTTTAAAAAATATTAAATCAATAGTGGGTCCCACCATATTTGTACCTGGTCCCACGAATTTGGTACCTCTAGGTACCTCCGAGTACCTCTATTTAGGTACCTTTGGGTACTTCCTTTGTTTCCACCGTCCGATTTCTCGAAACGGATGGCTCTAATTAATCCCAATCATTGTAAAATTTCTCCTTTATTTTACATCTGTCCACTCGTCCATGTGAGCAAGCATAATAGCGGTACGTTTGCCGGTGTTACCGCCTGTTAACACTAAAATTTGGCATGTGCTAGAACGAAGCCGATGCGGATTCAAATATGAAATCCACCAGTAATCACACCTTGATTTGATATTTATATCAGCTTACAGTATTCATTCTATCGATCGTGTTTAGTATTTATGATTTATCGATCATGATACAATAAACTTATTATAAATTCCAATATAGGAATTACAATTTTTGATGTGAACCCGCAGGGGTTTGTGCCCGATTTTTCGATGAGAGGGGGATAACTTCGATTTAGACTGGAGAGACGTTCACGGCCCGACTACAACACCACAAGGGCATGCGCTGCGCCTTAGCAACCGATACACCAACTCCAGCGGTTGCCGCGATCTTGTGGAGCACGATCAACCAAACCACTAGGGTAATTCCTGCAAGCAATCGAAGAACAAGCAAGAACAAGTAGAACAAGCAACTGAATTGCTAACATGGAGTTAATGACCAATTTGAAAACATAGAGGTGGGGTTCTAAATCAAGTAGAACGGATGGTCTAGACGACACACGCGTCTAGAAGGAAGTAGCAATGGCTAAACTTTCATCTAAACAAAACCCAATCTGTTTGTGGCGGCTATGGAGGTATATGAGAGGGTGGAGGACGACCAGGTTCTCTTTATCATAAGGAACAACAACTAATTCTTACATCGTGGCGTATGGTCATATCCGAGCATGTCATGTCCTCATCATTCTCCCCTTCTTGGCTGCAAGTCGTCCTCGACTTGCTCGTGTGGCATTCAGAAGTTCTTGGCTTGAAGTTGGAACATGGAGCGAAAACTATACTGCCCGACAAAAACCAGGAATGCTCCCCTTCTTTGGGCTGAACCTGTTGAATAAGAGAAACACTAGAAAAACTTTGCGAGACATTATTAGAGTTACTGCAGCCCCCTATTTGATCATGGTATTGCAGCCTAAAAGGAGAATTCAGATTAGAGCATATATAAACTTTGTGCACCAAATACTCTCCTTTGCAATTATACTTGCCAATAAAGTGATATGTTCAGAATATGCAAAAAGTTTCTCCTCTAAACATTTTAGATCACAAAGAATATCAAATTCAATATAACCCAAAGTATTTAAAGAAGACATCAAATTCAATTCATCTTGTGCACAAGTAATAGGAT
>OAMR01000816.1:359306-396310 GCA_900205405.1 Echinochloa crus-galli | reverse complement strand
AGTGGCCCATCGGCCCAAAATAAGGTGACGCAGCACCGTGGGCAGAAAAGATGTCTGTGGTAAATCGACGATTGCGGCTGCATCTGAATAGATATGAAGGTGAGTTGCCGCATCCGAACAGATATGAAGGTGATTCCGGATCCATCTGAAAGTAGACTTGATAAGCTTTCCATCAAGTACTTAAACGCCCAAAACGGAGTCCAGATGAAATCGTGGCGGCCGTAGCAAGTCAGCACTTTCCTGCAGTCCGAATCCAGACTTTCCAAAACGTGTTGGATTTGGTCTCCTTCCTTCCTTGGGCCAATGTGACGTGGTTGCCTGATAGGGAACGTGGGAATACTTAGAATTGGTCCCCAATCACCTTCTTTGGTCCTCCATGCCTTCCATGTATGTTTAACACTCTTTTTGATCCAGCTATATATTTCTGAAAATGTCATTGAGCACACATCATAGCGTATGGTCATATCCGAGCATGTGATGTCCTCATCAATTTTTATCTAGATCTTTATTGATTTTTAGTAGGTTTCGTCTTTAGATTCATCGACTCAATATTAGTTAATCTATCGTCATGCTTTTATTGCTACCTCGGTTAGATCTGATCCAATAAGGATGACAATAGTTTAGTTTTTACTGTTTTAATGCATTTATTTATTAAAAAATAATAAAATATTATTCAATATATTTAGATGTTATTGATTGCATTTAGCCGATAAAGTCATGCCAATAACATAAAAGCACATATCTTTACGATTTGGAATCATAGCCGATGGTGAAACCTGCGTCAGGATATTTTGCAAATCCAGCCAATGTGATCCTATCAAAAGTTACCGATTAAATTTTCCTCCTTATTAATTACATGTTAAATCGACTGGCACGTCATGAACCTAAAATATTACATAGATTCTGCGCTGAAGTGAAGCAAATCTCGCGTACAGTGTGTCTTGTTGCGCTAAGATCATTTGCCGATTTTTGTGTCAAGACCATCGTTTCGGAGATGGCAATCCTTATTGAGCACTTATTAGAGTAAAAAATTAAATACCACAGATGGCAAAGAGGAGTAAAATCCTTAGTGGGATGGATTAGAGAAGAGTATTAACATATGTCTCTATACCACGAAAAAAATCGATCTCTTTGCGTTCTTTATCTTTATTTTCGTGCATTGACTTTGAAAATGTTCGTTCTTGCAAATTTACATGGTTATGACCATGATGATCATGTTAGTGTGCTTGTTTGGGTAGACTTCTTTATTACTGTGCTTAGTTGATCCTAGTATTTTCTTTGTGAACTTGTAGATTTGGCAACACTAGAATTTAAGATAAAATTTTCTTGTTCCAAGAATTTAAAGAAGTCCTAAATCACCTCCCTTTTGGGCTACACGATCCTTTAAGATCATAAATCTAAAAACCCTAGTAACCTTGTTGTACTTTATCGATTCTAAACCCAAAACGCTTGTAATCCTAAGTTTGTACATACTTTTGGTTTGTCTAGTTTAGGAACAACTTTTGATGAAGGTGATGAATAATATACCTTGTCCTCAGTTTAGACTTAGGTGAATTGATTGGTACATACAGCTCAAAATGATGTGCATCACATCAAAGTACTCAGAATGAAGCGTGCACATGAAGGAAGTGTTGAAGCTAGCTTGCAGAGTTGCAGCTCAATAAAATCCCTAGCTGAGCATTTTGGTGCGGTCCCTCCTATCGGGACAAGCTTGTGAATGCAGTTGGACCCGTCAACAAGCGGATAATGGATGCCGCGCCCCATCCCCAACGGCCTCGACGGCATTCACGGCCCTGCTACCTCTTCCTGCCGGCCGGTACATGTTTCCAACGGCTATATCTGGCGGGAAAGGGAAAGCCCAAAGTGGCTACAAATATGAACCACTAATATTGACAGTTGGGTTTTATTTAGAGCGATAGAAAGTTTTTTCTCTCTCTTTTTTTTTGCGGAAAAGCAATAGATAGAGGTTTGCTCACCGATATGGTGCGCATCAGGACTAGCTGACGAAGAATCGAAGAGAAGCCTTGGAAACTTGTCGCGCACCGATCGAGCACTGCTACAAGCTACCTGCTTAATGCCACTCCCTCCGTTTTAAAATGTAGATCATTTTACTTTTTTACTTTAAGTTATACCACTCGTTTTATTCAAAATTTTATGTAGATTATCATATTTTTTAGGGGACGTGCTTTTTTTAAAAAATTTGTTTAAAAATATCTTAAATTTGACTATAAAAATATATTTTTATAGGGAACTGCTCCAGTACTCCTTTTTAGTTTCTAGCACTAATCTTAAAGCAATTCAGAAATTAATTAATGAATTTATTAATTATTTTCTCCTGGGTTTCGTTTGGGCTCATGCCCTGCCTGTGACCAGCCCACTTCTTACTTCCTTCCGGTTGTGCTCCACAACGGCGAGCCATCGCTGTACCCGCGCGCCGCCTCGGCTTGGCCACGCGCATTGTTAGGCATCAGGTTTCATAGTCGATCTCATGTATTTGTGTGGGCACATATAGCGCGTAAACTAATCGATGATCTGAGCGCCGGCCAAACTATAAAAATCTTTAACTAATATAGATCGAATGATGATCAGTATTCCATTCCAGTACCTCGACGTATACGTAGATCGATTAGTTCATTCTGCCAATGGTAGCTAGGATCTGATAGCTCCACCGCCAATGTCGATTATTGATTAGTATGAATTATGAACACTGATGGTGTGGCTTGATGTCAAGATCCGCCGCCAATGCAGAGCACCCTGGGTCCCTGGTAGCAGCCGCTGAGAATGATCGGCGAACCGGCAAGCTCCACGGCGGCGCCGACTCGAAGGCCACAACGACAAATCAGGAGAAACTGGGCTGGGCTGGACCGGGCAGTACGCGGGATTAAAATCATGAACAATTTATCAAATTAATTAATCATCTTTGAGATACGTGCTGTTATTTTTAGGGAGGAGCACCGGAGCAGTTTCCGTTTTTATAAATATTTTAAATAAGATGAGTGGTGAAACTTATCTATACTATAAAGAGAATTAGATTTGAAAACACTTCTCACCAACAAAAAACCCATACCCACCTCACATAGGACCCACCTGTCGGGAAAATTGGTTGATGAATGATCAAAAAAGAGGAGGGAGGGATATTCCTGTGTTGATTTCCCCTCTAAACCCAAAACTTTTTTCACCCAAAAAAGGGCCCACCTAAATATACCCACATTTGTACCCACGTCTATGCACAATTATCCCGTATTGCTAAAAGACAATAAATTAGAGAGTTTTTCTCCATATAAATAAATACCAACTATCATGGAGTTTTGAGAATACCTAGAGCTCTCTATACATGAGAGAGCGAATATAAAGTATTTTTAAAAGCGCTTTGCACTAAGTGATATTATTTTAGTACCTATATGTCATCAATAAACGTGCATGCCGCACGTGCGTTTTTGCTAGTGTTTAAAAAGTCAAACGATTTACATTTTAAAATGTAGTTAGTAGCTCATATCATCGGTTGATGTCGACAAGACCTGCTTGGGGTAGTTTGAGTGACGACCGGATCAGAACGGGCAGCGCTCGCGTCGTCGTCGCCGATCGAGACACGGTACGGTGACGCTGGCACACGACGCCCCCATATGAACACACGATGAAGCTGCTACCTGATCTGATCAGCTAGATGCGACGCCATTCGTCGCACTGCTGCTGATCAGTTCCTGCAGTTTGGCAGGATCATTAACGTCAAAGGTAGCCGGAAAATTAAATCATCTAGTCCTTCAGAGGCAGCTGTGCCCGATATGTAGAGACAGGACGGGCCTCGAGCTCTCGATGTTAGGCGTGGTTGTGGTATGAAAACATCTAAGCTGATGAGTGATGACTTCACTTGCTGGCTTGCCACTTTGATATGGTATATTACTAGTAGCTGCTGGCGCTTGCGTCTTACATGTGTGATGAGTACTTGTTCCGATCGATTAGATTGGTATAATATTAATTATTAGGATGATACAAACCCAGGTAGATAAAATGAACTTATCTTTCCGATCGAATCATATTGTTAGGGAGGATTAGTGGTCATGCGTGGACTGGTGGTAGCTAGCTGCCGGAGGCTGGAGTGCGACGGGAAGACGAGAGATTTCGATGCCGTCGCTTTGCATTGTTTCACTTACAAGCAAGTCACAAGTGTTTGTCCGTGTTGATAGTCAAAATTGGCAGCAGCCGAGGGAAACCGGTCTGACCGGTTTGCCGAACCGGTCAGACCCGTTTAAGAGTTGTAATTCGAGTAGGTTTAGGATTCCAAGTTTTATCCCGTATTGTAACCGAATTTGAAGGGGTACGACTTCCCCGGCCTATATATAAAAAGGCTAAGGCCGATTGAGAATTATTCCAATCGAATCAACCATTATTTGTCCTTACTTTTTGTCTTCAAACCCTAAATCTTTTCCAACCCTAATTGCTGTCATTTGCTCGTCTCCGCGACGTACTAAGGCGTTCTAGATGGCCTGTCGACCCTGGAGCAACCCTAGATTGCTTGAGCTCCGACGGGGTCCCTCCCGAGCTTGAGTTTCTAACGAGCTCCTGTCTGAAAGCGGTCAGACCGGTTTCAGGAACCGGTCAAACCGGTT
This sequence comes from Echinochloa crus-galli, assembly GCA_900205405.1. Taxonomy (NCBI): domain Eukaryota; kingdom Viridiplantae; phylum Streptophyta; class Magnoliopsida; order Poales; family Poaceae; genus Echinochloa; species Echinochloa crus-galli. The sequence continues at coordinate 391,703 of OAMR01000816.1, read as the reverse complement.
TACCCCGGGAGTTCGGGTGTTGGCCGTGGTGACGGCCGTGCTGCGTGTTCGTGCGATCTCAAGTGTGTCGGCGCGTTTTCGTGTCAACATACTTTTTGGCGACTCCGCTGGGAAACGATTAATCTGGTTTCAAAACCGATCTAATCTGCCTCGAAGATGTCGGGTGCTACATGTGAAGTCGACAGGAACAACATCATCACCGCGACGATGGAAGAGCTCACGGACGAGGAGCGGAAGCGGTACCTGATTGCTGAGGAACACTTCAAGGCGCAATTCTTGAAGGGTTTCAAAAAGGATTGTGGAGGCTTCGTCAAGAGAGTTAAAGAGTCTGTCATGCCAGTTTTTAAGTTGGCTAACGATCAAGTTGAGGAACTTCCTAAGGTAACCGATGAACCCTCTGATTTAATGCAACAAATAACTCGCATGATGGATGAAAAATTAAATGCTGCTCAAACTATTGCTAGTGAGTTATTTGTTAATATGGCTAGTGATATTGATTCACTTAAAAAAGGTAAAAATAATGTAGAACATTTACCTGGTACAGATCCTAGCACGTCAGGTGAGCCTAGAAATTTTATAGATCCAAATTTGGGCATGCCGGTAAATTTTTATTCAGGGCAGCCGCCTCATCCTGGTTCGGTCAATGAACCGGTCCAACTGGTTTTCCAAACCGGTTCGACCGGTTTGCCCAATGCGGGTCAGACCGGTTCCATGGGTTTGGGCGCAATAAATTCAAGTTGGCACACTAAAGTTTGTAGTCAAAATTATGGTCAGGTCCTAGAAAATTCTTGAAGCTCACAATGAAAAAATATGTTGGATGCCATATTTTGGCACTAAACCAAGTGAGCACCTACATTTCTTGCCCTAACTTTGGCCTACCTCGATTTTGGCTGGAAATAATTTTGGCTTGCCATGGTTTTGGCTTGGCACAAATTGGTAGCGAACCAAGCAGGCTCATTGTGGTGCCCGACTCCCAGATTTCGTGAATGCATCATGTCCCCGAGATGACCGACACCGCACGACACTTCAAGCAAGCAAAAGCTACCGGCCTGGGAGCCCGGGATGGCACACAGCGAGACCACGATGTAGGCGTGCGCGGCGTGATCGATATGGGCCGTGTTTAGTTTCTTCAAAAGTCAAAAATTCTCTCTCCAAACTTCACTATTTACTTATCCCATATTCTCATGGAAACTGCCTGCTACTGCTAGCTTGTTGTAGCGGTAGCAGCCGATAGTCAATGGCTGTGTTTAGTTCCCAAAAAGGGAATGTAAAGTTTGGTGAAAATGTCACATCGGACACAGTAGCGTACTGTAGCACTTTTCGTTTATTTGTGGTAATCATTGTTCTACCATATCCTAACTAGGCTTAAAAGATTCGTCTCGTCGTGTACATTAAAACCATTATGGGACCAGGATCCCTAGGGCCAATTATCCAGAGGATTAAACTACTCGACAGAACTCGACAGAGAGAGTTCAATCCGACTACTCAAACTAGTCGGCTACGGTACAAGACGGCGTAGTTGATTAATGTAACTAGTCGTGTACAGATACGAGACTCCCCAAAATATTCTGTTTTAGCTCTCCGTGTTGTATATGACTAGGATTGTACAAGGTTACCCTGCCTCCCGGAATATATAAGGTGGGGCAGGGACCCCCTCAAAACATAACAACCACACGTGCAATACAATCAACCACACAGGACGTAGGGTATTACGCGATGGCCTGAACTTGTCTAATTCTTTGTGTCGCTCATGTACTGTCGCTCCTAAGAACTCGACGAGACCCACGAATCTACTCTCTGGGGTAGCCCCAGGCAGATGTGCTCGACATAATTCGTCGACACTTGGCACCAACCGTGGGGCTCACTCGACGAAGCTCGACATTAGGCGCGATGGGATCAACTTTCAGAGCAAGCGGCATCGAGGAGGGAGCCACGTTCATCATCGGTGCATGGACCTTCGTCTCCGATGGCTAGCGCGGTTTCGAGTCGTTCCTCGCAGAACGACCGGGGCCGTACTCGATGAAGGCATCTCCACCTAAAGCACTCCGCGATCTCACCCAGAACCAACTGTCGGTAGATTCATCGGGATCGACACCAATTACATGGTCGACTCCGACTCCAACTCCAGTTCCGATCGAGACTCAACAAGTCGTGTCTGGGTACAACTCACTCCCAGTTATGGAAGGAGCCGGGAACTCCGAGCTGGCTACACCATCGGACGACCCCCCGACCCGACTCCCATTTGGACTATCCAATACCGCGGCTCTATATCAGCAGATGTACGCCGCGGGTCAAGACTACGGGAGAACGGAAGCTCCTAGCCGGATTGTTGGCGGTCGTTACAGACCGATTTCCGACCTCCAACCGAGTATAAAACAAACACAATGGAGACACACACCATAGCTATAGGGCTTATCACTGACTATTTCCACGAGTTTTGGTGATTGTCTATTGTGCAGGTACAAAATGGAGAAATACGTGCTATAGGGGACGGAAATGACCGAATCGGCCGAACGACTTCGTTCAGCCAGTTATCCCCCTTAGCCGTGCATGCCACCGGGAGTCGTCCACATCAACGAGCATCAAACGAACACGACAAACAACGGGTGGACGGCAGCCATATAATCTCGGGCCATGACCATATCACTTCTGGGCAAGAATACACGAAGACCATCACCAGAGAATAGGCCCAGGAGGGGTCCAAGACCAGAGGCGGCGCCGGGGGGCAGAACCGGGCCTCCAGCCCAGTTCGGCCGAACTGCTGGGTTCGGCCAAACCGCCGCCACGCCGGCACCGCCTCCACTGGTGCAATCCTAGCCCTTGGAGCAGATGGCGGTGGATCCACTGGTTCGGCCGAATCGGGGAGTTCGACCGAACCAGGATCTTCGGCCGAATCAGGGGCACCGCCTCCCAGGGTCCCTTGGCGGTTACTCCACCCATAACCACCATCCCCAGCTATAAATAGAGTGGTCCAATGCCCGGTTTCAGACACAAAAACAAGAGTAGAGTGAGCGTTGCGAAGTTTCGCCACTTGTAGACATAGGGAGAGAGGAGAGGTGAGCGTCCCGGAGAGGAGCCGGAGTGTCGGCCCCTCTACCCGCTGTACCTCTACGGATGCGGCTTCACTTCGAGTAACATCCAGGTCGTGTCTGGTAACTCTTGTACCTATCTCTGATTAATTGAGCATTCAGTTCTTACTTTTATGTGCTTGCTGGTTCTTCGTTCAATGCTTAGTTGATTGGTATAATTGTATACTGGTTGCTTAGCTTGGCTGCTTATCTTTCTGCAGTAGATAAGTATTAGTCAACTAGTGTAGTCGTGGTGCCTATACTTGAGACTAACTTAGTTTATTCCTGTCGCAACGGAGGTGGTAGCCGCAAGGTGGTGACAGCCCTTCCGGTCTTTGTAGTCCATCACGTTAGCTCCGGTCCGTAGGATCCCCCAGTTGGGAAATAGTGGCACCCCTTCTCATCTCTTTCTGTGTGTCCACCAGTTCCCTTGTCCCGAAGCAAGTATCTATCTGTATCCTCTGATCTGCTCGATCAATCAGTAGAATACCTCTATCAGACTCGTACCCTCTCTACCCTCCTATCACTCCTCTTCTCTCTTTGTTGTTGTCATCCACCTCATCCATACCATTCACTCCATTCCATCTACCTAGGACAACTTAGTTTAGAATTAGTACACTTCTCGTTCCTCGTGGAAATCGATACCTAGGAATACTCCCGGGTGAAAGCTACATTGGTATCCGTCCACTTGCGGATTTATCTGTAGGCCATTGGAATACTCCCGGGTGAAAGCTACATCGGTATCCGTCCGCTTGCGGATTTATCTGTAGGCCGTAAGGAGTGCCAACAAGCTTTCTGGCGCCGTTGCCGAGGAACGGTAGCTGTTCTGATTCCGAACCCAAGTTGTCCGTGAATCCCACCACCATCCACCATCCATATGGATCCCACGCTTACCTTACGCCAACACTCGGCTCCAAAGGGCGCTTGTTTGGAGCCACCACCATCATCACATCCCATATCCACACCCGGCTATGAGCTACGTCCCGGCTTCATAGCCATGCAAACACTCTTTCTTCTGCTTCCTTGACGAGGAACGAAGGCCGAGAGTCCATACGCGCATTTGCGCGAGTTTGAGCAACTCTGCTCATGCCTGACCATTGCGGGCATGACACAAGAGACACTCAAATGGAAGCTATTCCCGTTCTCATTAACAGGAGGAGCGAAGAAATGGTACTCTCTAGCCGTCAGTACTATGGACAGGAGCTGGGAAGTTCTCAAGGAAAAATTCTGCCTAAATTTTTTCCCAGTCTCCAAGGTAGCCAGTCTCCGAGCGGAAATCATTAACTTTAAGCAATTAAAGGGAGAATCGCTAGGAGCTGCCTAGGCTCGTTTCAAGCAAATACTGGCCTCAGGACCGGACCTAAGCCTACTAGAACCTGTTGTTTTACAACACTTCAGCCTTGGCCTCTGTCCCGTAGCCACCGCTTTCTTGGACTCTGCTTCTGGAGGGTCGTTTTTTCATTTGACTCCTAGTGAAGCGAGGATAGTCCTGGAGCGTATCCTGGATGACACTCCCTACACTGGAGTCTATGACGAACTCCCCAATGAAAAAAGAGAAGCAGCCTAAACCTGAAGAGCTTGTACACCTACAATCTAAAACCATCAGCTCTTCCATTCCATCAGAACCCGAAGCTCAATATGAACCACAACCTTACTCTAGCCTGGACTACTATCCTCCACTCTACACCACTCCCTACAATTTTGACGATGATCTATTCGATGACATCGACTGTGCCATAAGTTTCCCACAGGAACAATGTGTAGAGCAAAAGGATCCACCACCCGACAAGGAAGCACTAGAATACCAGAGAGAGTACTTAGGACGTCTCTCTGCTATTATAAGTCGGGAATGGCTAGACGAGGAGGAAGCCTCGACCGAGGACGTTAAAATGCCCCAAAGGATCCAAACAATCTTTTGTGAAGTTATGGGCATTAACAAGGAAATCAGGTATGACCAGAGCCTCGGAATCAACATAATCTCTAGCTCCTTGGTGCGAGCTCAACTTCTCGATGAACCATGGTCATCATCTCAGAAACATCTAAGGTTCATATCGGGAAGGGTCCTCGACTATTTCGGGATCTTGCGGGTCATACCCGTTAAGATTAACGACCCTGAACTTTTCCTGGATTTCCATATCTTTGACCTACCTGAAAATTCCACTCATTCCATCTTTATTGGTAGGCCAATCATGAAAATCCTAGAAATTCACCAATAATCCAGCTAGAGCTTAGGATCGGAGGAGAACTCGTCCTAGTCTCTTATTCCTATTCCTTGAATACCCCAATAGAGACAGATCCCGATTCTGATCCAAAAGAGGAGGTCATGTCAACATCCTTGATAGACTTAGAGCAACCTTTCCTAGAAGAAGATGCCCAATTCCTTATGGAGGAAGAAGAAATTCATCCTCCAATCAAGCCGATGCCTCTTCCTTCTGGATTGAAGTGTGCTTCCCTCTTTAAGGACGGACAAACTCCAGTGACCATCAGTGACAAACCCCCTAGAACCCAACTGACTTTCACTGTCCTAGACGAAGATCGATCAATCTATGGATACTCGGTCCAAGACTTAAAAGGTATTACTCCTAACCTTCGTACTCATCATATCCCTATCTCATCTTATCTTGGGGTCGTAAGGCAATTGTCACGGAGATTCGTCTTTGATCGAGGAAAGACTAGATTCAAAACCTGGAGCCATCATCTTCCCTTGTCATACCCTCTAATACGACCCTATGCCTACACCTCCTACGAGTAAAGGGGATTCGTAGTTCCTTTGGCTACACCGGGCTTTATAGGTGTTTCATCGAAAATTTCTCTCTAGTAGCCCGGTCATTGACCACTTTCTTAGCCAAAGAACCCCTCTCGTCTCTAATCAAGAGTGCTATGCTTCCTTTCAAACCCTTAAGAAAGCACTCGGCTTCGCTCCCATCATCCAGCCTCCTGACTGGAGCGTCCCACTAGAAATCATGTGTGATGCGAGTGATTTTGCCGTGGGAGATGTTGTGGGCCAAACCAAGGACAAGAAGCATTATGCTCACTGGCCCCAGCTCAACCACGCTACCATGGAAAAGGAACTCTTAGCAACTATGTTTGTTATAGACAAATTCCGGTCCTACCAAGTTAGGGCAAAGGTCATAGTCTATTCCGACCATACTGCTCTGAAGTATCTTTTGACCAAAAAAGGATGTGAAACCATGACACACACTCCTTTGGCTTCTACCCAGTTAGAGACGGTATCTATGGCTACCAGAGTAAACTCGTAGTTCTCTGAGTTAGGGAAATGACCCATGGGGTCTATTCCCCATACATCAAAGGTTTCTACTTGAAGACTACTAGTAAGCGGCTTTGCGTCTCTTATATTCCCGTGTTTCTGGAAGTGTGGGCACATAAAACCTGGGAGAGATATCATGCAGCACCTTGTGAACGACATTATGGAGCGTTTAGAACAAAGGTCTGGCAATATGAAGATGCTAAGAAATTTAGCAAGAGATGCCGGGAACATAAGAGACGCAAAGTCGTTCACCAGTAATCGTCAAGTAGAAATCTTTGATGTATGGGGAATAGACCCCATGGGTCTTTTCTCTAACTCAGAGAACTATGAGTTTATTCTGGTAGCCACAGATCCCATCTCTAAGTGGGTAGAAGCCATGCCCTATCGATCCGCAGCCACTAGGCACGCTAAGCAATTATCCCATGAAAACATCTTTCTGCGCTTTGGCGTCCTGGGCTAGTCGTAGAGGCTCTAATCTCATTGACTCCACCTCTCGGAAATATCTAAGTTTGGGAGCCTCATATGATAGTGAAACCTTCTCACCCCCAAACTAGTGGTCAAGCATAACATCCAACACTCACATCAAGAACGTTCTGCAAAAAGATCATCAATGAGATGAGTGTGCACTAGAGAGATAGACTCCGTAAAAGCACTTTGTGCTATAAGGTTTTGTGTATAATGTAACGCCGGAAAAGTGTTGCAAAATGCCCAAAATGGTTGCAATAGACACAATGGCAACGGAATTTTAGCGTTGCGAGGTGTTGCCATTGCAAATGTGGTCCAAAGTTTGGACCACGGTTTATTTTGGGCGTTGCTATTGTGGTCCCCCTATTGCAACAACAAGAATCTTTTTGCAACTCAAAAATAGCGTTGTAAGTCTCCTTATCAGCAACCATCATGGGTGTTGCACTCGTTACTATTGCAACGCACCAGGCATTGGAACTGGTATGTATTACCACATAAAGGAAATGTAGAAATAGTGGAAGTGGCAACGATATTATGTGTTGTAACAGACCCTATTGCTACATGTTTGTAGCGTTGCAAAATATATGCCCTATTGCAACATTACTCTTATGGTTGCTATACAAGGGACCCTTTATTGCAACATTAAACATTTTGGTTACCATAGATGAACACTCTATTACCACACTACTATAGTGGTTGCTATATGTGATACCTCTATTGCCACAAAAAACTTGGTAGCTACAGGCTTCTTCTCTAGTGCAACGCTAAATATTGTTGTTGCTATAGGATGTCCCTCTATTGCCACACCTTATATTTCTTTGCATGCAGGTTTTTTTGTTGCTATAGCATATAATTGCATCGCCATGTTTATGCCACGATAGTGCGTATAACAATGATTCATTTGGTAGCTTCAAACAATGATTTCAAATTAAACAATATATAATCAATGAAGCACTTAGAAATCCATTAACCCAAGAATACAATTTATTTGTGCACATCTGTAAATAATTCATCCAATGTATCCGACATAGCATCTAGTCCAAACACACGCAAAAGTGGAACACACTATGGTGTCCAACATGCTTAACTATTTTGAAAACAACAAAATATAATGAGCTATGCAGCACAGGTTGCCTTCATGTTGATCATCCCATGAATCATGCGCTCCACTCAAACCTCAAGATCATGCTCTGAAAATGGTCATTAACATTAGTGCAAATATACATTGCTTGAATCCACATTTATGTCAAGCAAAAACATGTCGCAGATTTGCATATTTATTGAAAGTGATATTACTCATTGAAACATCATATCATCCTGCATGCCAAATCAAATCCTAAGCAAACGTGCAGCAAGCAGAACCAGGGATGGCCGTAAATGGGGAGTATCACATAGATCTAGAGTTCTAACAATAGAAAAAGAACATACGCCAACTATAACTAAATTAATTATGCACAACTTTTCCTATTGTCCAAAGAAAAACGGTGACATGCTAAATTGTTAATGATAGTTTTTAATTAGCAGCGAAGAAGATGCAGCATTGGTATCATCAACATCATTAATCAACAACAAGGGTGATCTGTTGATATACTAAAATTAATTAACACTGTACAAAAATAAAGATGATATTGTATATGCATTGTTATATAAAGACATGAATCTGCTGTAGAATCCACAACATCCCCACAGGCACAGGTACTTAGCTGTTGGGTCTAGCTACAAAGTTGATATTTGATCATTTCGGTAGGTTGGCATGTATATTTTCTTTAGTTACTTACAAACACTTGCCATGTAACATTTTTGGTGTACTGATGGCTTACACTGACAGTAGAAAAAGATTTCAAGTAAATGAAAGAAGTAAATCATGTTGTCATTTAAAAGCAAGATACAGTATAGGAGGACAATCAAATTTGTGAAACTGTTGGCCTGCTTCCTCTACTGTTTCCCTGCACAAGCACGGAGTCTGTCACATGCACATACAGATAGGAAACAAAAACATGAAGATTAATCTCACAGCTATGAACTGTTCCAGGTTCAACATAGTTGAAACATTCTAAATGGAAAGTGTTAATTACCTTGCTGATCGAAGTGGGAGAGGCCACCTCACGAGCAGATCTGCACAGAGAGACAGAACATGTGAGGACGGGAAATGGAGACCCAAGTATTCGTGTGCAGAAAATATTGGGCGCTCACCGAAACTATGAGAGAGATATTGTACTACAACACAATGTTCCAGACTAAAAGTAAAATATACATGATATATCTGAAATGAATAAACTTTCTTGTGCTTCCGTACTCATGTAAGCACTATTTCCGAGAAGTATAAGGAACAAACTCTTATTTTGATAAATAAACATCTTATGCATATAACAGTATAACTTGCACTCGACTAGTCGACTTGTACCTGACAATAAATGAAAGACTCCAAGACATACAGAGAAAGTGACACCTCTTACCGACGGAACTATGAATTAATCATGTGAATCTGAGACAATTTTCAGAAACTATGATTTTTTAAACACATGAAGCAAGGAAAATAATACAGAAGTGAAATAATAAGTCAGGTACCTTTGACCTTAAATTAGTATAAAAGCAGCACGTCCTTTTGTGAAAAGAGCAGTTACATACATCTAAATTGGACATTAATTACAGTACAAAAGAAAATCAGGCACATCTCAACAGCACTGCAAATTTTTATTCATCCAGAGTTGTGATGCAAATGACCGTAATCTGTATAAGGATCATGCGCATAAGAGGAACAGCATTGAAATCCATTTGGTATTTCAAGTAGTATCTAATATGTAACTCACAGGGTTAAGCAAATGTGTATGCGGTTTAGGAAATATCATGACACGAACATGGGTTATGTTAATCTAAGAAAATGTAATTCTAATACTTGTGCTACAACTGCAAGAGGAGATACCAGTGGTTATGACACGAACTAACTGAGCTACAATGAACGCATCCAAAGAAATCACGTGACAAATAGAAATCAATATGGATTCTTGACACAAAATTCATCCAATTCAACATAGTTACACAAAACACATCCAAATCGCTGCAATCCTCGCCGTCCCGACCTCACTCACCGGATCCATAGCCACAAGGGGCGCCATGCCGCACCGCGGCACCGGCATAGAAGGAGGGGTGCTCCGCTCTCGTGCTGGCATGGATGGAATGGGGCGCCACTAGCGCCTAACGGAGTGGAGGAGCCGCTAGATGCCTGATCCAGGCTCCCGTCATCCTTGGAGGCACAAGAGGGAGGAGGCGTTGGGTTGTCGGCGGTGCTACGAGAGAAAGAAGCAGGGAGTCGGGGGAGCCGGGGAGGGACCGAGAGACCGAGAGAAAGAAGTGGCGGCGCCGTGGGGAGATTGGGAGACGTGAGGGGCTTTGGTGGTCGGTGAGTTAGGTTTAGGTGGGGTATTTTGGGCCAGCATGGGCCTATTCGGCCTGCCTAGTTGAGGCAATGAGAAAAGTTGAAAAAATTGAAATTTTAAAAGTTGAAAAATTCGTATATTTTTTAGAGTAATAAATAATTTCAAATAAAAAAGTCATGAATATCAAAGTTGTACAAATTATTAAGATCTACAAACTTTATTTAGTTCATTAATCCATGTGACAAAGTTTGGATAATCTAAATTTTGAATTTTAAATTTTGATAACTAAAAGTATGATTTTGGAACACTAAATGATTTCAGCTGAAAATGTCATGAATACCAAAGTTTCATAAGTCATCAAGATCTACATTGGTCATTTGAAAAAGTGGTAGTATACATTGGTCATTAATCCTAGATTCACTCACATAGTATAAGAAACTATGTTTGAGACTTATCAAATTTGTACTACATGTTATTACCACTTTTGAAAATGATAAAATGACATAAATAAAGATTGTAGATCTTGATGAGATATAAAACTTTGGTATTCATCACTTTTCCATTTGACAACATTTAGAGTAAAAAAATCATGCTTGTAGTTGTCATTTTTTGGAATTCAAAATTAGATTGTTCAAACAGACTCACACGAGAAGATTTTCCAAAATAATAGCATTAATAAGTTTCACAACTTGATAGAGCATAATTTTAGAAATTTTTAGGGAAAAATAACTGAATTTGAAGTTCGTATGATTCAAAAATACAAATTATAAATTCTAATTATAGATTAAAAAATATGATGCAGGGAGGAACCTATGCACGCCACGTGGCATAACGCGTCCCGCACGGCTGCTATGGATCCCTGCGGAAACAATTCAACCAATTAATTGCTGGCACTTGGTCCCGAGATATAAACTGTATATATAACTTAGCATCATCACCTAAGTGTCATCCTAGCAATGGGCCAACTGATAAGGCTCCTATTTCGGAACCTGGAGGTCGCGAGTTCGAGCCTTTGTCGCAGCTTTTTTTTTTGCAGGATTAACTTGCGCTGCGGGCAGGGTGCTCAGATTATTTGGCGAGCAAAATCAAAATATATAAAAGCAAATAAAACAACACTTGGAAACGAATAAGTCTATGGCGTGGTGGTGAGCCTTCTACTTTTTTTTTTGAGCCTGGACACCTAGTATACAAGCTGTAGTATCTGAGCACGTCGTAATCCTATTATGGCGCCACGTGAGTGTCCCAGGACCTGTGGAAAATAAATCAGGGAACAACTGTTCCCGGGTGAGACACCCACGCCGAAACCAGGCTTCGAACGCGGGCGGGCTTGCTCGCACACCTGGCGAGTTAGCCAACCGAGCTACCGCTCGTTCTCGGTGAGCCTTCTACTTGTGGTGCTCAAGGTCACTGGTTCGAAGCCCACGAGGGCATAGTTTTTTCGCCTTTTTTCTCCTGTTGTCGCTCTTCCTTCGCAAATGGTTCTGCGGCCCCATGGAATTTTCTCCTGTCGACGTGGCCCAATGGAAAGGCTTCGGCTTTAGAGAAGATCGTGAGACTGGTTCGAAGCCCACGAAGGCATAGTTTTTTCGCCTTTTTTTCTCCTGTCGTCGCTCTTCCTTCGCAAATGGTGCTGCGGCCCCATGGAATTTTCTCCTGTCAACGCGGCCCAATGGAAAGGCTTCGGCTTTAGAGAAGATCGTGAGGTCTCAGGTTCTATTCTCTTGGGCCTTTTTTTTGCCGCCAATTCAAATGCAAATATATATAAGAATAAAACAAGGAAATACAAGCCCCCATCACAAATGGCGTGGTGGCCTAATGGTGAGGCATCTGGTTTATTTCTACAAGGTCAGAAGTTCAACCCCTTTTGTGCCATATATTTTGTTAATTTAATTTCATGAAGATAGATACGTATACTCATATATGTTCCATTCTAACCTAAATCGTGGAGATAGATCAAAATGTCAATTGTCTTCTATTAACAATTCAAACTTCTATCTCCAAATTTCAATAGGATAGTTATAATAATATAAAATTTGGTCAAACTTGGATACATACTATATTTAGTCTCACATTACATGGGAATCGACATTGACACATTTGTAGCAACCCAGAAAACCGTTGTAATAGGGAAATCATATTGCAACATCAAAGAAGTTTTTTGCAACTCTGAAAAGTTGCTGCAATAGACACAACCTATTGCATCTACATTAGAGTTTATGTTGCAACAACCATCTATCAATCGCAACACCACTGAAATTTATTGCAATATGAAAAAATCGTTCTAAAAACACCAATCAAAAGCAACCATTACAAATATAGTTGCAATAATATCATATTATTGAAACGTAAACATAGTGTTATTGCAACTCCAAAGTGGTGTAGCAATAACTCCAAATAATTACAATCAAATCCCAACATAGTTGTAATAACATACCCCTATTGCAACAAAAAGTCACACCTAAGCAACACTTTTAGTTCATTGCATTATAAGACCATATTGCTACCATTTTGTACAAAAGTTGCGATATGACCCCCTGTGGCAACTAAAATAGTGGCATTGCACATGTGTAGCGTGGCATTAGCCAAGAAACCCTGTAGCTAGACCACTCTAGTTTGGGAAAATTAGGACAATTCGGCCAAACCATGTTGGTTCAACCGAAGGACCCCTCTTTTGCCCCTTGAGCGTCCTTTTGGACCCTTGATCCTATCTCTAATTCTCTATCCCATCTTGTCTCAAAGTCGCTAGGAAAATGTTGGGAAAGCTGCTTGTCGATCTCAAATCAGAAACCATCCTCCATCACTTTCCCAAACACGACCAAGTGTTCACATTTCCCAGCCGCCATCCTTGTCCAAAGACCTTTCCTCACCCAAGGGTTCCCTATCCATGAGTGTGACAAATCCACTAACGAAGAAAGCCATGGAGGAGGGAGAAGAGAAACCCATGGTTGAAGAGCCTGAAAAAGAACTGGCACAAACATGCCAGAAGTTGAGCAACCAGGATGAGAAGGTCACTGAAGGCAAGCCTTGGCAGATGGACAAGAACAATGTCCTGTACCAAGCATTCACAGCCAAATCAGAGAGGCTCGCCAAAGCCACGTAACATCTAGACCTTTATGATCCATCTATAGAGCAGAAGGATGAACACACTCCAGTGACCATCAGTGACCAGCTCTCTGACATTGAAACCCAACAGACTTTCACGGTCCTGGAGGAAGATCGGTCAGTCTTTGGACACTCAATCCAAGACTTCAAAGGGATTACTCCTAACCTCCATACTCATCATATCCCTATCCCATCTTACCTTGGGGTCGCTAGGAAAGTGTCACAGAGATTCATCCTTGATCGGGGAAAGACTAGATTCAAAGCCAGAAGCCACCATCTTCCCCTGTCATACCCCCTAATACGACCCTATGCGTACACCTCCCACGAGTAAAGGGGATTCGTAGTTCCTTGGCCGGCGCATAGCACGAGCCCGCATCGAGGCTGATGACGATGTGGACGACCCACTCGCGTTAGCCAGGGCAAGCCAGAAGCTCATCGCCGTGGCAACTCTGATCCGAGCCATGCCCGAGCCATCAACACCCGAAGGCCGAAACCTGCGTCAAGAGGCGCAGCTCCTAATCGAACAAGCGGCTGTTGTTGGCGGTCGTTACAGACCAATTCCCGACCTCCAACCGAGTATAAAATGAACACAATGGAATCACACACCATAGCTATAGGGCTTACCACTAACAATTTCCACAAGTTTTGGTGATTGTCCATTGTGCAGGTACAAAATGGAGAAACATGAGCTATAGGGGTCGGAATTGACCAATTCGGCCGAACGACACGTTCGGCCGGTTACCCCCTTAGCCGTGCATGACACTGGGAGTCGTCCACGTCAACAATGACCAAGCAGAGACATCACACGACACGTGGACGACCGCCACTTCACCCTGGATCAATGCCATGTCATTTTGGGCCTCTACAACATGAAAGCCAAGTACCAGAACTCAGCCTAGGAGGTCCAGAGGCTAAGGCGGTGCAGCAGCGGCAGCCTTGATCCTATCTCTATCCCATCTTGTCTCGAAGTCGCTAGGAAATGTTGGGAAAGCTGCTTGTCGATCTCAAGTCAGAAACCATCCTCCATCACTTTCCCAAACACGACCAAGTGTTCACATTTCCCAGCCGCCATGACCACCGAATCCTTATCCAAAGACCTTTCCTCACCCAGGGGTTCCCCCTCCAAGAGTATCACGAGCAAAACTGTCAAAACCCCTAAAGCCTTCTGATTGAACATCCCGAGGAGGAGGAAGAAGAGGAGCCCATGGATGAAGAGCCTGAATGGAGATCTGGTGCAAACACACCAGAAATTTAACAATCTTAGTGAGAAGGTCATCGATGGCGAGCCTTGGCAGATGAACAAGGATGACAAGATCAATGTCCTCTGCCAAGCACCCACAGCAAAATTTAAGAGGCTCGCCAAAGCCACGTAACATCTAGACCTTCACGATCCATCTATAGAGTAGATGTTATGTGGTTGTATCCTATAGAGCGCCATCAGTTTCAATTTATTTCCCAATTCAATTTCCCTTTGCTTAAATCATTGTTTAGGAGGTGCTCTCTTTACTTCCCTTCCAATATTTGCTTTTCCAAATCTTAGCTTGATGAATAAAATTAGAGTTGAATGCAAAAAAGAATAAAATTGTCGCTCCGGTTGGTGCATTTGAGCCAACCGGAGATTGCCCTGTTTAACAGAAAGATACATGAGTACAGGCACAAGATACAGTGGAGGAACATGACGAGAATACGCAAGATGACCCGTTCGGTTGGACCTTTTGGTTCGGGCGAGCAGGTTGAATCGCTACCAGTGAAGAGTCCAAGCATGGGGGAGGACCCCATCAGGTACGTTCTGAATTACTCAGCACTTTGGTCATTCAATTGAAAACACGAAAAATATTTCCCTTGAATAAAATTAACTCCCAACTATGCATGAGATGAATCATATGCCTCTCACTTTGGAAATGATGAATAGTTGCTCTGTCATTAATTTTGCAAGTGCTTTGTTTCAACTAGTTGCTTAATAGTGCTTGAATTAATTGGCATGACTAATAATGAACCTGAAAAACCTTGTGGGAGCACATGAACCTGGGAGCACATGCTTTATTCCAAGTTTAAGTTGTTGTGGGGATTGATATAGTGAGAATTTGTTAAGTTCTATTTCTGCTCTTAGTACGGGGAAAATCTCGGAGATTTATGCTTTCAAAATGAAACAAGTTCCTCAATTGTCAAAATACCTACCAGAGCCATATAATAAGCTTAGTTGAAAATTTCTACTCATATGCTGCTTGTTATCTTAGTGAGCTTTGTCAAATTGTTGTGACCTTTGAGTGAAGCTTTCATATTCTTAGAGATCGAGATCCACATACACACACCAACTCTCACTTGCAATTCCTACACTGGGAGTTAGCAACCATTCGCCATCATCCATCCACAAAAATAAATGCTCCATGTTCTATGATTTCCCTCTCCAAATATTCTTGATAGAGACATGGGCTTTGCAAAAAGAAAAGCATGCTAAAGAAGCATGGCAAAAATAAAAGAAAAAAAAAGCATGCCAAGGAGCATGGCAAAAAGAAAGAGAAAAAGAAAAGCATGTCAAGTGACATGGCAAAAAAATATGAGAATAAAAGATAGCCCATGTTCTCGAAAATAAACCAAGGAGAGGGAAGTTCATTCCAAGGAGTTCCACCATATTCCATCATATTCCATTCCACCACATTCCACTCCATCCATATATCCCACACACTAGCACTTTTCGATCTAAGAGTGTGATTTGATTCTCCTAAGGTCCGGTCTTTGACTTAGCAAAATATAAGATGCCTGTATGCCTTCATCCTTTGTCCCTGAGCCACACAAAAAGCCAAATTAGATGTTAAGATCAAAAGAAGGCAAAGCCTTTGGTGAGGATTAAAATACACTTGAGCGATTGAGTGAGCCAATGAGGAACAACTTATCTTTTCACAAAAGGGTGAAAAATGCCGAGATTGGATCCTGAAAAGAGTAGAGTGGAGTGAAACTAAGTTAACCTGTTCATCCTTTCAACCGACCAAGATAAAGATATTGCTATAAGCCCCATTGGTAAAATGGTGAATTAATACTTTGCTAGTGATTCAAGTAAAATTTGAGTACTAGTTGTTTATAAAGTTACCTGCAAGAGAAATGACATTGTAGCAACTCCTGATCCACCGAGCCTAAGTTTTTATCTTTGCTCGAGGACGAGCAAAGAGCTAAGCTTGGGGGAGCTTGTTGGCGGTCGTTATAGACCGATT
Source organism: Echinochloa crus-galli (assembly GCA_900205405.1). Taxonomy (NCBI): domain Eukaryota; kingdom Viridiplantae; phylum Streptophyta; class Magnoliopsida; order Poales; family Poaceae; genus Echinochloa; species Echinochloa crus-galli. The sequence goes on along the minus strand of OAMR01000816.1, from coordinate 375,214 downwards.
TCCGACCTCCAACTGAGTATAAAACAAACACAATGGAGACACACACCATAGCTATAGGGCTTATCACTGACTATTTCCATGAGTTTTGGTGATTGTCCATTGTGCAGGTACAAAAATGGAGAAATACGTGCTATAGGGGACGGAAATGACCGAATCGGCCGAACGACTTCGTTCGGCCAGTTATCCCCCTTAGCCGTGCATGCCACCGGGAGTCGTCCACATCAATGAGCATCAATCGAACACGACAAACAATGGGTGGATGGCAGCCATCTCATCCCTAGCATCAAACGAACACGACAAACAACGGGTAGACGGCAGCCATCTCATCCCGGGCCACGACCATATCACTTCTGGGCCAGAATACACGAAGACCATCACCAGAGAATAGGCCCAGGAGGGGTCCAAGACCAGAGGCGGCGCCGGGTGGCAGAACCGGGCCTCCAGCCCAGTTGGGCCGAACTGCTGGGTTCGGCCGAACCACCCCCAAGCCGGCACCGCCTCCACTGGTGCAATCCTAGCCCTTGGAGCAGATGGCGGTGGATCCACTGGTTTGGCCGAACCGGGGAGTTCGACCGAACCAGGATCTTCGGCCGAATCAGGGGCACCGCCTCCCAGGGTCCCTTGGCGGTTACTCAACCCATAACCGCGATCCCCAGCTATAAATAGAGTGGTCCAATGCCCGGTTTTAGACACAACACAAGAGTAGAGTGAGCTTTGCGAAGTTCCGCCACTTGTAGACATAGGGAGAGAGGAGAGGTGAGCGTCCCGGAGAGGAGCCGAAGTGTCGGCCCCTCTTCCCGCTGTACCTCTACGGATGCGACTTCACTTCGAGTAACATCCGGGTCGCGTCTGGTAACTCTTGTATCTCTATTTGATTAATTGAGCATTCAGTTCTTACTTTTATATGCTTGCTGGTTCTTCGTTCAATGCTTAGTTGATTGGTATAACTGTATACTGGTTGCTTAGCTTGGGTGCTTATCTTTCTATAGGAGATAAGTATTAGTTGACTAGTGTAGGCGTGGTGCCTATACTTGAGACTAACTTAGTTTATTCCCGTCGCAACGGAGGTGGTAGCCGTAAGGTGGCGACAGCCCTTCCGGTCTTTGTAGTCCATCACGTTAGTTCCGGTCCGTAGGATTCCCCAGTTGGGAAATAGTGGCACCCCTTCTCATCCCTTTCTGTGTGTCCACCGGTTCCCTTGTCCCGAAGCAAGTATCTATCTGTATCCTCTGATCTGCTCGATCAATCAGTAGAATACCTCTACCAGACTCGTACCCTCTCTACCCTCCTATCACTCCTCTTCTCTTTGTTGTTGTCATCCACCTCATCCATGTCATTCACTCCATTCCATCTACCTAGGACAACTTAGTTTAGGATTAGTACACTTCTTGTTCCCCGTGGAAATCGATACCTTGGAATACTCCCGGGTGAAAGCTACATCGGTATCCGTCCGCTTGCGGATTTATCTGTAGGCCGTAAGGAGTGCCAACACGGATCTTAACTCATTGCAATAACTCTGAGCCGGCACCCGGGGCCACCAGAGGACGACGACGAGGATGATTTTTCGATCTTGCTCAGTGATGCTCCAGACAACGTTGCATGCCTAACCTGCAGCGCGTACTACAAGAGAAACTTCAACCTAGAAGAACCACTTGTTCGTCTTCCATCAGGACTTGTGGTGAGCAGCTCTCCAGCAGGGCTCCTCGTTCATTGGCCGGGCGCGATCCCTTGCGACGCCCGTCACGACAATGATTCAAGGTTGAGCGCAGCCATATTGAAGAATCTCCCCTATCTGGACGGCAGGACTGCTTCTCTCACTTCTTCCACCGGATCAACAGGAGATAACCACTCAAGCGCTCCGACCCTACTACTACCGTATCGTCCTGACCCTAGCAGACAAGTCTGCATGGCAGGAGCACCGGGGCAAGGTGGCCAATACGATCACGAGCTCTTGGTAGATATCTCCGACGAAGAGGGCACACTAGCTGGAGAAAACTGATCAGCAAAGGACCTCAAGGCAAACGAGGAACATCAAGCGCAGGCAGCCACGCGCCAATGCAGCAATGCGCGCCTCTACTACCCGCAACCTCGATCGCGATTTCCAGATGGTTGGTGATGTCCCCGTCCTACCCGATGCTCTAGCAAATATCTCGATCGCCGCAAAGATAGTGAAGTCCATACCCAACACTCCTCAGTTTCGGCATGTTCTTACCCTGCTAGAAGCGGCTCGCAACAACATCAATGGTGAACCAGCAGCATCTCAACACATTCCAGATCCAAGACCAGAAGCCAGTCGCATCGTGACATCACCGCATCCGAGTCGTGCTCCACGTATTCCAGCAGGACGGCTCGTGATACATGAACCAACGGTCACTCGGCAGAGGACCAATAGAACCAACAATCCTCAGGCCGGCGATCTTCGCCACTCAATCAACACCAGCCGTGACGCTCGTTCCCAGATCGAAGCTAACAGGGCAAGTCGCATCGCATCGGAAATTCGCCGCCGAAACGAGTTCGATCAGCTCCATGGTCCCATCCCCGCTGCTCAAGAGCAGCCGCTGCGACAAGGTGATGCGCCACAAGCATCTAATCGCACTGGAGGACGAGGAAAAGATCCACCCCGTGACCCCAATCGCAGTCGTGGACGGGATCAAGACCCACCACGAAGCAACAATCACAGCCACAATCGACGGGGTGGCCGTGACAACCAGCCTGACAATGACCCATCCGGCGATGGAGGTGAGGATGATCGTCCCCCATGTGGTCGAGATCGCGACCACGGCTGTGGTCGTGGTCATCACAACCCCGAACCGAATGGTTCCCCGAGTCACAACTCAAATAATCACAATCACAACTCCAGCAACGATGGTGATCGCAGACGACGTCAACACTCTCCATCTGATGAATACGATGAATTTCTAGCTTTTTCTAGCCGAATCAAGAGGGTCCTTCTACCACAGAAGTTCAAGACTACTGGAATTGTGAAATTCACACGCAAACAGGACCCAGAACAGTGGTTGCGCATCTACTCGACAGCAATCACCATGGCCGGAGGGAGCAATGACGTGAAAGTCAGATACTTTCCAATCATGATGGACACAGCTCCGCTCACATGGCTCGAGAGCCTGCACCCCGGGTCCATTGACACCTGGGAGCAGCTCACAAGGAACTTCACCGCCAAATTTAAGGGAACCTGGGCACGGCCCGGAACCCAATTCGAACTTGTGGCTTGCAAAAAAGAAAAGGGGGAAACCATGCGCAAATACATCAAGAGGTTCTTTGAGAAAAGAGCAACAATCGTGGACGTATCAGATCGGGAGATCATCGACTGCTTCCACGATGGATTATGGGCACGCGAGCTACATTGTGAGTTTGGAAGGAGGCGTCCAGAAACTATCTCAGAGCTCAGGCGCATGGCCGCGGACTGGGCTGATCAAGATGACCGTGAGCGCGAATGTTTCGACAAGCGTAGGGACAACAACAACAACACCAACTCCAATGGCGGCAGCAACTACAACAAGAGTAGTCCTGATCGCCGTAAGAATAACATGCGTGACTTCAACCGCAACAACAAGTGCAAGCCAGACAATACGGTTGTGGCCGTTGAATGCCCTACGCGGAAGAAGACTACCCCAGCATTGGAAAAAGTCATGAATGTCCCCTGCCCATATCACCCTCACGGCAAACGTACGTTGGCTCAATGCATCCACATCAAGAAGGAGTTCGACAAGCGAGAACTACCCGAAGAGAAGAAGTCGGACAACAAGCGAAACAACAAAGACAATGAAGACCCGAGCAATGGCTTTCCCCAGGTTGACAACGTCGTCGCTGTGTTGTTCAGTGGTGAAACCCTCACGCAGTCAAAACGCTCGAAGAAGCTATCTCTGTGAGAAATCATGGCAGTAGAGCCAGCCACCCCCACATACCTCAAATGGTCTGAAGTCTCCATTACCTTTTCTAGGGTGGATCAATGGACCAACTTTGCCAATCCAGGCATATACCCCTTAGTCTTGGATCCAGTCATGGCACAAGCCAGATTAACCAAGGTACTCATTGATGGAGGCAGCGGACTCAATATCATCTTCGCCAAGACATTCACAAAGATGGGACTTGATATTACCAAATACCTCAAAGCCATAGACTCTCCATTCTATGGCATCGTCCCTGGCAAAGCTGCAATCCCCCTGGGACAAGTCACCCTACTAGTCACCTTTGGTACGACGGCCAACTTCAGAACTGAGTACATCAAGTTCGAGGTGGCAGACTTTGAGACATCGTACCATGCGATCCTCGGGCATCCAGCCCTCGCCAAGTTCATGGTGATTCCGCATTATGTGTACCTCGTGCTCAAGATGCCACCTCCTAATGGCATCCTTTCTCTCAAAGGAGACCTCAAGATCTCTCATGACTGCGACGTGGAAGCTGTGGAGTTCGCGGCTGCTTCACAGATACCCACACAGATGATGGAAATACTCACTCTGGCCAAGAAGTCCGCTGAAGAAGGATCAGAAGTTCTTGCTAAGAAGTCTACAAGCGCTAGTTTCAAGCCCTCTAAAGATGTACAGCTCAAGACTGTAGATCTGGAGACGGGTGACACATCCAAAACTGCCCTCATAGGGGCAAGTCTAGATTGTAAATAGGAAGACACGCTCGTCAAGTTCCTTTGTGCTAATAATGATATATTCGCTTGGAAACCATCTGATATGCCTGGTGTTCCTAGGGAGTTTGCCGAGCACCACCTCAATGTCAAGAAAGACGCAAAGCCTAAAAGGCAACGATTACGACGTTTCTATCAAGAACGACGCAATACGATCAAGGCAGAGATAGCTAAACTACTCGCGGCTAGCGTCATCAAAGAAGTCTTTCATCCAGAGTGGTTGGCCAACCCAGTCTTGGTCAGAAAGAAGAACAACAACGAGTGGCGTATGTGCGTTGACTACACAGATCTCAATAAACATTGCCCTCCCGACCTTATGGGTCTCCCGCGCATTGATCAAGTCGTGGATTCCACGGCTTGATGCGCACTACTCTGTTTCCTCGACTGCTATTCAGGCTATCATCAGCTAGCTCTGAACAAGGAAGATCAGATCAAGACCTCATTCATCACTCCATTTGGTGCTTTCTGCTACACAACCATGTCCTTTGGGCTAAAGAATGCTGGTGCCACCTATCAATGAGCCATACAGAAATGTCTATCTTCTCAGCTCAACACCAATGTAGAGGCATACGTTGATGACGTGGTGGTCAAGATGCAAGATCCAGAGAGCCTCATTGATGACCTACAGGAGACATTCGACAATCTCAGGAAGTATCGTTGGAAGCTCAACCCGACTAAGTGTGTTTTTGGCGTTCCTACTGGAAAACTACTCGGGTTCATTGTAAGTCACAGGGGCATCGAGGCTAACCCCTCAAAGATCACGGCTTCCTCAATATGGAACCCCCTAATGGTATCAAGGAAGTTCAGAGGCTCACCGGGTGCATTGCGGCACTCAGCAGATTCATCTCAAGACTTGGAGAAAAGGGACTACCTTTCTTCAAGCTGCTCAAAAAACAGGACAAGTTTACCACAGACGAAGCAAATGAAGCCTTTGAACAACTCAAGATGTACCTGACTATACCCCTCCGGTACTTGTTGATCCAGCCAAGAATGATCATCTGCTTCTATACATTGCGGCTACCACACACGTAGTCAGCACTGTCATAGTGGTAGAACGTAAGAAGAAGGCCATGCATTCCCAGTACAGCGGCCGGTCTATTACATCAGTGAAGTACTCTCTACATGTAAGATCTGTTACCCTCATGTCCAGAAGCTCCTCTACGCTGTTTATATCACCTCCAGGAAGTTAAGGCATTATTTTCAGACATATCCTATCACTGTCGTGACTAAATTTCCTCTAGGTGAAATCTTTGACAATCCTGACGCAACTGGACGTATAAGCAAATGGAAAGCAGAGATCTCTGCATATGACCTTACTTTTGCTCCACAAACAGCAATCAAGTCTCAAGCCTTAGCTGATTTCATAGTCGAGTGGTTGGAAACCCAATATTCCAGGGTAACTACTCGCCCAGAGCATTGGGTTATGTACTTCGACGGATCATTGAAATTGGAAGGCGGAGGAGCAGGAGTTCTGTTAATTACTCCCAAGGGCGAACAACTCAAATATATTTTCCAGATTCTATTTCAAGTCACCAACAATGAAGCTGAATACGAGGCCATGCTGCATGGACTTCGCCTGGCAGTCTCATTGGGTATCAAGCGCCTGTGCGTGTATGGGGATTCTGCAGTAGCCATAAATCAAGTCAATAAGGATTGGGAACCAACCAAGGAGACGATGGATGCATATGTCAAGGAAGTTTGCAAGCTTGAACGTCATTTCCTTGGACTTGAGTTTCATCATGTCGTTCGTGACTACAATGTAGCTGCTGATGCTTTATCCAAATTGAGTTCACAGCGTGCGGATGTTCCAGCAGAAATTTTCGTTCACGAGCTACATCGTCCATCCATCAAAGAACCAGTACCTGATGACACCTCTGCAGCTCACCCCCGACCTGATCTTCAGGTCATGGTCATTGACACCGACTGTATGGCTCCATTCATCAATTATCTATGAGACCATAAACTACCAAAGGCTGAAAGTGAACAAGTCTGTATCAGGCGCTAGGCCGCCATTATGTAGTGGTCAATAATACACTTTATCAGCGTGGGGCATCTGTCAATGTCTTGATGAAGTGTATCCCAGCCGATCAAGGTAGAGCATTACTCGAAGAAATCCACAGTGGCATTTGTGGCAATCATGCCGCTTCATGCACCTTAGTTGGGAAACCTTATAGAGCCGGATTTTTCTGGCCTTCAATGAAAAGAGATGCTGAAGACATTGCCAAGAGATGTCAAGGTTGCTAATTCTTTGCTCATCAAGCTCACGTCCCAGCTCATGAACTTCGCATCATTCCATTGTCTTGGCCTTTTGCTTGTTGGGGCCTTGATTTAGTAGGTCCCTTGACCAAGGCTCCTGGTGGTTTCGTGTGGCTCATTGTAGCCATCGACAAGTTCACCAAGTGGATTGAAGCATTGCCTTTAGTCAACTCAAAGGCTGATAATTTAATCAAAATTTTTGACGGAATCATCCAGAGATTTGGCGTGCCTCATGAGATTATCACAGACCTAGGCTCAGTCTTCACAAGCGAAGCGTTTCAAGACTACTGCGCCAGGTTTTCAATTGAGACACACTACGCATCGGTCGCTCATCCACGTGCCAATGGAAAAGTCGAAAAAGCCAATAGTCTATTATTGCAAGGCTTGAAGCCCAGACTCTACGAACCTCTCAAAAAGTATGGTGGCAAGTGGGCTCAAGAACTGCCAGCAGTACTCTGGGGGCTCCGCACACAACCAAGCTGTGCAACTGGGCAAACACCTTATTTTCTAGTCTACGGGTCTAAAGCAGTCTTACCTACTGATCTCCTATGGAACGCCCCTCGACTAGAAAATTATGACGAACAAGTCGCTCAGCAAGAACATTTTCAAGATGTCGACGATATCGAAGAGGCTAGAGTGGCGGCTCTCATTCAGAACACCCGTTACCTTGAAGGCCTACGACGTTATCATCAATGCTCTGTCCAGCCTCCTTCCTTTGTTATAGGAGACTTGGTGCTATGGCGCATATAGAAGACTGACGACCTGCATAAGCTCATGTCTCGATGGGAAGGCCTGTTCCTTGTAAAACAAGTCATCGGGGCTGGTACATATCGCCTGCAGACTCAAGAAGGTGAAGATTTACCAAATGTATGGAATGTCGAACATCTGAGGAAGTTCTACCCATAACAGTGGGTTGTAGAAGAGCTTCGTGTACTTTTTTTATTATCAAGAGAGCAATAAAGTTATATTTTACGTGTTCATTTCTTCTCAACAGAGAACCCTGTGTACATTTTTTGTTTGGTATCACTCAGAAAACCAGGGATAATTGTTAAACACCTAGTCAAAAGATGCCACGACTGCTTTTTCATAAGCGGCGCCAAGCCTCAGAAGTCCTGGTTGAGCTACACCTGCCTATACATGGTTGTCGTTGTAAGCATCAAAATCTCTTGATACTTCATAGAAGTTCTGCTCTGTGTCTTGTGCCGACTACATCAAACTCCTTACTCATGCATAATAGGAAATCGACAGGTTTTTCTTTTGTCTTGCATAAGCATCAAATTGCTCCTATATTTTAATGCGATTTCTAGTACAGACTACTTTTAGTAGTATTTTGGCTCTGCATCAGCAACCACACGAATCCTTTTCAAAGATTCGTTCAAGCGACATTCTGTCAATAGACGCTTGTCCTATCACATTTTGACCTTGGGTCTAGGCACATTCTGTACTTGCATGATATTCTTTAGCCTATCAGGTCTATATATGACCAATCATTCATAGTCATACAACTCATTACTGACTGCAGGCAATATTTTCACAAAACATTTTAGAATTGGATACATATCCAATATCAGGTGCCATACTACTACAAATCAGATATAGCAAAAATTACATTTCATTTTTGCTCCAGAGAGTTTACAAACTCATCCGCCATTGGTTCTGTCCCTGCCACAAGTGCTTCATATTGTTCATCTGTAATCCCAGCTGGCAGATACTTCAATTCCATCCTTGCTTCTAGGTTGTGCGCTTTGAACAGGGCCAACACTTCATTGACGCTGTCCTTCAGTGTGCTTTTGCAGAAGTCTCCGACTTGTTCTGGCACCTGCCGCAAGCGCTCTAGAAGCGAGATTTCATTGCTTTCAGTATCATCAGGAGTTAACAGCTTGAAGATAGTCTCCATGGCTTCTCGTAGCTCCATCTTCTTAGTGAGGATGTTGTTTACTTCTGCTTGGTTCAGCTGAGTCATCTTCAATGCTTCCGCGAGTTCTTTCTCCATGTCACTGTGGATCTTATGTTCTTTGGTGAATTCTTCATCTTTCTTGCTGATGACTTCTTTCAGCTGAGCAATTTCCTTAGTTCGACGCTGCGATAGGTTATACCAGTCGGTAGCGTTGCTCTCTTCAGCTTTCACTTGCTTTTTTAAGTCTGCATGAGTTGTTTCATAATATTATTACAATATTTCAGTACTCAGTAAGATTCAGGATTACTTACCGCTATTCTCCTTCGTCAATGTGGTGACCAGGACTTCAAGCCTTTCCTTCACCTCCAGCAGGCTTTCATACTATTTCGGGTGGAATTCAACCTCTTTCTAGTGCTCTGTCCGCTCCTTTGCGAGTCGCTCACAGACATCAGTGAAATCTGTTTCTAACTCCCGGATGCGGGCTGATAGGTTTACATCTCCAGGCTTTTCCACGACTTCAATCAGGGCCTACAAATTCACCTATTATTGCAATAATGTTTGTGTTCTTAAATTTTGAATTACGTTAATAGATTTTTACCAGGGCAAGTTGCAGGTGTTCATGAAGTTCATGAGCTTCATCCAAAGGAGTCTTGCCTTTGTCAGCCTGCACATGCCTATCTTTAGCATTGACTGGTTCTTCATCCTATACGTCAGTACCGGGTTGTTCTGCTTCTGGCTGTAGTCTAGTCGGCAGATTATAATCAACTCAAGATTTCAGTTCAAACATATATAACTACATGATCAATTGCTATAATTCAAAGATGGATCACACATACCTGTTCAATCGTTGATACAACTACATCAGTAGTCTTGTCAGCCACTATTTCACTTGTGCCTGCCGGGTTGACTACATCAGTAGTCTCAGGGGGCGCGAGAGCTTCCGGCGCTTGCACATCAGCGGCGACCACCTCCACTTGTTCCACTGCTTCAGTGACCATCAACTGTTGTGAATTATCTTCAGCTTCTTTGGCAGTACCTTCAGTTGGATCACTAGTCCTCACGACTACTTGTTCCGGTGTTCTGCCCAGAAACAAGGTTATGGTCTCATATTACATTATGAACAACATGAGAATAATACAAGGTGACATGGCTTACTGCTTTGGTGGTTCCGGGGCTTTCAAGGGCTGGAACTGGAACTTTAAAATTGGCTTTGATCGTTTTGAGCCCGTTGTACTTCCAGTCGCATTACTTGCAAAAGCCTTGAGGTCGATGATACTTGTGGGGCTGTGATCAGATGAGACAGCTTGATCCGTTTGGAGGGACTGTCACTAGGCACCGTGTCATCGGATGTCTTTGGTTGACCTCGAGTAGTCTGTTTTCTCCTCGCAGCAGCAAGCACTTCCGGAGCAAATGTATCATTGATTTTTGCAAGTTATTCAGCTATACCAACACCAAGACATATATGTATAGTGCAAGATCATCCCATTCTTCTGTCGTCAGGAGATCCTTCGGTTCACCCTGCTTGGAATCACAACAGAGTGAATTTACATCATAATGCTATATACCATATATAGTGCATGAATGGAGATTTACTTACTTCTATTGGCAGATTCTCCTTCGACGGTTCATCTACAACGACTGGTTTTTCAATCACACCAGTAAACATGCGCTTCAGCCGCATTAGCACTGTCTCATCAGAGATTTCTTCAGGGGCGGTGCGTGAGGGATCTGAGCTTCCTTCGTACTGGAATCCAGGTGCACACGCTCTTGGAGTGGTTGCACCCTTCTCTTCATGAAGCTAAAGACGATGCCCACTCTAGTGAGCCCTTTTTCCTTCAGAATTTGTACCCACTTTAACAATGCGGGTACATCCTTGGCTTCTTCGGCTATTGGGCGTAGATTCCAGTTGGTTTGATTTCTTGGATACCACCCATCCTTTTCTGGACAACTTGACGAATGGTTTCCTGCTATATTCCAAACAAGTAGGAAAAGTGATTAGCATCATATCAAATATTACAAGACTAGTTTATTCGAATAAACAGGATATTCGAATACACTTACCGATGGTAAACCATTTTGATTTCCAGTCGCCATAGGAGTCCATGATGGGCATCTCAAAACATTTTGCCCTCATGTTTTGGCGGAACTGAATACCAGCTCCACCGACTACTTCTGTTCTAATGTTCGTTGGCTGTGGCTTGATATAATATATGGTGCAGAACAAGGCAAGACTGGTCTTAACACCAAGAAAAGCTTCGAAAGCATGAACAAAGACGGATAGATACAAGATTCCATTGGGATTAAGGTGGTGGAGTTGCAGACAATAGAATGAAAGAATCTCTTTGAAAAAAGCGGAAATAGGCAATCCAACACCTCGCTCGCAGAAAGACAAAAAGAGTGGGATTTCTTGGCTATCTTCAGTTGGAAATTCTTGACCAAAGCAAGACTTCCACTCGAGAGAGACTTGATCTAAGAGCAAACCTTGTTCCACCAGGCCGGTCAGCTCATCAGTGTGTGCAGTACATTTCTTCCAGGCAACGCCGGGAGCAGGTGGATTCCCGAAGACAGGCTTCGTGGATCGCTCAGGAATTGGGCTCCTCTTCTTTCCACACCTTCACGACCCAGGATTCGCCCTTGATATCTTGGAGCAGGTTGTGACCTTCGCTTTCTCTCACATTCACTCGCCCAGGCGGACCAAGGGCTGCACCAGCAGTACGGATCTAGGGTTTGGGAGCATGTGAATGAGGGCGGCTTTGTGCTCCAATGACAAGGAATGAGTGAGGCGGAGCCGTGGTGGTCAAACTTTATAATACACATCTAGGGTTACTGTGCACTACAGTGCGGCGGCGTATCGCATTCTACCTTCCCGCCTATTTTTTCGGGATAACATTCCAAGATTGGCGCAGGCTAGATTTCCAGAGATTTCGAAGTATAACAGAATATGGGAAGTTTATCCTGATCTTTAAACTGAAAATATTTGTTTTAAAGCTCGGGGGCTGCTAGCGGATAATCCGGGATTTCATTTTCCGAAATTTATGCTGCAACTACTCGAAGACCTTCGACTGGTTTTCCATGCAAACTACTCGAAGCTCGGGGGCTATACCCAATGAGTGCACCTATTCGGTGCACACCATTGAACTATTCAAGATGAAGACAGAAGGCTACTTTGAACCTTTGAGTACTAATAAAGTACTTGGAGGCTCGGGGGCTACACCCATTGGGTGCATCAATAGATGCACTCCAATGAAAACTACTCTACAGAAGAAGTCACGAGCATCTTCAGCTTAGCTCCACTTACTCGAAGATGTTAAAGGCATGTTCAATACTTGAAGCAAAGGCCCAAGATGCTCGGGGGCTTGTGGGACCAGGATCCCTAGGGCCACGGCCTTTGCTTCAAGTATTGAACATGCCTTTAACATCTTCGAGTAAGTGGAGCTAAGCTGAAGACTCGTGACTTCTTCTGTAGAGTAGTTTTCATTGGAGTGCATCTATTGATGCACCCAATGGGTGTAGCCCCCGAGCCTCCAAGTACTTTATTAGTACTCAAAGGTTCAAAGTAGCCTTCTGTCTTCATCTTGAATAGTTCAATGGTGTGCACCGAATAGGTGCACTCATTGGGTATAGCCCCCGAGCTTCGAGTAGTTTGCATGGAAAACCAGTCGAAGGTCTTCGAGTAGTTGCAGCATAAATTTCGGAAAATGAAATCCCGGATTATCCGCTAGCAGCCCCCGAGCTTTAAAACAAATATTTTCAGTTTAAAGATTAGGATAAACTTCCCATATTCTGTTATACTTCGAAATCTCTGGAAATCTAGCCTGCGCCAATCTTGGAATGTTATCCCGAAAAAATAGGCGGGAAGGTAGAATGCGATACGCCGCCGCACTGTAGTGCACAGTAACCCTAGATGTGTATTATAAAGTTTGACCACCACGGCTCCGCCTCACTCATTCCTTGTCATTGGAGCACAAAGCCGCCCTCATTCACATGCTCCCAAACCCTAGATCCGTACTGCTGGTGCAGCCCTTGGTCCGCCTGGGCGAGTGAATGTGAGAGAAAGCGAAGGTCACAACCTGCTCCAAGATATCAAGGGCGAATCCTGGGTCGTGAAGGTGTGGAAAGAAGAGGAGCCCAATTCCTGAGCGATCCACGAAGCCTGTCTTCGGGAATCCACCTGCTCCCGGCGTTGCCTGGAAGAAATGTACTGCACACACTGATGAGCTGACCGGCCTGGTGGAACAAGGTTTGCTCTTAGATCAAGTCTCTCTCGAGTGGAAGTCTTGCTTTGGTCAAGAATTTCCAACTGAAGATAGCCAAGAAATCCCGCTTTTTCTCTCTTTCTGCGAGCGAGGTGTTGGATTGCCTATTTCCGCTTTTTTCAAAGAGATTCTTTCATTCTATTGTCTGCAACTCCACCACCTTAATCCCAATGGAATCTTGTATCTATCCGTCTTTGTTCATGCTTTCGAAGCTTTTCTTGGTGTTAAGACCAGTCTTGCCTTGTTCTGCACCATATATTATATCAAGCCACAGCCAACGAACATTAGAACAGAAGTAGTCGGTGGAGCTGGTATTCAGTTCCGCCAAAACATGAGGGCAAAATGTTTTGAGATGCCCATCATGGACTCCTATGGCGACTGGAAATCAAAATGGTTTACCATCGGTAAGTGTATTCGAATATCCTGTTTATTCGAATAAACTAGTCTTGTAATATTTGATATGATGCTAATCACTTTTCCTACTTGTTTGGAATATAGCAGGAAACCATTCGTCAAGTTGTCCAGAAAAGGATGGGTGGTATCCAAGAAATCAAACCAACTGGAATCTACGCCCATAGTTGGTTCATTTTACACATAATTACTAGCAAAGGCCCAAGATGCTCGGGGGCTTGTGGGACCAGGATCCCTAGGGCCACTTATCCAGAGGATTAAACTACTCGACAGAGAGAGTTCAATCTGACTACTCAAACTAGTCGGCTACGGTACAAGACGGCGTAGTTTATTAATGTAACTAGTCGTGTACAGATAGGAGACTCCCTAAAGTATTCTGTTGTAGCTCTCCATGTTGTATACGACTAGGATTGTACAAACTGACCTGTAACCCTGCCTCCCGGACTATATAAGGCGGGACAGGGACCCCCTCAAAACATAACAACCACACGTGCAATACAATCAACCGCACAGGACATAGGGTATTACGCGATTCGCGGCCCGAACCTGTCTAATTCTTTGTGTCGCTCGTGTACTGTCGCTCCTAAGAACTCGACGAGACCCACGAATCTACTCTCTAGGGTACCCCCAGGCAGACGTGCTCGACATAATTCGTCGACAACCATGTACTTAGTTTTTTTATTACCCACGTTTAGTGTTTCATGCATGAGGAGAGAGATTTGATGTGATTTGATGTGATAGGAGAATAGTGAAGTTTGGTGAGAGAATTTTTGGCTTTTTAAGGGAACTAAATAGGTCCAATAGCCATACAGGCTGCCCGTGCAGCGCGGCTTTTCCCGCAGCCAAGCACCACAGCCATTGACTTTCTCGAATCAGCTCACAATAGTTGCGGACAGGCACCTAGGTCCACCCTAGCCATGGCCCTAGGCGCTGGGCTGAATTCTCCACACTGTAGCTACTTAAGACCCAGTGCAGATGGTCCATTATCGCCTTTGGCCGGCCCTAGGCGCTGGGCCGATTTCTATCCGCCCGTGGCTCACATCTTTTACCGTCACTGCTCGCGCTGCTTTAGACTACAGTGACACCAGTTGTACTGGCCATACTGCCATACCGCTACTACTAGCTACAGTAGCTAGCTGCAGCTGCCAGTGACCTGACTGCAGGTACTGATGGTACGGGGAAACGGACATGATGCAAGCGCTGTGCCGCCTGTGCCTTCAAGCTTTTGGGGCCGTATGTACACACCCGCGCAGGCTGAGAAAGTGAAAAAGAAAAGGCTGGGCTGCGTAGATCGATCTCAGGCATACTAGTCTATTGCCATGTACGAGTATGATATATGTTCGAGTATCTGCTATTAGCTGGCTGGCCCAGAGAATGAATTCATCGATCGAACGAACGTCGTATTCAAATTCACGATGAAGTTCTATCAAAGACTTGTCACACACCACTAAAATCATGTGTAATAAACTTCTTGTGACTCAGAACATTTAATATCCATGCGCAATCCACGGCGTGCCCACAGTGATGATAGTGTGTTACTGTTTGGTCCTAACACGGCGAGTATAGATAGCGCGAAATAAAGACAAGTCCGTGCATGCATGCAAGCACTCACTCTTGCTGGCCGGAGGGCAAAGTGCTACACTATACACATGTACATGTACTCGTGGCTAAAAACGGCCGTACTATATAGTATGTGCGTACCACCGGTTGACTTGCTTGGATCGATAATGGGCTGGGCACGGTACGTACGTACCTGTACACGATTTACGATGCGGGGCTAGCCCGAGCGAGTTGGTCGGCAGATCGGTAGTACATACGGAGTATTGTGTTGGCACTAACCCTGTAGCTAGCTTGAAAGATCACATGCATCATGTAATGCTTGATGCATGCACTGCATGATGCATGTAAATTGTAATGGTGGGGACCCACCACTTACACGCACAGGCATGCATGGCCGACTGTTAAATCCTATTTTTTTAGATTGACTGATTAAATCATCGACGTTGTGCTGCATGCCTGCATCTGCAGTGAGGGGAATACAAACCTGCAGTAAAACGAAAATACATAGCAAATACCTATGCAGTAAGGACGCACGCGGATCTCAAAGTGTGTCACACCCGGATTTACACAAAAACCCGAATGTGGCCATATGTGTGCCCAGGAAGTCCACCGACACATATAGCGAACAAATATGGTAAAAATCAGAGTACAATGCTTAATTCTCAACATAAAGTAGCGTTTACATCAGAGTGCTTCAGAAATAAAAACATGGACAGCGGAAGACTAATACATCTCTCTAAGCGTAGCCGCAATCCCACAGGGACTCTGACTGGGAGAACGCCAACTCAGAAGTACGGCAAATCCCCGGGAAACTCCACAGCATAATCAGCCTGACTACTAGCATAGTGTTCTTCATGGGCTTTAGTGCTAG
>OAMR01000816.1:339569-351557 GCA_900205405.1 Echinochloa crus-galli | reverse complement strand
GGAAAGAGTTCAGGGGGCGAAAGCGAACTCTAGCCTAAACAACTTTTCTAACGCTCCAATCAAAGTGATTCAAATTCGAATTTAAATATTTTTAAATTCTTGTTTGAATCACAAGCAATACAAAAATAAATGCAGCAGCATGAATGCAACAATAAATGTTTCTATCACCTATATTTGATTTTAAATTTGTGAAAGTTATTATTTAGCCTTTATAAAATAGGTGAAGCATTAAATAATTAATTAAATGCCAAAAATTTTAAATTTGAGTACTTTGGGTGTTACAAAGTGCCACGTGTGCGGCCTAGATAAAAACTCGCTAAGATGTACATCCAAGTGACCCAATATGAGTTTTCGTTTTGTTTAGTCATCTAGGAGCTGACGCTCGACGTTTAAACTAAGGGTTAAGGCAAGGGCGACGCCGGTGAAATCCGGTTCACCGGCGGAGGGCAGTTAGGCATCACGTCAGGGTACCAGTGCCTATGTTTGACGCACATTGGTCAGATGCCCACCACTACCGGAAAACCAGAGGCTGCCGTGCGTTAGCCTCTTTGCGTGCGGATTTTTTCGGGCACACGGCAAAGAGCTGCGCCCTAAAAAACGCACGGCAAAGTAGAATTTGCCATGCGTTTTCTTTTGGCGCACCGCAAAGAAGCTCTTTGCCGTGCGCTTTTTTACAACGCACGGCAAACACTAGAGTTTGCCGTGCGTTTTTTTTTGCGCACGGCAAACGTTTTTTCCTCACCGGCCATTAGCAACCGTTAGCCAGGGCGAGTTTTTTATCCTTTGCCGTGCGTCTACCCCTAAACGGACGGCAAAGATGTGTCTTTGCCGTGCGCCTTCCCTAGACACACGGCGAAGATGTGTCTTTGCCGTGCGTCATTATTTTGGCGCACGGCAAATGTCTATATACGTGTTTAATATATAATGGGGGCACTTGTGAAGCAACTCATAGTTATATTTATCTTCTCTACTCTAAACTTTTTTCTACTCTCCATTTACAACATGTATTAGTCCATATTAAAATTTGGTACACTTTTATATTTATTTGCTATAGTTAATTAATTAATTACATTTCAAGCAATTTTTTGAATAAAGTCAGATTTGAACTGTAAGTGATTCAAACCATATAATACAATGAGTAAAAATATTATATTCATGTCATTTAGCACAATTTGTGTCCTTACCCATGAAATAAAAAGAAATTTCAAATATCTTATGTCAGGAAATATGATCACTAACATGTGTCCAAATGATTTTTAAATTCCAAAAGTAGCAAATTAAGTCTAAAAATCATGTAGAGGCTATGATAAAAAGTTGAGAAGATTTCGCATATTTTTTCATAATGATATATTTACAAAATCGAAACATCTTATAAGAAGTATATGTGTGATTGTATATGAGAGGGTTAGTGAATGTATTTTTTGAATACAAACTTTTTTATATGATCTCATATGAAAAAACACTTTATACGGAAGTCATACAACTCGATGAAATATAAAACTTTATAGTTGACAACTTTTGCATTTGAGATTATTTAATAACTCAAAATATTATTATAATTTATCTAATTTGAAACTTTGAAATTTTTAATTGATCTCGAATGTGAATATGTTCTATACCAAACTTGTTCATATCAACGAAATATAAAACTTAGTAGTTGATAACTTTTTCATTTGAGATAGTTTAATACTTTAAAATATTTCTATAATGTATCTAATTTGAAATCATAAATTTTTAAAATTTTCAAATGACCTTATATGAAAATACGTTCTATATCAAAGTTGTAGGTCTCGAAGAAATATAAAAGTTTGTAGTTTACAACTTTTTCATTTGAAATCGTTTAGACATTCAAAATGGTGGCCTCTCATTGGTCCACAAGCAAACACATGGATCCCTCCCCCCTGCCTGCTTATCTTCTTTCTCATCCTCTCCTCTCTCTCTGAGCGGCTGGCGGCGCGGCCAGGCTACCGGGGTCGCAGGTGGCCGGCGCGGCCGGGACGGTTGGCGGCTCGTCGAGGCGGTCCGGAGTCCATTTTTTGATTTTGTAAAAATTCTTTGCCGTGCGTTGTACAGTGACACACGCCTGCACTTTTTTTTGCCGTGCGCCCGATATAAAACGCATGGCAAAGACATGTTTGCCGCGCATTTGTTTGTCGTGTAGCCTTTGTCGTGCGTATGGGAAAAAAACGCATGGCAAAGACTTTGCCGTGCGTTTTCAGGGTTTTGCCGTGCGCCTGGGACGCACGGCAAACAATCTGTTTCCGGTAGTGCACGATCCACCCATAGTTTAATGTACGTACATTAAGCTACAGGCATCGTGTATCAGGGCACACATTTGCAGCTGGTGTTGCCCCACTTCCCTCTCTCGACATCAGCCGGACCGTTGAGCATGGCGCCGGTAAAACACGTTTGGTTGGTGCCTAACCATGTCATATCTAACATCAGGTAAGTTATGGCTGCCGAAGAAAGTGTGGTCAGCAAAATTAAAGGCACACTTGTGGCAACAAAATCTATCTATAACATGTGCGGCATGTGGCTAGCCATACTGTGGTAGTGAACCAAACAACAGTTTAATAAATTATGACATGCCTAACCTTTGGCATGGCATGAACTAAACACGCTCTTAATTTACTCCAACAGTTGAACTGTTGATGCTGGCCAGCCTCTACAGGGAATATCCCAATGCCCAAAATAGTTCGCCAAATAAGCTATAAAAATTCATCTATGAGAGCCACGGAGGTGTTGGATGCTCTTATATGGTTAGGCACCAACCAAACGTTTTTACCGGCGCCATGCTCAACGGTCCGGCTGATGTCGAGAGAGGGAAGTGGGGCAACACCAGCTGCAAATGTGTGCCCTGATACACGATGCCTGTAGCTTAATGTACGTACATTAAACTATGGGTGGATCGTGCACTACCGGAAACAGATTGTTTGCCGTGCGTCCCAGGCGCACGGCAAAACCCTGAAAACGCACGGCAAAGTCTTTGCCATGCGTTTTTTTCCCATACGCACGACAAAGGCTACACGACAAACAAGATGCGCGGCAAACATGTCTTTGCCATGCGTTTTATATCGGGCGCACGGCAAAAAAAAGTGCAGGCGTGTGTCACTGTACAACGCACGGCAAAGAATTTTTACAAAATCAAAAAAATGGACTCCGGACCGCCTCGACGAGCCGCCAACCGTCCCGGCCGCGCCGGCCACCTGCGACCGGTAGCCTGGCCGCGCCGCCAGCCGCTCGTCGGCCGCACGGGTGCGCCGCCCGCGGCTCCGGCAGCCCGGCCGCCTCCCCTGCGCGTCGGGCTTCTGTCGAGAGAGAGAGGAGAGGATGAGAAAGAAGATAAGCAGGCAGGGGGAGGGATCCATGTGTTTGCTTGTGGACCAATGAGAGGCCACCATTTTGAATGTCTAAACGATTTCAAATGAAAAAAGTTGTAAACTACAAACTTTTATATTTCTTCGAGACCAACAACTTTGATATAGAATGGTTAGGCACCAACCAAACGTGTTTTTACCGGCGCCATGCTCAACGGTCCGGCTGATGTCGAGAGAGGGAAGTGGGGCAACACCAGCTGCAAATGTGTGCCCTG
This sequence comes from Echinochloa crus-galli, assembly GCA_900205405.1. NCBI lineage: Eukaryota > Viridiplantae > Streptophyta > Magnoliopsida > Poales > Poaceae > Echinochloa > Echinochloa crus-galli. The sequence goes on along the minus strand of OAMR01000816.1, from coordinate 347,965 downwards.
ATACACGATGCCTGTAGCTTAATGTACGTACATTAAACTATGGGTGGATCGTGCACTACCGGAAACAGATTGTTTGCCGTGCGTCCCAGGCGCACGGCAAAACCCTGAAAACGCACGGCAAAGTCTTTGCCATGCGTTTTTTTCCCATACGCACGACAAAGGCTACACGACAAACAAGATGCGCGGCAAACATGTCTTTGCCATGCGTTTTATATCGGGCGCACGGCAAAAAAAAGTGCAGGCGTGTGTCACTGTACAACGCACGGCAAAGAATTTTTACAAAATCAAAAAAATGGACTCCGGACCGCCTCGACGAGCCGCCAACCGTCCCGGCCGCGCCGGCCACCTGCGACCGGTAGCCTGGCCGCGCCGCCAGCCGCTCGTCGGCCGCACGGGTGCGCCGCCCGCGGCTCCGGCAGCCCGGCCGCCTCCCCTGCGCGTCGGGCTTCTGTCGAGAGAGAGAGGAGAGGATGAGAAAGAAGATAAGCAGGCAGGGGGAGGGATCCATGTGTTTGCTTGTGGACCAATGAGAGGCCACCATTTTGAATGTCTAAACGATTTCAAATGAAAAAAGTTGTAAACTACAAACTTTTATATTTCTTCGAGACCAACAACTTTGATATAGANGTCATATCTAACATCAGGTAAGTTATGGCTGCCGAAGAAAGTATGGTCAGCAAAATTAAAGGCACACTTGTGGCAACAAAATCTATCTATAACATGTGCGGCATGTGGCTAGCCATACTGTGGTAGTGAACCAAACAACAGTTTAATAAATTATGACATGCCTAACCTTTGGCATGGCATGAACTAAACACGCTCTTAATTTACTCCAACAGTTGAACTGTTGATGCTGGCCAGCCTTCACAGGGAATATCCCAATGCCCAAAATAGTTCGCCAAATAAGCTATAAAAATTCATCTATGAGAGCCACGGAGGTGTTGGATGCTCTTATGTGCAAAATGAAAGATATTATGGTCCCATCGAGAGGTAGGTTCGATCAAAAGCTTCAAACAACTTAATCACAAAAATACAAATGAAATATTCTCACGTTTGAGCATCCTTGTCCATGAGATCACCTCCTTAGGTTTGAAGCAAATCGAGAACACAAACCATGAAAAAACATTTTCCTTGTTGAGCCGATTCTCAAAAGTGCTCTTTATTATAGATTCTTCGTTTCCTCCACTCCCCCTCCCCCCGTCCCAAATTCTCTCCCCTCTTAGGCGGCTCGCCGACACTAGGAGGGAAGTGGGACGACACTGCCTCTCCATATGTATACTACTTTATATCTCTTAGTAGTCTATAGCGAATGGTTTCTTCTTATGTAGTCCATATTCTTTCCTTGGAGACTATGTCGCCATTGTCATCTTCCTTATGTACAAGTTCGTCGTTGGCTGCTAGTAATCTGAGGTGTGTAGAAATAGAATGAATCTTTCCTTTCCTTTTCCTCATCCAAGCAAATCTCTCCACTCCATCTCCGCTTGTTGCCTTCAATGCTGATCGGAGTACCTGCAATATGAGCCTGGTCCTCATCGCATCAGATTTGGTCATCTCCATCGCTTGACACGTTTGCATCCATCCATGGTCTTTCATAAAACTTTGCGTCAAGCTTCTGCACACCGCTTGTATCCAAGATATTAGCCTAAGGCCACCAAGGCCACGGCACTAGGTAGGCGTGGGATAGTATTTTTCATACCCTAGATCTTGTAATCTAAAGGTCCAAATCCATCTAGATTCAATCAATCCATTGGTGGCCCTTGGTGTCGGCCTAGCCCAAATCTTATTTCATCGCAGTCGTTATTGTCACATCAAGCAGTCACTTTGGGTCTGTTGGATCCTAGATCTCAAAATATCTATTTCTTCATCTCTATCCTTGATGTGTCGAAAATTTTCTTTATTGATGGCACCTACTCCCTCCTTCAACCTCCAGGCAACATTCGCCCATGGTTCTCTATTGTTCCAGCTCAATGACAACCAACACTTCGGTGATGGAGAAATCGAAACCTCCTTCGCTGCTCCACTACATGTATACCTGGGCAACGTCTTTAGTGCCACACATGTCTACTATCATGTCTAGGCTCCCTTTCGTGGTGTGTTTGTAATTTAGCCCTCCTTGTGTCGGGTTGTGTTTGTATTGCTTGTGCTCGACAAAGCTTCAGAAAGCTAGGGCGAGCTTTGTGGTTACAATTGTTCGATACCCTATGTCTGTCATCCTAGGCTGCCTTATATAGGCTGACGGCCTTGGGTTTACAAGTCAGTTCAAATCTGATCTGACTAGATTATGATTAACAATCGTATCCAACTAAGATTCTACTTTACGTTCTAAAATATCCAAACCTGATCCCCGGGTAGATCTCGATGCCTTCTAGATCTTCACCAAACTTTCTCAGCAAGTCGAGCATTCCTTGTGGGCCCAAGTCGGCAAATATCCCCTCTGGTAGTGGGTCCAGTAGTACCCGTATCCCAAAACAATGGTTGGTCTTAGGCTAGCTTTACTCTATCTGCAATTCTGATCTTTCACCTAAATGTATCATATTCAATTGTTATTAAAGTTTTCTAAGGATATAAGTGACTTAAAACAATATTCTATTACATATGTTTTCTTTTGAGATTCATTGTGTAAAAGGTTGTTGAATAGTTTTTGTTGTTTGGATAATGCTGAAGACAACCATGTGACTTTTGTTGTTTGAATAATGCTGAAGACAATCACTGTACTATAAAATAATTCCTTTTCTAGGGTCCTAGTTGTTGAGTTTTTAATGGATGCATTCGTAAAATCAAACACTTCACTAAAAAAATACTTTGATTTTTCGTAATATGTTCTTTTTTATTTTTAACCATTGTATCTCAACTTATAAATGGCTATTAGAATTTCCATGTATCGTAAAGTTTCTCATTTTGAAAATATGATCTTTCGGCATATAATATTTACCTATAATTAAAAATTTATTATTTACCCTCTTCGTTCTAAATTACTATTCAATGTTGAATTTTTTTAGCAACATTGATTGTTTCCTTATAAAAAAATTACTACCAATATATGAAATAAGGACCTTTTTGATGATAAAATAAATCAAACAAAGAAATGATACTTGCATAAATTTTGAAGAAAACAAATGGTGAACTGTTGTGGAAAAGATCAAACACAAATAGTAATTTAGAAAGAAGGTAGTAGATTTTTTTATTAATATATTCTTATTTATTATGATTTTTAAATTATGTACCTATACCTACTAGTACCAAAAAATCTCTTGTTTTTTTATTGACCCAGTTCGGGAGTGAATCTCGGCCCTGGATCATGATGCATTTATGGGAATGGCTGTAGTTTAAAGAAGGAAAAAGTCCATATTACCTCTCTCAATTATCGTGTTTGTCTGCTTTGCCTCCCTTATCACCAAAACTAGACATGTCACCTCGCTCTTCTCACAATTCCGGTCATTTTTCCTCCTTAAGCAGTATTAAAGGTGGTTTCGAGAGTAAATAAAAATTCTAATATCTAACTTACTCTTAGAAAATATGTAGAAAACTGTTTTAGCTCAAAAAATATGAAATCAGTGTCATCTTTAAAATTATGTTTTATTCCCTCCTTTTGGATTTCTAAGGCATTCACTATTATCTGCTTTTTGGGTTACGTAGAGCGCGCCTCCTCTTAAGTCTCATCCATGGTACTCGATCATCGTACGTGGGGAGTTAAATCGTCGGAGGAATTAAATGGTCCCATAGGAAACTGGACAGTCCTCAACATCCTCTTTAGGAATGAAGCGACGGGCGTTGGTTGCATGTGAGCATGCAAATATTCCGTGAAATATTGCAACGTGACTATAAAACATTAAGGGCAGGTACCTTGCTACATGTCAGCGGTCTGATACGTCGTCTCATGCAGTGCCACATATAATTTTTGCTAATATTGAGGAGAAAGGGCGAGGTGTGAGAATGAGGTCGTTGATTCACGAAACAACTGCCTCATGAGCTAAATTTTAGGACTATGAGACAACTTCTCCACCATTGTACGAGTTTTGTTGCCATGCAACCAATAAATTTTCTTTATTTTTTCACAAATTAAGGGATTTTGTATTACTCTGAGACAACTAAAACAACCACCTATTGTATAGGTCGTCTCATAAGTTGTCTCAACATTACGTGTCACTGCATGGGACCGCCTGTTAGATGGCATCAATGCACTTGACCTAAGTGAGTACAACAATTAAGGGTATTGCATGCAGCTGTCTCCTGCCTTGCTCTTTAGGCTAATCCTTCATACACATTAGAAATCCGAAAGGAGGGAGTATCTTCTAGTGCTTAATTATCATTTATGTAAATATTTTATGATTAAGATTTGATTTTTTGGCTAAGAGATGCTCACGTTATTTATTTTGAGGTTTTTTTTTCAAAATTAAGCTATTCTTATTTATTATGATCTCCTTTATTATTTCAAACCCAACTTGAGACGAGCTAAACGAGCAAGGACGTCAAAATTTAATTTTATCATAACCCATCTCATTTTAATTTTTTAAAATTAGTGTAATCATGCACCGTTGTTGTCACATGCATGTCCATCTCTCGTGCCATAGTCATTGCTCACCATGTCTGCCCTCTTACCATGCTCGCCTCAAGGAATGCATGTCACTCCGAAGAGATTTAGACAAAAAAATAGGAGCAACTTTTAGCCAAAAAAATCAAATCATGATCATAAAACATTTACATAACTTATTATTAAGTACTAGAATATAGAGTATGCAATCTACAAAAATATGGACGGAACTGATTTCATATTTTTTGAGCTAAAAACAAATTTTCTAATAGTAAGTTAAATATTAGAATTTTTAATTACTCTTAAGTCCACCTTTAAAACCACTTGGAGAGAAAAAAATGACCCAAATTCTGAGACGAGGGAGGTGCCATGTCTGGTTTTCACAATAAGAGAGGTAAAACTGACAAACACAATAGTTGAGAAAGGTAGGATGGACTTTTTCCCTTAATGAATGGAACGGGGTACATATGCTTAAAATTTGGGCCGACACATGGGTCACGATGGCCCAAATGCTGCCGCCCATTGTTTCTCTCTTGCGCTGCCCAGAACAGGTACGACAGTGGTTTAGGGTCAGATTGTTAAAGAGATCAAGGACCGAGCTAGAGTCTTTGAGTCATGTATCATAATTCATGAATGGCGGTCGTCGAATCGCGACGCGCATAGTTTAGCCAAAAGTTCAATTTATTTTGAAGTTTGTAGGCAAGTCTGGCTCTTATTTCCGCCAGCAGGAATTTGTAACTCTGTACCTCTGCTTGTCTAATGAAAGGTACGACAGTGGTGTGTTTGCTGGTGTCTCGCCGGAGTTGAGGGGCTGGAGGGCTACGGTTGACGGAATCTGAAGATAGCGGAAAACAGAAACATCGGAGGATAGCATGGCGTTGAGTCGGGTAGAGAAAGCCGGTGACAGAAGGAAGGGGGAGGAGCAAGTTGAAGGTACACGGTGCATGCGCAGGGGTGGCCGGATCCACATTAGAGAGGGTCATGGTCGTGACCACAAGTTCCTGCGAAACCCAAGGAAGAAGAGAGCCAGTGAGGGGCGGCCTCACCATGAAGGACTTCAGCGGTGAATTGCCCTTACCGGAGTTCAGAGAGGAAGCACCTCCGAAGAGGAATTGATGACACACATGACGATAGAGGTGGGCTGGCGTGTCTGGCGAATGGGGTATGTGAGGCTTACTGATGTGAGTCTTGTAGAGCAAAAGGAGCAGAGGACAGAAGGGGAATTGGATGACACGTACGTTTTTCATGGTTGTGTCAGCAACTGAACTAGCAATTACATTACCATAGATAATGATTTAGGATGAGAAATGAATGGGAAAGAGACAAGAGGGGAAGGTGACACTGTGGCCAAGGAAGGGAGTGGCCACCATCGTTTGGGCTCTCATAGATGGCGCTATGGTGCTGCTCGGTTACCGTCCACCTCCCAAACCATGCACGACCCCTTTTTACTCCCTGCCCCATGTACTATTTTTCCATTCCGATTTTGTCGTTGGATCGCACCCTATTGTTGTCCTTTGTTTGTCCTGTCTTTACCTTTTTCTTTGGCTGCCTCTGCCATGGCCTTTTACGTGTCTCGGTCTATCGTCGGACCTTTTCCCCTTCCTTTGAAGCGATCAAGATCCAAAGAGCCACCACCCGAGCCATTACCACTGCTTTGCCACAAAAAGATTGATCTTAAGTGGTGCTGGGCCGCAAGGAGGTGGGATCTTGAGCAGCGTTGCGACCGAAGAAAAACAGGTGGGTTGATTTTCATAGAGGAGGCACAACGGCGGCGGCTACGGCGGCAGCGGTGGCGACGGCAGCGCCGTCGGGCAGCGGAGGCAGCGGTTGCCTTGACTGCCTACAGGATGTGGTGCGGGCCCTATCGATGGGATCGTGCCTGACAGCAGAGCAGCAACCGGCTGCAGCAGTGGGGGTGGTGCCCCAGGGGAAGGAGGGATATGACAGGAGGGAGGAGGAGGTGCCCGGGAAGATCGCCGGGAACGGGGTGGGCAATGCGGCCTGCCTGTTCACACGGCAGGGGAGGAAAGGAACCAACCAAGACGCGATGGTCGTCTGGGAGGTATGTAATTTATATCTATCTGCCGGTGTCCAAATATCTCCTTTATTCACTACGACATGTTTGCTTTGCGACTATGGCGGTGTTTTTTTCCCAAATTTTTTTTCTGAGGAATCTTACATGCACGGAGTATTAAATGAAGTCTATTTATAAAACTTTTTAATGATAAGTGTAACTTTACGCGACAAATCTAATGTGCCTAATTAACCTATGATTCAGTATAGTAATGATGCAGTAATCATCCTCTAATCATACAGTCAAAGGCCAGATAGTTCTCACGAATTAGCCTGAGGTTTTGTACGTAGTTCTGTAAACTGACTTTATTTAATACACTTAATTAGTGGTCCAACGTGTGTGAAAAATTTTCAGGCTCTAAAGAAACACGGCCTATCTCTCTTTTCTTTAATTGGAAATGTTGGTCCATGCCATTGTTTGTGTTGCGACTATCTCTCTTTCCATTAGCCATTAGGCAATGTTCATCGTCATCGAAATCAATCTTGATGCAGGACTATTAGGAACAACTCCATGCTTTTAACGGGATAAGCCAGATCAGAACTAAATATTAAGAATCTGTTGTGTTGATCGGCCAACCCCTGTATCTTCCAAGATAACATTGCATAATGAAACACTTCAGTTTCCTGATGTGATGTGTTTTCATAGAAACAATTTGCTGGTACACTAATTTGGCATGGCTCATCGATCATTATCTTTCCCTACTATCATAGTGATGCTTGCACACTAACTATCACATACAGAGATGTGGAAGGCTTGAACACAGGCAGCGCTACCTTGCCAATAGGTGGGAGCCTCACCACAAGGGTGGGGATAGAAGGGACCTAAACTTATTGGATTGGTATCTTTTGGCTTTCCTTATCTCCTCTCCTTATGTATAGAGACTTACTTGACGTCTAATCAAAGATCTAATCTTATCTCTAAACCTAACCCTAATAAGCCTACCATACTCTGACTAATGTAATGCTTAAGGACAATGCAACACTTACTCCACCTGCGTACACATTCACAGAGGAAAATAGTTCATAAATTTCCATTGTGTTATACCCCATCTTTGACTCCCTTGCTTGAATTAATAATTATGTTGGCCTCATTCAACTGTTTTGATGATTTCCATTTTTTCTAAAATGTTTTTTTTGCGATCTTTTACCTAAATACTTCGACTATCTGATCCGGTGCATTAATCAAAACTATACTAAAAGGATCGAGTTCTTTTGAAAACTTTTGCTACCACCGAAAACCCCACATACCCCTCACAATGGACCCACCTAGACCCACGATGTAGAAAAAAAGGAAATATTACGGAAGTTTTTTTGATAGAGCGAAAAATTCCACGTGAGTTCACCCCTAGCCCCCTTTTTTTCCACCGGTGTTTTTTTTACCCACCTATTTTTTTGGAAAGGAAACAACCTCCAAATTGAAAAGGATCGAGTTCTTTTTAAAAACTTTTGCTACCAACGAAAACCCCCCATACCCCTCACAATAGACCCACCTGGACCCATGATGTAGGAAAAAAATATTATGGAAGTTTTTTTGACAGAACGAAAAGCCTCGTGTGAGTTCACCCCTAGCCTCTTTTTTTTCACCGATGTTTTTTACCCACATCTCCCAGACAGAGTCCCTGTGGATTGTGGCTCCATTTAGTTTGAGAGTTATAGTCTTCCGCTGTATTTGGTTAGTTTATTTATGATGCACTCTGATGTAAAACTTTATTTAATCAAGAATTTATTCAAGCATATGTTCTCTGTTTATCATAATTGTTCGCTATATGTGTACTTTGACTTCCTGGGCACA
>OAMR01000816.1:310180-338959 GCA_900205405.1 Echinochloa crus-galli | reverse complement strand
GTCATGAAAGCATGACACTTTCGCCACTGCTTTGCCACAAAAAGATTGATCTTAAGTGGTGCTGGGCCGCAAGGAGGTGGGATCTTGAGCAGCGTTGCGACCGAAGAAAAACAGGTGGGTTGATTTTCATAGAGGAGGCACAACGGCGGCGGCTACGGCGGCAGCGGTGGCGACGGCAGCGCCGTCGGGCAGCGGAGGCAGCGGTTGCCTTGACTGCCTACAGGATGTGGTGCGGGCCCTATCGATGGGATCGTGCCTGACAGCAGAGCAGCAACCGGCTGCAGCAGTGGGGGTGGCGACCCGGGGGAAGGAGGGATATGACAGGAGAAGGGAGGAGGACGTGCCCGGAAAGATCGCCGGGAATGGGGTGGGCAATGCGGCCTGCCTGTTCACACGGCAGGGAAGGAAGGGAACCAACCAAGACGCGATGGTCCTCTGGGAGGTATGTAATTTACATCTATATGCTTGTGTCCTAATATCTCCTTTCTTCACTTACATGTTTGCTTTGCGACTATCTCTCTTATCTTTAATTGTAACTGTTGGTCCATGCCATTGTTTGCGTTGCGACTATTTCTCTTTCCATTTGCCATTAGGCAATGTTCATCGTCATTGAGATCAATCTTGATGCAGCAGTATTAGGAACAAATCCATGCTTTTAGCGAGATAAGCCAGATCAGAACTACACATTAAGAATCTGTTGTGTTGATCGGCCAACCCATGTATCTTCTAAGATAACATTGCATAATGAAACAATTCAGTTTCCTGATGTGATGTGTTTTCATAGAAACAATTTGCTGGTACACTAACTTGGCATGGCTCATCGATCATCACCTTTCCCGACTACCATAGTGATGTTTGCACATTAATTATCACATACAGAGATGTGGAAGGCTTGAACACGGGCAGCGCTACCTTGCCAATAGGTGGCAGCCTCACCACAAGGGTGGGGATAGAAGGGACGTAACCTTATTGGATTGATATCTTTTTGCTTTCCTTCAATTGATATATATCTCCTCTCCTTATATATTTTTTTTTGGGAAAGGGAAGTTTTATTGATCTTAGACAATTACATCAAGATGATACAATTATATAAGATCCAATCCGGCCTCTGCATAACTAAGATGCACACAGCCCATAAAAAAAGAAACAAAAAAAGAGAGCACCATGACCAAAAGATCATGTCGCAGCAAGCTACCACAAGTGATTTCACCTTCATCCGCTTCACAAACCAAAGCAGCTCTTCGACTATGACGTAGGCTCCCGAGACAACGCCTCCAACGAGGAAACGGCACGCGCACATGCCGACATTGCAGGGACCCAATCAATTAAGACCAGATCAAAGTTTTCACCCGAGGGAGTAATTCATCTTAATCCAAACAATGCCTTCAACAAGGTCACTGCCGGGTACAACCAATTAAGATCAAACCTAGGAATTTCTTCCCGGAACCGGTGAATTAGTTGACGTCTAATCAAAGATCTAATCTTATCTCTAAACCTAACCCTAATAGGCCTACCATACTCTGGCTAATGTAATGCTTAACGACAATGCAACACCTACTCCACCTGCGTACACATCCACAGAGGAAAATAGTTAATGAATTTTCCATTGTGTTATACCGCATCTTTGACTCCCTAGCTTGAATTAATAATTATGTTGGCCTCATTCAACTGTTTTGATGATTTCCATTTGTTTCCTAAAATGTTTTTTTGCGATCTTTTTCCTAAAAAGTTTGACTATCTGATCTGGTGCATTAATCAAATATTTTAAAAGGATCAATTCAATGACTACGTGGTTGAACAGTAAGCATGGCACAGCATCTCCCAACAGTTTCAGGGAACTTTTTATGTTCTAAGTCTAGGAAGTTTGGATGCTGCAGTTCATCTTTCAAGAAAAATCTCATAGTCTTTTCTTTGCGACTTGCTGATGGAGAAACAGGATTGTTGTTTATTACTCACCTTGTCATGAAAGCATGACACTTTCGGTTACTTGCAGTCAAATAAATGAACTTTGATTAACATTTTCCTGTTTTAAGTTTACTTGTATAGATAATTTGCCCCAGGAAGTAGCTTCATAGTAGTTAAATTTTCTATGTTTGTAAGAATATTATGACACAAATTAATTGTCAAAGTTGTATATTAGTCACCATGTTGATGTCCAGAACAATCATTGTTTTCTTGCAATCCATTCCAGTATATTTTCTTCCCTGAAGTTAATTTCATGAATAATTATTGATGTTTGAATAGTAGAATGCTTGCAGATAATGCAAACACAATGTGACTCTCCAATAAAAAAAATACCTTTGGTAGAACATTACAAAATCTTTACCTGCAGCATATGCATCAAATGAGCAAAACGGAGATTGGAAAATTCCTCCATCTTTGACAATGTAGCACATCAATGAAAAGTTTGTTTTCCGCCATCGAAAAGTTCAATGTTTTATTTGGCTTTCTTGATATATGATCATAACTCCATGGAAATACCATTTCATTATGTACAGAATTTCAATGGAAGAGCAGACACAGTTTTTTGTGGAGTTTTTGATGGCCATGGCCCACATGGCCATATCATCGCAAGGAAAGTTAGAGATAGTCTCCCTTTGAAGCTGCGTGATTTGATATATGACGACTATGGGGAAAGCCCGATCAGCAATTCAGATGGTTCAGTTCTGGAAGAGACTTTATCTCCATATGCAGATGCAGAGGACAGATCTCCCATGTCTGGACAGAAACAAGAACATCAGGAATTGTTTTGCACAATGAAAGATTCATTCCGAAAGGCTTTTAGAGTAACAGATAAAGAACTTAAACTACACCAAAATATCGATAGCATTTGCAGTGGAAGTACAGCAGTTACTTTAATCAAGCAGGTACCTGTTTTCTTATAAAAAGTGGGTTTAATATTACTTTAGACTTCCATATCTTGATAATTTAAAGATTCCCCTGTGTATTATCAGGGACAGGATCTTATTGTTGGGAATTTAGGTGACTCTAGGGCTGTATTAGGCACAAGAGATCAAAAGGGTCGCTTTGTTGCTCATCAGTTGACGGTTGACCTGAAACCTGATCATCCAAGTAAATCTCTCTCTCACGTCCCAAATTTAAAATTCCTATGTTCTACTCTTTCTTTTCCGGTTTGAGGCATTCAGTAACTTGGTAGCTCCAGCTAAGCAGCTACTATTGACTGTGTGATGTCTCTTGGGTTAGAGCACCTTTTTTTTCAGTTGCTTTGTTGATCATCACTCTTATACAATAATAATATACAGCAATGTAACAAATATTTGTTGCCTTGTTCCTTGACACAGAATACTGTTAGAAATCTAGGCAATTTTTAGTATATTTTAATTCTGAAAATTATCAACAAATTCATGACAATAGTGAGTGATCTTGTGAGGATAAAGCATGTGCCAGTGTTCAAGTTAAATCTCAAAAATAACAAGAACAACAAGAAAAACCAGATATGGTTTAGGGTGTACCCAAAGGCGGGGCCGGTACCAGAGGCACCGGATGCGCCGTTACCAGCTGGAGAACTTGACATTCTCGACTGGCCTTGCTCGAAGTAGTCGATCTAATTCGGTGCAGTGAGTCGTTGCAGTGGCGTCCCTCGAACGGCCTCCTGGAAGTAGTCGTTCACTTGCCGAAGATGGACACCGGGAAGTAGAGGAAGTAGTCGTTCGGGTTGATGAAGACGGACACCGGGAAGTAGTCGTACACAACAGCGAGCAGTCGCGTACGAGTACGCTCCCCAAAAACCTTATCGCCCACCTATCCGAACATGATCACTAGGTAGGCGAGGTTCGGAGGATTCTGCTCACGCAAGCAGAGTGCGCGCAAAGCTTGCATTGGGAATGCAAAAGCGAGCAGCAACAGTTGAGGGAGAAAGGAGAGGTCTCCTAAACAGGAGTACCTAGAGAGTATGAGAGGTGTGTCGCATACCCAACATGGGAGGGGCACCTCCTCTTATATAGGCGCTAGGAGAAGGTGGTTCATTAAACCTGGACGCTATTGATGTGCACATCAATTAGTAGTAACGGATGAAAATAAATGTCACCTATTACAAGTAACAGTCAAGGCTTAATTCGCTATTTTAATTGAGTCATCAATTCTCATTAACAGCTCTAATTGAGTCAATAATGAGCCATCAATCCTCCTTTACCATCCCATTCACCTTCCCATGCAAGGTTTAAAGTCAATAACTCCCTAGTATTAATTAGTGAATCCTTTTAATTCTTATTAGATTAATTGTGACTAAATGGGTCAAGACCCAATTAATTCAACAATTACTTCTCTTTTTCTGCCATTCTTAGCCCACAATTCTGACCGTAAGGATATTCACACGTTCCAATGAGGCCAATTATGTTATTGCATTGGGATGCCTGACTGCTCGTTAAAACTAAAATTTAAATTTTGTAAGATCACCCCACTAGTTGTAGTTTAAATACTCTTGCAGTCTTACAGAACACTAGTAGAGAAACGTCCTTTCATCCTGTGTATTTGTCCTAGATAGCTTTCGGCCCGAAACTAAGGGCATGTACAGCCCTTAGACAGCAACCCGTCTGTAGAATCTCGAACTGCGCGTACAGACAGATCTATAGACAACTCATACAGCCCATAGACAGGGAGACTGTCTATACGCTGTTTAATACTCTGCATGTAACTTAGATCAACTACACATATATTTGTGTATACCATTGTGTGGCAATTTGATTCTTTCTTATTCTTTTACCTCTCACTCATTTTCCTTTTTTGTCTTCAAAATCATGACACCACGTGTGATGCAGGGTGAGATTCCTACAAGCTACGTACGTGGCCAACTAATGTCCACATGCTCAACACGACCTGCTCCAACCTTATCTCTGCAGTTTGCTTTCTTCCCAGCAAGGCCGCACTAGTACAGCTGCACAGCAGCTCCTTGTTCCCTCCGCCTGAGGCGACGGTGAGCAGGCAGCTCCCTCCTCCCGGAGTCCGGCGCCGGTGATGGCCTCCTCCACCAACTGCAGCTCCCTTTCCCTCCCAGCTCGAAGCTTGGCTTCCCCGAGCTCGTCCTCCCTCCCAGCTCGAAGCTCGGCTTCCCCGAGACTGGAGTTCAGACGTGTGCTCTTCCGATCTTCGTCGGCGGCGGCGGCGGCCGGCCCTCCCTCCCCCTCTCCCATCTGCGGCTGCCCCTCCCCTGATCCCTCCGCGGAGCGGTGCGGCGGGCACGGCCGCGGAGGCGGGCGGCGCATGGCCAGCGGGCGGGAGGGGCGGAGCGCGGGAGGAAGGGGATTTGGCGGGGAAGGGTCGGAGCGCGGGATCTGCCGGCGACGGGGCCTGGAGACGGGTGTCGTACAGCCCGGCGCTTCGGCGTCGATTGCGCGTGGGGTACGGGACAAGGCCGTCGCCCGGTCTAGCGACGCTCAGCCCGTCGCTGCTCTCCCGCGGGGTGTTTTTCGCAAAAACGCCGCTGTAGCGACGCCCCCAAGCGACGGGCTGTACATGCCCTAATGCCACGCTATTTTCTCGGAGCCAGAGGCCCTTACTGACTACATCAATCATCACTTTGCGAGCTATTAATTGTAGGCATTAGTCCCAGGTGGTAATACCATCCAGGAGAAATGAAAGGGTGAGTTTTCATTACTGTTTGTGTTACCACTATGGACTAAAAGTTCTCCACGGGTTAATTTAAAATGATAGCACCTTGGATTGTATCACACGGGGGGCCCTTTAGCCCCGGGTAGTAACACCAACTGGTGCTAAAGGGGACTTTTGGGTCCCCGGGGGCACCCCAAGTTTACGTCCGGTGTTAATGTTGTATTAGCACCGGTTCTTCAGTGTGCCGAGGCATATAAACGGGGTGGATGATGAATTTTATGGTAGTGTATGCTGATTGTTGGGACAAATACATTCCGAGATTAAAGGAGTTTAACAAAGGAGGTAATTTGCACACCATTTTGACATCTTGGCTGGTATGGAAGCACCACAACTCTTGTTATTTTTGATGGAGCTACTCCACCTGTTAATGAGGTGTTGTGGCAGTTTAGTGTTGAGTACAAGTTGTAGTGCGTGGATGAAACTAAGAAGCTCCAAGCATTACATTAGGGTCCTTTTGTTAACTATCTGGATCTTGGTTGTAAGGAAAAACAATAAATGTGGAAACCTTAAGCCTGGATCGATTCAGCACAAATTAAACTTGATTACCTTGATCCATTTTTCATCTTGCAGAAACACACCATGGAGTATCAATTATATGGATTATTTTCTCTCATCTCTTCCTTCATCTTTTAATATTTTCTTGATGGTTGTCACATACTTTAATATGGGTATACACAAACGCAAGATAATACTTTAGAGTACTCTAATCTTGTCATGAGCACTAACTTTAATTTCATGTGTATGTGGGTGTGTCTTGTATTTTGCCTATAGCCTTCACCATGTGTGCATTGACTATCACTTTATGTGCAACAACTATCACTATACACGAGTGATGGCTAAATCCATTTATATAGCACGGACACCCTTTTAGGGTATAGGCATCTATTCAGATAAAAAGACACCCTTTCATCATATAGACATCTATTCAAACAAATAGGTATCGTTTCATCATATAGACAACTATTCATCCCAAGCAAGATCCTTTCAACATGCAAACATCCATTTAGATGAAGGGACACCCTTTCAATCTACAAGAATGTATGCAAGGGAGAGAATAGGGTATTTAAACAATAATTCCAAATCTGTTAATCTAGCAACCATCACACTAGATCACTAATTATTGGAATTAATCTATAAATTACATGAGCAACAATTAGTGAATAAAATATTCTTACATTACTCATTATTTTTCTATTTTCCTAGGAGCTAGCGTTAAAAGTGACCCCAACCTTCTCATGTGTGGTACCATCATGAGTTGGTGATGTACACAACCCATTTTTTTCCACTCTATAATACAAAGATATAGAGAAAAAAGCTTGCTTTGCATGGCAATGATAGGGTAATCTAGCTTGGCAAAGCAAGGCAAGTTTTCTTACTCGTAACTATAGTTAATGGAATGAAGAACTAGGGTCTAGCGTTGGGGATCCTCTATTTGGCCGGTGCAAAGCTTAAGTGTAGCGTTTAAATGGATGCGACCCAAAGCGACGCGAATAGTGTGTGGTTTAGGAAGGCTTTGGTTGCATTGTTGAAGGCTTAGGTGGTACCACATGGCTCCTAAGTGAAAGGGAATATGGAACTCGGTGGAAGCATTTTCACTTACTTGAAGTGCTCAACATCGAGTTCTTGAGGAGAAAGAGCCAATGATGGTGGTGTAGACCGATGGTGGTGGCAAACCTCTGGCATTGGTGACGGTTCAATGATGCTTTGCCCTAGGACACGGGGCCAAAGACTCGGTTTGAGTCCCAGTTCTAGGTATCTCCAGGTAAAATAGTGGAAGAATCAGTTGGGACGCCCATAGATGAACAAGAGTCTAAAAACTAGAGAAGGCGCAAACCTATGAAAGATTTCTTCCATGCCTTAGAATTAGGAAATAGGAGCAGAGGCGTGGCTAGCACTCATAGCACTGAAGTAGACACTAGCTGAACCTGAGCACAACTATCTAGTACCAAAATTAATTCTCATAGCTTTCTCTTGGATGATATTGTACTTACACTGCCGTCGTACATTCATTGCCTCATTCTATCTTCACCTCATTGTGGCTCCATATCCCTCATTGTGCCCGCAAGCCTAAAATATAAGGGTGGTACCCTTACTACTGGGCTCAATACAGTTTTGTATGCTTACAAGTGATGTGATTTTACTTATCATGTGACAAAACAACCCTTCAATGCTCATTCCATTCTAAGCCCTTTCAGAACTAAATTTGAAGTTGTCTTGATGAATGCAATATGGGATATAATGGTGAAAAATATTATTTTATAGGGGAGGCAAGGAGAATCAATCGATGTAATGGGAGGGTCTTTGCTCACCAGGATGAACCAGATGTTGCTCGCCTTTGGCTTCCTAATTGCAACTCCCCTGGTTTAGCAATGGCACGGGCTTTTGGTGATTTTTGTCTAAAGGATTTTGGGCTAATCTGTGTTCCTGAGGTCACCTACAGACAAATCAGTGAGAAGGACGAGTTCATTGTCCTTGCTACAGATGGGGTAATGAAAATATTAGCACTTATTTTACTTATGAGTTTTCCAAATGAGTTACACTGATTTCATAATATGGTAATTCAAATAAGCACTATTTGAACTATTTGATCGTAAATTTGTTTTGATATGCATTTTTCTGCCTATAGGTGTGGGATGTCTTAACCAACCAGGAAGTCGTGGATATTGTAGCTTCTTGTTCTGATCGTTCCTTTGCAGCTCGTTCTGTTGTTGACTTAGCAAATCAAGCTTGGAGGTTCAAATATCCATCCTCCAAAACTGATGATTGTGCAACGATCTGCCTTTTTCTCGACAAGGACAATGCTGTTGGTTTATCAGGAGCTTCTGTTACTAGTAAGGGAATTGGACCCATTCAAAGGGCACCAGCACGGTCAAGGCAGCCGAAGCTCAGTAGTAAAAGGGTAATACCGGAAGATGTCGATGATGAAAGTGACTCAAATATAAGTGGCGATGAGAGGTCCTTGGAGAGCTTCACCAGGTTGAACACACTATTGGCACTACCAAAGTTTGGAGACACAAGTCCAACAAAGAAATGAAGCCTATGGAATTTGCAATCAACGATATACTCACTGATGTTTTCAGGAGGTGAGTGTTGTCGGCTTTATTAACATGCCTGCTGAGCTCCCATGCATCCATATTATCGGTTCAACGGAGGATGAGTAGGGTTGCTATTTTTGTAAATCCTATCTTGCATTCTGGCTACACACTAATGGCCATGCAGCATGCGTTCGGAGTCCATTTTTAATTTATTGAGAGTCGGATTTCCCATTTTTTTGTATGGCTGCTCATGAAGCTTTTCAGTTCTGCTTTTATATGTGAACAAATCGTGCTCTCCTAGTGACATCTTTAGTCTTTGTTATACCAACACTCATTTGATGATATACCAATACTTCTTTGATCAACCACTTTTGGACAATTTATTGACATTCGTTGGTATATATTATCGCGGTGTTGTGAGCCACGTTTTTTAAAGAGCAAGGTGCCCTGCGATCTTAATTTTGTTGGACCTTTATCATTTAGGTTAATGTACTGTTAACTCGTAGAAGCATCACCCAAGAATCTTTATGCTCGTCGATTGCATGATGTGTTTTCATTACAATACATTAATGAAAGAGATAAAATAAATAGTGTAATTAAAATGCATGCCATTTAGGTACAAACGTTCAAACAATGGCGCACTTCCTATACGTACCAAACAAACACATGCAAAGAAACCATACAATAAAATAATAAACAGTACATCTAATCATTCTAACATAACTAAATAGCAGTATAAAACTATTCTACATGTTACAACGAACACATGAGAGTTAAAACGTGAGAGATATGGCTTTTTTAAAATTCAGGTGCTTAACTGCGAGAAAACGAAGGCTAAAACATAATTTTATATAAAACACAAGGGCTTACGGTAAAAAGAGCTTAACTGGACAAAATTCACCATATTACTAAAGCTGAGGGGTTCAACTGGAAGAAAAAGGCATTATTAAACCTAAATACTTTTGAACTACTCAGGACAGTGCCTTGATATAGAAAAAATAAAGAGGGCTCTTTTGCAAAACAGGAATGACCAGTCGTTGTACACCGGTATGAGTCGAGTTGACTCGGGGTGAGGTTGTTTCCGGGCCGTGAGATCAAGATCTAATGGCTCAGGATAGATTACTGGAGGCAGGTTGCAGACGGTGGCGAGCGGCGGCAGCGCCAATGCGTTGTTGGCACTCTTTATGGCCTACTATTAGGATTTGTGGTCACAGTAACGGTGCAAGGTGTGTTTTAGTGGTTTTTCTTATGTCTTAGTAAAATAAATAAATGTTCTGCAAACGCACAAAATTACCGATGTACCATTTCTCCTGGGACTAATACAAGGTATCGTAATTTGTATTTTCCACATGGAAGCTTTGGCAAGAGTACTAGTAAACAGGTACCCGAGGATATCACAGAAGGATATACTACTATCAAGACTGGGGATAATGGTAATGATAAGAGTGAAAGACACACAACCCAAGGATAAGTCAGATAAGGGAGAGAATGGACTACCTAGTTGAGTGAACAACGAGACGCGATAAGATTCCTAGCTACTTTATCTATTCGTGTCACTTGGTATATAGATACAGCAGCTGGGAAACAACGCTTAAAGACCAAGCTTAATTCTATTACCTTAGCATCGCAATAAGGCGCCGGTAGCTCACAGAAATGGGTGAGTGAGGGAACTGCCGACCTCCTCTAAAGGATTCTACGGTGTCGAGAAAAACGTGGTGGATTACAAAGGCCGATAAGGCTGTCACCACATAGCGGCTATGTAACAACCCTAAAAATTTACCTTAGGATTTGTTGAATGCAAAAATGAGGATTTAAAAAATTTTGGTGGAATTGTGTGCTGCCCGTCCGGCTGCACCGAGTTCCCTATTTTTTTTCCTCGGACCAAACCGCCGAACCCTAGCTGTGCTATAGCCGCCGATCCAGAGCCTTCCCAAACCTCTCCAGCGAGTCTTGCCGCCGTCCGTCGCCGCCGGCCGCGCTCTGGTGCGCGCCGCGCGTCGCGCCGGCCGAAGCCACACGGGAGACCACACCAGCACGCCACACGCTTCGCCGTAGAAAATCCTGAGTCGGCCACTTCCGATCCCGTGCACCCGGTTCACGTGAGCCATACTCACGGCGCGTGGTGGACCGAGTCCACAGATCCCGCCGGACCCCTTCTTGGGCCTAATCTCGCGCCTTAAGTCTGTTTCGCCTCCCTGAACTTTTCCGGCCCATCCACTTTTGGCCCAACAGCAGCCCAGACGCGTTTTACTTTTTCAATTAACTGCGCTGACAGGCCGGCCCCACCTGTCACTGACCGCCTTAGGTTGACATGTGGGCCCGCTGACCCCACTGACCCGTTGACCGTTGACTGGTCAACGTTGACCAAGTCAACGCTGACGTCATCCGGGCCCACGATGACGTCAGCAAAGCCGACCCCACTGATGACGTCATGCTGACGTCAGCAGTGATGACGTGGCATGCCCTAGTGCTGCCACGTGTCCAAGCCTGTGTGTTTTTCTTTTTCGGAATTATTTAATATTTTCAGAAAATGATTTAAACTTAGAAAATTCATAATAAATCAACCGTAGCTCGGAAAAATATGAAACCAGTTTCTATATTTTTCTAAAATCATGACCTACGCGTTAGTGTATAGTTTGGTGTTGTTTAGGTCTTCTTGCTTCTTTGTTTTGGTGTTTCTTTGCTAGTAGTTCCCGTCTTTATTTTGTTTTCGCGTAAATAGGAGCTCCGGAGTCGCCGAAGGAAGCTGACGACTGCACCAACTACCAGAACGAAAAGGAAGAGCAATACCCAGGTTCACGCCCGACCAATCTCTGAAATACCTATTAGACATGCTAGCTAGTATGCTAGCGCTTTACTTTACTCGCATGATAAACCTGCACTGCCTTTGTTAATATCCTGATACCTTGCTACCTACTACTCACTTTACGAAATATGCTATGCTATGCATGTGTTGGGATGGTTGTGATTGATCCTCTTGGCGTGAGTTGTGGGAGGTTTGGGAGGAGTAGTGCAGCTAGGCGGTGTAAGCAAGTAATAACAACTCGATCGTAGTTGGGTAAGGTCAGACAGGAAGAGGGTAGCAGAGGTGGCAGTCCCTATGGGGTACCTGTTGCGGGTACATGGTTACTTGGTTACTTTTGAGGAGTTGGGCGGCAATACCTGTAATGGGTGCCGATTGCGGACCGTTGCGGCGGATCGCTTTGACGCTGATACTCGCTTTACCAACAATTAAGGACCATATCGGGATGACCCGGACGTTGGAAATTACAGTGCTCACCATCTACCCAGTATGGGGAGGGTTCCAGCAAGCCTACTCTAGTGCGGCGCCGAGACTGTAGGAGATTCGAGCTTGATATGTGTAAGGGGGACTCGTTGCGGCGTACTCTCCCTGATTTACCACGGCCCCCGACTGGCCCCGGTGGGAAGGTTTCACATCCCTGGGGCAGATGTTAGATCAGATGTTTCCCGAGCCCAGGGAGACAGGATTGGCGCTGTTACTATTTAGGGTATTTGTTGTGGGCTGTGTCTCAGGTTGGTTGCGGACTACCCTTGCAGCCCGGATGGATTCCTGGAGTGCCACCTCTGCAGAGTGTAAACTATACGTATAGCCGTGTCCACGGTTACGGACGACCCATTTCTGAGAAGCCCCGGCTAGCATGGGAATCTGCTTTCTTACCTCATCCTTTGATTTGGGTTATGAGAGATTGGTCCAGCGATGCTGATGAGACAAGGTGGGGAGGGAGCTCACCGAGTCGACTAGTGAGTGAAAGGAGTTGGTGGATGATGTTTGCGGGAACCTGCTGTGGCAGGACGAGCCCGATGGGAAAACGTGAGGCTGATGGTTGTTTGGAGATGAGATGAACTTGGGTTATTGCTGCTGCTCGCATGGGAAACCCCAGCTTACATCCCTTCAATATTTTATTACTAGTTTTAGGCCACTTTAAAGCTTGCTGCATATATGGATGGTGACGTGGACCTGTCCCATTTCCTTGGGGACAGTTCTGGGGCTTTCAGGTGACAACTACAGCTTTGTTGGAGGCTGCTTTGGAGGGTTACGTGCTTCGCTCAAGGATGCCTGTGGTGAAGACCGAAGATGAAGACTTGAAGGCCTAGCTACCGTTGCGTAGAGGTTTCAGCTTGTCGATTAGCCCATGTGGCATGTACTAACCTCGTACTCTGATATGTAAATAATGAATGCAGTCATGTTTATCATTGTATGGATGTGATATTTGGCTGAAATGAGTTCTGCACGTGATAGCTATTGATTCTAGGACTATCACAAAGGTACAGGGAGTCGGATTCTCCATTTCGAGAATCCGGTTCATTTCAGGCTAAGACATGTATGTTGAATCAGGTCCAATTTAAGATCACCTTCAAGCCTAGGCACTATGCCTACACTAGTCACGCGCTACTTTCCACACTATAAAGGGCAGGCAACCTTGTCAATACCCAGTGAAAATTCACCACAAGTATTGAGCAGGATAGAAGAACCGGCTAAGACAGAGACTTAAACAAGAGCTAAACGAACTAGAGCCACAACTAACTGTAGTCTAAACACGAAATACTTGCAACTAGAATAAAGTAGAAGCAAGGTATAGATGACTCTAAGATAATGATAAATATGATATATTGATAACTGAAAGTCTTACAAAAGGAAAAATAGCAACTAGCATGGTTTTTGACGCGATAACGATACTGACCAAAACAAACCAAAACATGAGTATTGGATCCAAAAAAGTGGATTGGGTGTGTTCCTTCTTTTTGTGGACCGAATTGGTGCATCGTTTCGTTTCTGGCCTCAATTGGTGTAATAAATGGAACTGGCATGTGTTTCGGTACAGTAACGAAACTAACCAAAACTAACCAAAATGAACCAAAACATCACTATTAGGTCCAAAAAAGTGGATTGGGTGCGTCTGTTTCATTTTTGGCCAGAATTGTTGCATCGTTTCGTTTCTGCCTCGAATCAGTGCATTAAATGCAACAAAACTAACTGAAATGAACAAAAACATCACTATCGGGTCCAAAAAAGTGGATTTGGTGCGTTTGTTTCTTTTTTGCCCGAATCGGTGCATCATTTTGTTTCTAGCCCAAATCGGTGTAGTAAATGCAAGCCGCATGAAACTGACAAAAATGATCCAAAACATCACTATTGGGTCTAGAAAAGTGGATTCGATGCGTTCGGTTCATTTTTGCATCATTTCCTTTCTAGCCCCAATCGGTGCATTAAATGCAAAGGCTATGATTTTCGGTAGAGTAACGAAACTGACCAAAACAAACCAAAACATCACTATTGGACCCAAACAATGGAATGGTTGTGCTCTTTTGTTTCTGGGTACCCTAGGCAGGTACTTCGTTGTTAAACACCGACATCTGGCGCCCACCATGGGGCAAGTCGCCGCAAGCTCGACAAAAGGCACGATGGGATCAACTAGTTTCGGCACATGCGACATCGAGGAGGGTGCAACCTTCGTCTTTGGTGCTTGGAACTTCGACGCCCTAGGCAAGGGCAAGTTCGCAAGGTACCTTGCGGACCATCTAGGCCCTACCGTTCGTCGTGAAATCGGCCAGTCATCATCGCACTCAGGCAGCTGCGAATCTTCCTGAGCGGAAGCTCTGCCCCCCTAACATAAGTCATGAAAGGGCCATGTCCATATCATCCCAACAAC
The DNA here is from genome assembly GCA_900205405.1 of Echinochloa crus-galli. Taxonomy (NCBI): domain Eukaryota; kingdom Viridiplantae; phylum Streptophyta; class Magnoliopsida; order Poales; family Poaceae; genus Echinochloa; species Echinochloa crus-galli. The sequence goes on along the minus strand of OAMR01000816.1, from coordinate 324,624 downwards.
AAACACTCAATGGTGGAGTGCGATCACCTCGAGAAAGAGTTTAGCAAGCTTACAGTTCAGACAAAATGAAGGATGATAAAGATGACAAGGAGGAGCCTGGCAACAATTTCCCTAAAGTCAACAATGTGGTAGCTGTCATGTTCAGTGCCGAGTCACTAAACTACTCGAAGCGGGCTAAGAAGCTCAATCTCTAAGAAATCATGGCTATTGAGCCAGATACTCCAACATACCTTAAATGGTCTAAAGTCCCTATCATGTTCTCTAGAATGTATCAGTGGACTAACTTCGCCAATCCAGCAAGATATCTACTTGTCCTGGATCCAGTCATGGTGCAAGCCAGACTCACCAAAGTACCCATTGACGATGGAAGTGGGCTCAACGTCATCTTCGCGAAGACATTTAAGAAGATGTGAATTGATATCACCAAGTACTTAAACCCTACTGAGTCACCGTTCTATGGGATTGTACCTGGCAATGCAGCAATACCTCTGGGACAATTCACCCTCAAGTTACCTTCAGGGCGGAGCACAACTTTAGGACCAAGTACATCAAGTTTGAGGTGCCAGACTTTCAGAATTTTTACCATGCTATCCTTTGGCGACCAGCCCTCGCCAAATTCATGGACATACCACATTATGTGTACCTCGTACTCAAGATGCCAGCTCATAACGGGGTACTATCCCTCAAAGGACACCTAAATATTTCCCACGACTACGACGTGGAAGCTGTCGAGTATGCGACTACCTCGCAAGTCCCTGTTCAGATGTTGGAAGTACTCGCCCTCGCTACGAAGGCCTAAGAAGACATCCTAGAAGCCCCAACAAAGAATCCTGCTACTCCCAGGATCAAGCCCTCTAAAGACATCCAGATCAAAGCAATCGATCTTCAGACCGGCGATCCATCAAATACTGCTCTGATAGGAGCAGATCTAGATTGTAAATGGGAAGACATGCTCATCAAGTTCCTCATTGATAATGAAGATATTTTTGCATGTAAACAATATGATATGCCTAGAGTTCCGAGGAACTTGGCCGAGCACAACTTAAACTTTGATGAGAATGCAAAACCTAAAAAGTAACGATTATGTCGCTTTGCCCAAGAAAGACGCGATGCGAACTCGCAAAACTACTCGCGCCGAGCTTCATTAAAGAAGTTTTTCACCGCGAGTGGTTAGTCAACCTAGTCGTGGTTAGAAAGAAGAACAAAAATGAGTGGAGGACGCGTGTGGACTACACAGATTCAAGAAGCATTGTCCAAAGGATCCTATGGGTCTACCATGCAATGATGAAGTCGTCAACTCAACAGCCGGCTGCGCACTACTGTCTTTCCAGGATTGTTACTCAGCCTTTCACCAGGTAGCTCTGAACAAAGATGACCAGAACAAGACAACTTTCATCACCCCATTTGGGGCCTACTGCTACGCAACAATGTCCTTTGGATTGAAGAATGCAGGAGCAACATATCAACGTGCCATACAGAAATGCTTGACCACTCAGTACGAGCATAATGTAGAGGCATATGTTGATGATGTTGTGGTCAAATCAAAGCAGCCAGAGGACCTCAGCGTCGATTTAACTGAGAAGCTTGATAACCTCAGAGAATACAGGTGGAATTGAACAGGCTAAGTGCGTTTTTGGCGTACCATCAAGAAAACTACCAGTCTTCATAGTTAGCCATAGAGGAATCGAGGCTAATCCAAGCAAAATCACTACAATTGCTTCCATTGAAATTCCAAAGAACATTAAGGATGTGCAAAAGCTTACTGGGTGCATCGCAACTTTCAACCGCTTCATCTCAAGACTTGGAGAAAATGGCCTCTTTCTTCAAACTACTCAAGAAACAAGACCAGATCACGTGGACTGAAGTGTCAAACACTACCTTTGAACAACTCAAGACTTACTTGACTAATCCACCACTCCTCATTGCACCAACAAAAGAGGATAATCTCTTCTACATCGGGCCACTACACATGTGGTTTGTAAGGTGATGGTTGTCGAAATAACAAGAAGGCCATGTATTCCCAGTACAGAGGCCTGTTTACTACATCAGTGAAGTACTCTCAGAGTCCAAGATACACTATCCACAAGTCCAAAAGCTCCTCTATGCAATTTTCATCACCGCTTGGAAACTTCGGCATTACTTCCAAAGCTTCAAAGTTATAGTAGTTACCATGTTTCCATTGGGGGAGATCTTCAACAACCCTGATGCAACCGGATGCATATCAAAGTGGAAAGCAGAGTTGGCGGCCTACACCATCAACTTTGTCCCTCAAACGGCGATCAAATCATCTCAAGCTCTTGTCAATTTCACCGTCGTGGACAGAAGTCCAATACTCTAGGACAACTACTCGTCTATAATACTTGGTCATGTACTTCAATGGATAACTAAAGCTAGAAGGTGCAGGAGCAAGGGTTCTACTCATATCTCCTAAAGGTGAACAACTAAAGTACGTTCTACAGATGAACTTCAAAGCTACCAATAATGAAAATTAATATGAAGCCATGCCGCACAGGCTATGCCTGGCTGCATCGCTTGGAATCAAATGACTAGTAGTTTTTGGAGACTTGGCAGTAGCCATCAACCATGTCAACAAATGGGATTGTTTCAAGGAGACAATGGAAGCCTATTGTGCTGAAGTCCACAAATTGGAGCACAATTTCTATGGCCTGGATTTTCACCATGTTATTCGTGACAACAATGTTGCTGCAAGCGCGCGGATGTACCAGCGGATATTTTCGTTCATGAACTTCACCAGCCATCCATCAAGGAGTTGGCACCTGATTCAAGTACTCCCCATCAACGGTTACAAGACCAGCAAGTCATGGCTATTGATACTGACTGGATGTTACCGTTCATCGAGTACTTAAAGCATCACAAGGCACCTACTAATAAAAACGAGTGTGCGCATGTCACGTGATAAGCAAAGAGCTCTGTTGTGGTAGATAACACTTTATATCGATGTGGGGCTTCAACCAATGTTCTTATGATATGTATCACAAAGGTAGAAGGACAAGTACTTGTCACACCTCAAAATTTTCGAATTGGAATCTCGGGACGAGATTCAGTTTAAGGGGGGTAGCTTGTCACACCCCAAAATTTTCGAATTTTGGGATGTGAATTTTCAACGTAATTAATACAATATTTTTCTCAATTTTCTAAAATTTTTCAAGCTTTATAAAATTTACAGGGAATTTAGTATAGAAAAAAATGTTTTTCTAGATTAAATTAAAGCAATATAGGTTTAAATTTACGTGTGTTGCGTTCATGCTGGCTGCATTGAGTTTTGGTTGTGTGTAGTTTGAATAAGAATTTAAATTTGATTTAAATTCGAGTTTGAATTGCATTTGTTTGAGCCCTAGAAAAGTTGTTACGGCCAGAGTCCGCTTTTGCCCCCTTAGCTTTTTCTCCGGCCTGGTTTTGCTCCTTCAACTCCTTCCTTGGCCCGCCTCCCTTCTTCCCTCCCGTAGCCCAGCATGCCACCCTCTCCTGGCCCATCTGCAGCTCCACCAGTCTAGCGCCTCTTGGCCCAATCGCCCGCGCCAGCCCAGTGCAGCGCCCCCACCGGCCCATCACCTCACTCTCCCGGCCCAGCCACGCCGCGCGCCCCTCCTCCTCTCTCATGGGCCGCGTTGCCAGTGCCAGGCCCAGCTGCCTCCCCGCTCGGCCCAGCCCTCCGCGCCGGCCCAAACGACGCAGCGCTTCCCCGCCCCCGCGCAGCAGTGCTGCCTCGCCGCCGGTCTCTGCGTCCGTGCCACCTCGGCATCCAAGCGCGCCTGCCCCTCCCCTCGGGCCTATGTAGTGCCACCACGCCGCCGCCTCCCAGTTCCAGATGGATATGGGCCGGGTCGACCCATCGGGTTGCTGGCCCGACCCACAATATCAAGGCCAATGGGCCAGCTGGGTTGGCCTCAAATCAGACAGGGGCCAGGAAGAGCCGACATCTCCTGACCCATTGGGTGGGATAGGGTCGACCCGACTGTGGCCGCCTCCCCCAGACCCCCACAGGACGCCTGCACGGAGGCGAGCGAGAGAAGCCTGCTGCGGCGGCGCCGGTGGCGGGCACGCCGCACTCCCCTCCGGTAGCGGCGATTTGGCGCATCAGATTCCTCTCCCCTCCCCTCTGGTAATCTTCTTCCCTTTCTCTTCTTTTCCCTCTCCTCTTTCCTCTCTCAGATCCCGTGGCTAGGTTTAGTGAAGCGTGTTCTAATCTGCTCGATCGACCTCACCGAGTGTAGCTGATTCATGTAATTTTTTGAGTGCATATTAACCCATAGAAGTGGCCCTTCTTACCTGCAGTCGTTGCAGTGTTTGGTCCCAACTCTTGAGTACAAGACAATGGTTGATGCAACTGTTTTCAGCGTGTTGTGCTGTTGTATGGCTGTATGCTGATCCTTTTTTTCTCTTTTTGTTCCTTTTATCCGTATATGTATGCTGATCCACTTGGGATGCAATAAAGTGAAATGCAATTGAAGATTTCATTAGAAGAAACAGCCTAGGATTCATTAGGAACTCTTGAGTATTTGGGAGTCCATCCAGGTCTAGTTGGGGGAGTGCTTCTTTTGTTTAGTAGATTGCTGGATGGCTTTGGCAATGATTAGGCTAGTGAGTTGTGGTAATTGGTAGTGCAATTTGCAGCTAATCCTGATGCATGTCAATCCCATAAGCTAGCTGTAGATAATCAATTAGAATAATAATTATGTTGTATGTTCATGCTACCATTACATGCCACTGTTTTTTTAACAGCAACATGGAAGAGGAAGAAGGGGTTCATGGAGTGTACCAAGGTGATAGCTCATTATTGGCATATGACGAAGGAAGGACAAGAGTTTCAACGCCACCGGTGTTCTCTCCTTCGACAATCAACCATTGCAGAGCTTATAGTCGTGGTGAGCATTTTTGAACTTTCATCTCAAGGGTTTTGAAGCTTATGAATGGAAGTTAACTCTTTGTATCTTTTTCTCATCAGGAATTCCTTATGATACTGAGATGTTTGAAGATGATGACGATGATGCTGATTATGAAGAAGAGTATGAAGAAGATGATGAAGAGGAAGAGGAAGACGATGAGATTGAAGGAGCAGAAGGACTTGATGTTGATATGGGATCATTTTCTGAGCCTGGCAGAAAGTTTCTCTCTAAAGTATGGAAAGAATATGAGCCTATACGAACTGATGGAGTAGTAGTGGCTGCTGAATGTAAGCATTGTGCAAGGAAAATCTGTGCTGAGCGCAAACATGGAACAAGTTCATTGCGCAAGCACTTGAAAAGATGCAACGAAAGAAAGAAGGTCCTTAGAGTTGCTGGCCAGCTAAATGCTTCTATCATGACTCCAGATGGAGTTGCATTGGGACCTTGGACCTTTAATCAGGCACTGTCACGTTTTGAGCTCATGAGAATGATTGTGCTACATGAGATGTCTTTTTCTATTGTGGAATATGATGGCTTCAGGAGGTTTGTCTCTAGCCTAAACCCAAGCTTTAAGATGATTTGTAGAAAGACAGTGCATAGTGACTGTTTGAAAGCATTTAAGGAAGAGAAAAGGACTCTGCAAGGATTGATAAGATGCTCTAATTCCAAGGTTTCATTGACAATGGACAAGTGGACAACCAATCGAATGGTGAGCTACATATGCATTACTGCACATTATGTTGATCAGGAGTGGCATACACAGAAGAGGATTGTGAAATTCACAGCTATGGAGACACCTCACACAGATGTTGCAATGTTCAACACCATGGTGAATTTCATAAGAGAATGGAAGATTGAAGACAAACTATTTGCTGTGACTCTTGACAACGCATCCAACAATGGTGCAATGATGAAGTTGTTGAAGACACATTTGCTGAACAAGAACTTGCTGTTTTGTGGTGGCAGATTGTTCCACCAACGCTGCGCTGCTCATGTCATAAACCTGATGTGTCAAGCTGGACTGGAGTATCTTAACCCAATGTGTTGACGTAAAATCTGCAGTTCACGCCAAGCACACAGCAAGCCGAATTAGCTAGCTTCACACGTGAACGTTTGAATCCAAAGCGTGCCAGTCAATTTTCCCTAAAACTGACAAAGAAAGAAAATGTTTAGATAAAAACCTGGAACGTGCCAGATGATACCAGACAGTTCCATATCTACGGCTTTTCAAAGCCACTTTTGATAAACATATAGCTACGAACAAGCTATCTGTCAGCAATTGAAGCATTTATTACATAATCGGCAAAGCATGTAAGAAGTATACTGCCGACCGCATGACGTCACCATGATGAAAGATCGGTATTTAATTAAATGATCGCTGCAGTAATTAATCACAACCGATCAACAAGAATGAGGCATAATAAATGTGAAAAGCATGATCGTGAATCTCTAGTAAACAAGAATGCATAGGTTTAAAAGCACTAGTCTACCGCATGTCTAGGTACTTTCGAACCCGTCAAGTATAAAAAACAAACAAGTTAATCCACCGCATGATACACCTTGCTTGAAAATCACACCACCAACCAAGAGTAGATCAATCTACCGCATGATATACTCTAAACATGGAAGGCTAAAAACATTCATTATTTAAAACAAAGTCACGAACATGTTTCACTCGTGAAGGGACTACCGAATACGGCTAAATAGCCGAATCGGGTTCCATGAAGAAGGAACGAACTTTATCAACGATGATGGACATATCAGATCGATTTCGAGCTCTAATCCACCAGATGATTAGTTCTAAAATGACCCAAAAACCTGCACCTACCGCATGATACCCGGCTCTGTCAAGATCCATGCAAAATCAACAAGTTCGAACCCGTGACACGTGGCAATCTAGATTGATTCAAATTCGGCTATGTAGAGAAACGTAATATCGTTGTGCAATGGATCAAAACCGAATTTTAATCAATCTAGATCGGGCAAAAGAGTGTTATATGGATTAAACATAAAGTAAAACCCAAACAACACAAGGTAACTTAATGAATCTATTAGACCTTTGCCAAAATCTAATAGAGCCGGTAACTTGCTTCAAGCTAAACCTTAGCCTACCGCATGGCTCATGATCTAACAAGAAAGCCTTCTTGAATCAAGCTTAAATCCACCGCATGATACTAAGCATGATACAAGGTTGTCGATACTTATGGAGGTCGACGGATCGATGGTTCCTCTCGAAGATTTCGACGACACGACTAAAGGACTCGAAAAGGTGGCGCAAGGCCGGTTTGTTGTATGATTGTTCGATCCCTATTACAATCACCATGGGTTTATATTTATACCCTGGTTTTGACACAATTCCTAGTCGATTACGATTACAAAACGTTTATTTCCAAAGAAATACGTCGAAGCGCCGTATTCATCTCATATTCTTCATCAAATCGGCTTCTTCCCTATATTCGATCCATGTCACCACGCTTTCCCGAATGCTTTCGTTTCCATCTGTGGAACAATTCCTTTGCCGAACGATGACGGATTCCCGACCGCAGAGCATCTTTTGCCGAATGCTTCGAAGAAGGCCTTCCTGCCGAATGGAATCTTTCTACCGAATCTAGCCCACTTGTCAGCCTCTTTCAGGTGCCAATTTTTGGTGTTAACACATGCGCCTTCAATTTTGGGATAAAAGATACTTTTATTTCGGAATTGACCATAAATACTCAGCGTTTCTAGGTCTTCTCAGCTCAATCCCCGCTTTTTCCTCTCTTAAATCTTCGAAGCTTCGTCCAGATCCAAACCATAGTTCATCGACCTCCGCAAGCTTCAACCTTCAAATGGCGCACCAAGATCAAGCTCTCCAGGTAATTCTCCATCTTCTTCAAGCACATTCGGCACCATTCTTTTGAATCGCATCTTTAAATTTTCTTTTCGCCTCTTTCTGTTCTTGGTAGGCCCTAGCTGCTGAACTCTTGATTCCCATCGAGGAAAAAGCACCATCTTATTTCCTTGGGCCTGTGGGAGATTCAGACCCTTCTGAGCTTATTGCTGCCGAATCTCAAAGGATCCCCTTCAAGACTTCACTGACAAAGCCTCATGAATGGCAAGACACCTTCAAGATTGGCCTCTGCCCCAATCGCCGGTTGGAGAAATTGGTACAAGAGAGTCTTTGATGACAAAAGCCCCCCAAACCAATAACTGGGATAATCTCCACATTTCTCATTCCTATAATTATCCCTGGCTGAAACACCCAGGGATGAAAGCCTCCTGATTGCAGCCTGTCACTTTTGGTCTAATGGCGCAAATGCTTTCCTTTTTGGCCATGGACCAATGTCTCCCACCTTGGCCGATGTCTACATGGTGACCGGCCTGAATATTACAGAGTTCGTGCGTCCATACAAGTACAAAGGCTCCTCCAAGCAGACAAGAGTGAAGACAGGAGTTGGATATAAGAAATATATCCAGAACTATATGTCTGACGGCCCTCCTGTGGATAAGAGCATTGGTGAATTCTTTGAGCTTTTCTCCAAAGGCTTTGCTGATCCTCTTTGGTTTCCCTATTTTGATAATGACAACCTCACTCTTCCTTGTGAGTTCAGTTTTGAAACTGGATGTGTAGATGCACAGTCTACAGCTATTTTCAATTCTTTCATTCGGCCCTATATTCTGCCAGCCGAATTTTGTGGAGGGAGGCTGGTTCAGAGTACCTTCGAGTACTATCAGCCGAATATGATGGCTAGGCAGTTAGGCTGTGGCCAAGTGCCACCAAGATTATTTCTTCATGAATTCCTTAAGCCTAGGGAGATTATCACAGACTCCACGGAAACAAGAAGGATTTTTTACTATAGATGCTGCACAACCATCTATGCACCTGAACCTTTTGTGCCAATAACATCTGTTCATCCTTCTTTTACCTCATGGTGGCAAGAATTTCATGATCATATCTTCAACATGCCAATTCATCCCCTCTGTCTTGAACTCATGCCTAACTACCAGCCAATTTTAGAGGTAATGTGCTCACCCTCCATCTGTTTTAATAATATTGACCATTGATTTCTGACTCTGTCATTCTGCAGTTCATAGTACCTGCCCCCCTTGCTAGGACAATCTCATACAAGATTGCAGGTCCAATATCTGCTTTGGGGCACCAATCTCCTGCCTTGGCTCAGTTGATGTCTAGGCAGGCTACTCTAGATCCAACTCTTATCAGGCCATCTGCCAAGAGGAAAACCTCTTCTCTTCCTGCTCCCTCAGCTGCAAAGAAGAAAAGAACAAGTAGCAAAAGAGTTATTCAGGTTAAAACCTTCCCCCTTCAAGTGTAATGCCCTTTTTTTACCTTGCTCATCTCTATTTTTATGATCTCAGGTTCAGACACAGCAAGCAGTAACCACCACAGACATTGCCGATGCTCCATCAACTGGTATAAATTTTACCATCTCATTCGTCATTTTTTTTACATCAGCATTTATCTCTTGTTAATTGCAGAACAAACCCAAATGGAACAAATTTTGGAGAGCCCTTCTTCTCACCAGGATTCAGTTCCAGCTCCAGAGGCTCCACCCTCACCAAGAAACTCTCCAATCTCTCCTCAGCATGGCACACAAGACCCAGCCATTGAACCTGAGAAATCTCCTTTTCCCATTCAAGAAATCAGAAAAGAGGTAAGCACAGCCATCCAATCTTTCCAATTCTCAATAAATCATCATTAATTCAATCAGGAATTTCTTTTCAGGAGAAATCTGCTTCTTCATCCAGTTATTCATTTGCCCTGGATGACTTAGTTGCTGAACAAGGAGAAGAAACATCTTCTGGTCAAGCTCTATCAGAAGAAAATCAAGCAAAACTGAAAGACATCCTCTTCTTGCTACAGAAGGGCATTCAAGATCAAGTCAAGGATGCTGATCTTCTAAGGGATTTGCTTGAATCCATTGACCAAGACCTTCCTGCTGAAATTAAAGCTTCTTTGGAGCCAGTTTCCCAATTGGACAATCATTTTGTTGCAGTGAAACAGGCTTTAAGGAATCAATCTTCTCAACCAGCTCTAGAACAAAGAAGGGCGTCAGCCAAGCAATCTGTGAAAGATTTGCATATTCAAGCCCAGAGCAACAAAGAGCTGCTAGCCAATTTGCAACCTGCACTTGAGCTGAAGAAGGCCAGAAAAGCTGAGCTAGAGGCCGAGCTGAGAAATCTGTCAGCTGAGATTGAAGCTGATGAGAAGCAGATAGCTGATCTTCCTGAGTTGGCAAAGAAGATACGAAAGGAAGCTTCAGCGGCCTTGAACGAAGAAAAGCAGCTCAAGACCAAGCTTTCTGCTTTAGCTCAGACCCAAGAGGCTGACAAGAAGCTGCTGGAAGATATTAGTAATATGATATTGAATGCCAAAAATGTAATCTCGAAATATTTGGGTGTGTAACTGTAACAAACAGCTTAATAGCCGAATGCTTTATTTTCTCTGTACTTGTGCCATCCTTTACTTCCGTTTTGATCCAATGTAAATGATTCATTCGGCAGTGCTGGCTCCAACAGTGTCAATCCCGAAAGGCTAGTCATGCACAGCCGAATTTGGTCAAGCCGAATATGACATCAGCATGAATCCCAAACGACACCGAAACTGTTCAGTTTCGAGAACCCTTTCCACCTTCCGAATTTTTGGGATACGCGCCACGATATCTCGGCCACGATCTCTTCGTTAGTTCTATAAATAAAGACCTCGAGTATCCTTATTCCTTCACCAAATCCTCTGTCTTCCAAGTTTCTGCAACCTTGAGCTCTTCTTCTTCCAAGCAAAACAACCACAAGAAAACCCCAATGGCCGATAACAGACGGCGATCAGCCGTCGATGAGCCTGAAGGAAGCCGCGCCGGCGCTCGTCGCAGGTGATGATTGTTTGCCTCTTCTTATTCTTTCCCCAAGATTTTGCCCTTTTTTTCTAACAAATCCCCTTGTTTTTTCAGGCTAATCCAGTGGAACCCTGTTGCCGCTCCGGCTGCGGTTCCGGCTGCAGCTCCTGCTGCGGCTCCTGCTACGGTTCCTGCTGCGGCGGCTGATTCCTCGAGCTCATCCAATCGGTCCTCCCGATCCAGCTGGGATTTTCGTTATTCAGATAGCGATGCCCGCCGGTTCATGAGGGAGCGTGACGAGACCCGTCACGAACTGGAGGTCATCTCCAAACAAGCTGGAATCGCGGACCTCGAGTGGCAACACGAACGCAAGCAGCTGCTTGAGACCATTGACAGTAAGCCCCGCAACCTGTTCAGTTTCAATCTGTCTTCAAACATCATTAATATGTTGTTGCCTCATGATCTTGCAGACCGTGACGCCGAGCTCAATCGGCTGAAGGCGCTGGTGGAGGAGCTAGCGAACAAGGTGAACGCTCCTGGGGACACGCCAGAAGCTCGTCTTGGTGCAGTAGCAGGCCGCATTGACGAGGTGGCCCGTCATGGCGTTCGTCTGGGCACCGCTGCAGGCCTAGTCGCCATGTCGACGCACACCGGCACCGATTACTCCAGGATGCCGCTTGGTTTCGCCAATGCCAATCTAGAGGATATTTATGACATCGATGCCTCCATAGATCGTCTCGATGGTCATGGCGCTGCTGTTGCCGATTCCATCCATCCCCAGTCTGTACTGAACAGGCTATTTCATTAGTTTGTACTAGGGATTATGGAATTCTGGCAATGAAACTTATCTTTTGCAGTCCTGATGTGATAATCTATCGCTTATGATGTAATTTTTTGCACTAAGGGCAATACAATCTAGTATTGGCCATTTTCCCTTTTGTTGGAATTTTTGGCTCTGAAGGCGGTTTCTTCCCGAACGCCGGCTATTTTCCATTATTCTGACAACCGGCTATTTCCATCATTCTGACAATTAGCACACTAATCAACGATCAATTTCAACACTAGGATAATATTTCTTCAAATACCTCCCATTTATAGCAGTAGTGAATTCTTCCCCCAGTAAAGTTTTCAAAATGTATGCATTTCCAGGCACGCTGTTGGCGGTCGTTACAACCCAATTTCGACCACCATACTCGGAAATAAATGAGGCTTTATGCAACATTCCATGTACTTAGGTTTTAGTTCTAATAAAGTTCCACGAGTTTTGGTGAGTGTCATGTTTGCAGGTACACCTACGACAAAATACGTGCTATAGGGTCGGAATTGACCGATTCGGCCGAACGACACGATTCGGCCGGTTACCCCCCTTAGCCGTACGAGTCACCGGAGCCGTCCACGTCAACGATGACCAAGCGACCACAACTTACGACACGTGGACGACCAACTCATCCTGGAGCACCGACACGTCAGCCTGGGCCAGAACAACATGAGTCCAAGCACCAGAAGCAGCCCAGGAGGTCCAGGAGCAAGAGGCGGTGCACGGGGGCGTTCTGGGCTGAAAGCCCAGTTCGGTCGAACTCCCCAGTTCGGCCGAACCGCCCCAATGCACCAACCGCCTCTAGGAGATCATCTGAGCCATAGGGAGCAAAGGCGGCGCCATCCACGGTTCGGCCGAAGCGGCCAGTTCGGCCGAACCGCCTCCCTGCCGCCTCTGGATGCCGTGGCGGTTACCCTACCTCCAAACCGCCTTAGGACACCTATATAAGCAGTGGCATACCCCCTTGTATCACACACACCACTTGGGAGCAAGTCTCCATTCCCTCTTTCAAGATGTAGAGTTAGGCTAGTCCAGTTGGGAGTTAGAGTCAGAGGTCGAGCTTCGCTCGGGGTTCCGGAGTCGTCTTCTGGAGTTCTGGTAAAGCTCTTGTATCTTTCCTTTTCTTTATGCAAGACTCTGAGTATTTAATATATTTATCTTCCGCATTTACTTGAGTTATTTCTGCATTTATTTCGGATAAGTGTGGAATGTCTAGCCTGGTTATAGTTGTTGTAGTCTGGCTCTAGAAGTTCTCTCTTAATTCTTTATCTTAGCTGGTTCCTCGTTTCTGCTCAATACTTGCGGTGAATTGTCATTGGGGTATTGACGGGATTGCTTGCTCTTTCTAGGAGAGTGAGTAGTTATTGTCTAGCGTAGGTATGGTACCTAGTCTAGATAGTAACCTTGGAATATCTCTGAGTTGGCACGGAGGTGGTAGCCGTTAGGTGGTGACAGCCCTATACGGCCTTCGTATTCCATCACGCCTGGCTCTTATGGTAGGCTCCCTGTAAGATGACGGATGTTGGTGGCACCCCTTCTCATCCCTTTCTGTGTGTTTAGCAATTCACATCTTATTTTTCTCAATATTTTCCAAGGCTTTGAGACGAATCATATGCAAATCCTCTAATTCCCATGGCAATCATTGTAACTCAAATCCTTCTGCAGTTTTAATCCATCATTAAATCATTGTAATCTTTAAAACTCAAATCCTTCTGCAGTTTTATCCTCCTTGAATCTGATTGTACTCTTTGTAGAACCTATCTTCTCATCCAGCTTTAGAACAAAGGAGAGCTTCAGCCAAGCAATCTGTAAAAGATCTGCATCAGGGTAAGCCCACAATGCTTCATTGAGTACCGAATGCCACTTCTTTGGCTTCTGATCAATTTTCTTTTGTATAATTTTAATCATAATTTTGTTGGAAGCCTCTGCCTGTCCATTAGCTTGGGCATAACATATGCCTGTATTCAACAATTTGATCCCCATACTTTCAGCAAAATCTCTGAATTCTGAAGATGTAAACTGAGTCCCTTGATCTGTAGTAATTGTCTGAGGAATTCCAAATCTATAAATGATGTGTTCTTTGACAAATTCAATCATATTCTCCGATGCCACCTTTCTCAATGGAATTGCCTCAACCCACATGGTGAAATAATCTGTTGCTAAAAGTACAAATTTATGCCCCTTGCTAGATGGAGGATTTATTTGGCCAATCAAATCTATTGCCCATCCTCTGAATGGCCATGGTTTGATAATAGGGTTTAGAGCTGATGCTGGAACTATCTGAATATTTCCAAATTTTTGACAATCCTGACAGCCCTTGTAATATTCAAAGCAATCTTCCCACATTGTCGGCCAATAATAACCAGTTCTTCTAATAACCCATTTCATTCGGTAAGCCGACTGATGCGCTCCACACAACCCATCATGCATTTCACTTATTAGCTTCTTTGCCTCTTTTTGATTTAAGCAACGTAATAATACCCCATCCAGGGATTGATAATATAAATCTTTATCAAGAAGAACAAACTTTATAGCTTTATACCTGAGCTTCCTAGAAACCTTTCGAGATGGATTTTCCAGATAATCAGCAATTTCCTTCCTCCAATCATCTTCTGCAAAATTACTTCCAAAAGCATACACATTGCTGGCAAATAATTCTTGATTCTCCCTGTAACCTGATGCACTTTGAGCCAACCTGTTTGCTTCTTCATTATCCCCTCTAGGAATATGTTGCAGAATTACTGACTGAAAGCCCTTCAAGATTTGCTTGCACTCCTCATAGTAATTCCTTAGGATATCATAAGGTGAATGCTCCTGGGGACACGCCAGAAGCTCGCCTCGGTGCGGTGGCGGGCCGCATCGATGAGGTGGCCTCGCACGGCATCCGTC
>OAMR01000816.1:249924-296571 GCA_900205405.1 Echinochloa crus-galli | reverse complement strand
TCTTGATCGATATATAGCTACGGGCGAGCTATCTATCAGAAGTTGTGAGCAGCACTTTGGATCCAATCATCAGTTCTACATGAACACAGCCTTTGGTGTCTGAAGGATTTCCAGCAAAATCATTTAGAATTATAAGCAACGTAATAATACTCCGTCCATGGATTTATAATATAAATCTTTATCAAGAAGAACAAACTTTATAGCTTTATACCTGAGTCTTCTAGAAACCTTCTGGGATGGATTCTCCAAATAATCGGCAATTTCTTTTTAAAACTTTCATCTTCCCCTTTTCTTCAGGTGCAACGGCATTCACCATGTTGATTGAAAACCCAATCATATTCTGAGGGAATGGATTGCTATCTAATTTCATCTTGTTGTCAAATTTTAGATGCCTCTCTTGGATGGCTTTCTGAATCCTCACTCTGAAGACCCTGCATTCATTGATGGAATGAGAATTTCTGTCATGAAATCCACAATACTTCTTGTCTTTCACTCCTTCAGGCCGAAGCATAGAATGCCCCTCTGGTAATTTGATTCGGCCTTCTTTCACAAGGAAATCAAACAATTTGTCTGCTTTACTCACATCAAAGTCATATGTGCCCTTAGTCTGTTTAATCCATTTCTGATTCACTGTAACTGGCTCTTTGCTCCATACTATCTTTGCTGCAGCTATCTCTTCATTGTCCTCATATTCATCTCCTTGATCTGCTCTTTCTAAGAATTGATTGTAAATATCAGCTACATCATTGTGTTTGGCAAATCTAGCATCTTTCTTGAGACCATATGCCTGGTTGCTCATTAATGACAATCTGACTGACAACTGGCCAAGATCATCAAATTCCATGCCAAATAACTTTTCACGTATTGCAGGCAACATTCCAGCTACAGCCATACCAGCCAGCTGATCATCAGGAATATTTAGAGAGAAGCACATACTCTTTGTTTCCCTGAACCTCCTAAGGAATTCTGTAGGTGTCTCATTATGTCTCTGCCTCAAGCTAGTTAGGTCAACCAACTTTTTCTCAGTGCTGCCAGTATAGTAATGAGCATGGAACTTTGTGTGAAAAAGTTTGTAATTTGCAGATTCACCTATTCACCCCCCCCCTCTAGGTGACATCAAGGTCCTTTCACATGACAATCTATTCAAACAACCCTATATGTCCAGGACATCTGAAAGCTGTTTTCACTATATCCTCCAATGCCATAAAAATCTGATTGTACCCTGCATTGCCATCCATGAAACTAATCACTTTATATCCAGCAGCACCATCAACCAATGAATCGGCAACAGGCATTGGATATCCGTCCATAGGTGTAGCCCTGTTTAGATCTCTGAAATCTATGCAAACTCTCATTTTTCCATTTTTCTTATAGACAGGAACAATATTAGAGATCCATTCTGCATATTTGCATGGCCGAATGAAATTTGCTTCTAATAACCTTTCAACTTCTTTTTTCACATCGGCCAATACTTCTTTCTTGTAGATTTTCCGGGGTAGTTGTTTGTAAGGTTTGTAACTAGGCTTGATCGGTAACCGTGCTCAACAATAGAACGGTCCAAACCAGGCATCTCCGAATAATTCCAAGCAAAGCAGTCTTTGTATTCTTTTAATAGCTTGATCAATTTTTCTTTGAAAACTGGATCCAAGTTAGCACTGATGAACGCCGGCCTTGGCTTGTCACCATCTCCAATTCTACTTCTTCCAATTTATCGGCCGATATAAATCCACGTCCTAACTTCCCATCAGTTCCATCAATTGGATTTTCCATCAAAAATTACTATGAGAGCCGACTGCTTTGATCGGCTGTTGATCAATGCTGATCGGTTCAACAGGACCTTCTCCCCAATCCTTGCCTGAGAAACAATCTATGCCCTGATATTCCCAAAAGGCTGGTTCTACGTTTGCCACGCCTGAGCAAGGCTATCATGATAGATTTACACTCTGCAGAGGTTTCGCCCTTTACCCACCAGTCACGTAAAAGCTTAAAAGAACTTTAAACCCAACCATGCGGAGGTGGATCAGACCTCACAAACCACACTGAAGCTTATCACATTATAATATCTCTAGGTGCTAAATTAAAACTTGACCAACTAAAACATGAGCTATGCAGTCCACCAATATCTTGTAAGCAGAAGCAGGTGGATTTGCTGTGGTGCCGAATGCTGCCTCACCATATGTGCGAGGTTTTGGTATTTCTTGCTGAGGATCTTGTTGAACTGGTTGACCATTCGCACCCTTGGAACCAGAAGTTCCAGTTTCTTCGGCAGCTCCTTTACCATGAGGTTTTTGAACATTAAAATATGTTGGTCCACCAACTTGCCCATATGCTTGTTCAAAAGGCTTGTCCACTTGTTGACCAAAGATGCTGATCTGTTCATCAGGTTTGTCTTTTGGGCGCCATATTGATTTTATCCTAGTTCCTGCTTGCTTTAGTTCTTGATTTCTTAGGCGTTGCACTCTTCTCTTTTGACTCTTCCTCAAACCAGGTGGGCACCACTGTCCTTTTTGCCATACATAACCATGATTACCTTCTTCTTCATGATCAATCCATCTGTAATCAGCGTATCTTTTCTTTGGTTGATCATCTTTTTCATACGTCTCTAAACGCCGATCATTACTAGGATGTATTCTGCCAATTCTTTCGTGGACAGATCGGCGATTGACAGTATCCTGCCTGTATTCATCATGTCTATTATTGCATGCAGGACAATTATTCCATGTGGGAAGCTTTAAACCCTCGTTCCAACAATGTCTGAAGAATGCACACCCCCAATGTGCACGTTCTTGTTCTCGAGCATATTCCTCCTGTTCTTCCCTATACCTTTCTTCCTTGTATCTCCTTCTTTCTTCTTCATTCTTGCGCCTCTGGTAGCGTTCCTTTTCTTGCTGTCGCTGCCATTTGTTGAGAAGAATACGCGTAGTGACTCTAGGTTTGGAGGACTTTCCAATTTCAAATTGATCATTCGGGAAATGAGGATCTTTCTTGTGAATCTGTTCAATTGTGATTTGCCGAGTGGGGTCGACTGAGCCACTTTGTCTTGCCTTTTTTGAAGTCAAAACTTTCATTTTTCCTTTCTCTTCATGTGCAACAGCATTTACCATGTTGATTGAAAACCCAATCATATTCTGAGGGAATGGATTGCTATCTAATTTCATCTTGTTGTCAAATTTTAGATGCCCCTCTTGGATAGCTTTCTGAATCCTCACTCTGAAAACCCTGCATTCATTGATGGAATGAGAATTTCTGTCATGAAATCCACAATACTTCTTGTCTCTCACTCCTTCAGGCCGAAGCATAGAATGCCCCTCTGGTAATTTGATTCGGCCTTCTTTCACAAGGAAATCAAACAATTTGTCTGCCTTAGTCACATCAAAATCATATGTGCCCTTGGTCTGCTTAATCCACTTCTGACTCACTGTGATCGGCTCTTTGCCCCACACTATTTCTGCTGCAGCTACCTCTTCATTGTCCCCATACTCATCTTCTTGATCTGCTCTCTCGAGGAATTGGTTGTAAATTTCGGCCACATCATTATGTTTGGCAAATCTGCCATCCTTCTTGAAGCCATATGCTTGGTTACTCATCAATGCCAATTTCTTTGACAACTGACCCAGATCTTCAAACTCCATACCGAACAGCTTTTCACGAATTGCAGGTAGCATCCCAGTTACAGCCATACTGGCCAACTGATCATCAGCAATATTTAGAGAGAAGCACATACTCTTTGTTTCCCTGAACCTCCTAAGGAATTCTGTAGGTGTTTCATTATTTCTCTGCCTTAGGCTAGTTAAATCAACATCAATAGCATAATAATCCATGAATTCTGTATATCCATTCCCATACATATCCCTCTGCAACCTGTTATTCAAAGGAGATATCTTGTAAGCAGAAGCAGGCGGATTTGCTGTGGTGCCGAATGCCGCATCACCATATGTGCGCCCTGTGGTACCGAACGCCCTATCACCGTATGTGCGAGTTTTTTGCATTGCAGGCTGAGGATTCTGCTGAATTGGTTGACCATTTGCATTCTTGGTTCCAGAAGCTCCAGTTTCTTCAACAGTTCCTTTACCATGAGCTCTTTGACCTGCTGTCTGAACATTGAAGTATGTTGGGCCACCAAGCTGCCCATATGTTTGCTCGAAAGGCTTATCCACTTGCTGACCAAAGATGCCAATCATTATGTGTCGAAAGCTGTTCAAGAATGCAGCATTATGATTGGTCATTGTGTCCCCCAGAGCTTTGTATAACAGGCCAGAGAACTTCTCCCTTTCTTCATCTTCATTAAGATCAGATTGTCCAGGCAGTAGAACTCTTGGCAGATCTGTCTTGAGAAACGGTGCACCACATCTGTTTTTAGCAAAAGACAGGAGACATTTCTTGATGAACTGTTCTGCAGTAGTCTTCACCATTTGTTGATGTTCTTCAGACAATTCTTCAAGAGTGATGTCCAAAATGTCTCTTAATTCAGGCATCTTCAAAGCTTGTGTGTCCCACCAGGCGTGCCAAAAAGTGTGTCGACGTAAAATCTGCAGTTCACACCAAGCACACAGCAAGCCGAATTAGCTAGCTTCACACGTGAACGTTTGAATCCAAAGCATGCCAGTCAATTTTCCCTGAAACTGACAAAGAAAGAAAATGTTTAGATAAAAACCTAGAACGTGCCGGATGATACCAGACAGTTCCATATCTACGGCTTTTCAAAGCCACTTTTGATCAACATATAGCTACGAACAAGCTATCTGTCAGCAATTGAAGCGTTCATTACATAATCGGCAAAGCATGTAAGAAGTACACTGCCGACCGCATGACGTCACCATGATGAAAGATCGGTATTTAATTGAATAATCGCTGCAATACTTAATCACAACCGATCAACAAGAATGAGGCATAATAAATGTGAAAAGCATGATCGTGAATCTCTAGTAAACAAGAATGCGTAGGTTTAAAAGAACTAGTCTACCGCATGTCTAGGTACTTTCGAACCCGTTAAGTATAAAAAACAAACAAGTTAATCCACTGCATGATACACCTTGCTTGAAAATCACACCACCAACCAAGAATAGATCAATCTACCGCATGATATACTCTAAACATGGAAGGCTAAAAGCATTCATTATTTAAAACAAAGCCATGATCACGTTTCACTCGTGAAGGGATTACCGAATACGGCTAAATAGCCGAATCGGGTTCCATGAAGAAGGAACAAACGTTGTCAATGATGATAAATCTATCAGATCGAATCGAATTCTAATCCACCGGATGATTAGCTCTAAGACAACCCAAAAACCTGCATCTACCGCATGATACCCGGTTCTGTCAAGATCTACACGATACCAACAAGTTCAAACCCGCGACACGTGGCAACCTAGATCGGTTTCGGACTCGGCTATGAGGGGAGAAGTCATCGAATATCGTCGTGCAATGGATCAAAAACCGAATTTTAATCAATCTAGATTGGGCAAAGGAGTGTTATATGAATTAAACATAAAGTATACAAGGTTGTCGATACTTACGGAGGTCGACGGATCGATGATTCCCCTCGAAAGAGACTCGACGACACGACTAAAGACTCGAAAGTTGGCGCAAGGCCGGTTTGTTTTATGATTGTTCGATCCCTATTACAATCACCATGGGTTTATATTTATACCCTGGTTTTGACACAATTCCTAGTCGATTACGATTACAAATGTTTATTTCCAAAGAAATACGTCGAAGCGCCGTATTCATCTCATACTCTTCACCAAATCGGCTTCTTCCTTATATTCAATCCACGTCATCATGCTTTCCCGAATGCTTCCGTTTCCAACTGTGGAACAATTCCTTTGCCGAACGATGACGGATTCCCGACCGCAGAGCATCTTTTGCCGAATGCTTCGAAGAAGGCCTTCCTGCCGAATGGAATCTTTCTACCGAATCTGGCCCACTTGTCAGCCTCTTTCAGGTGCCAATTTTTGGTGTTAACACAATGATTAGTAAGATACGTGAGACTGTGAAGTACATTCGAAGCTCAGCTGCTAGAAAAGAAAAATTTGAAGAAATCATTGCACAACTAGGCATATCATGTGACAAAAGGCCCTGTCTTGATGTCTGCACTCGTTGGAACTCTACTTATCTTATGCTTGATACAGCAAAAGAGTTTCGCCTGGTGTTTGATTCGCTAGCCATTCAAGATCCCAATTACATGTACAAACCGTCATTTGAGGAGTGGCAAAGTGTTGATACAGTTTGTGGGCTGCTAAAAGTGTTCTACAATGCAACTAATGTCATATCAGGCACAAAATACCCTACTGCTAACCTGTACCTTCACGAGATGCTGAAAGTGAAGTTGACATTGGATCAACAACCATTTACAGAAGATTCTGAGATGTACCCTATGGTCAAATATATGAAGAAGAAGTTTGACAAGTACGGGAAGGTTTCATGGTTGGATCTTTGTATTCCTGTCATTTTAGATCCACAGTTCAAGTTGAAGTACCTGGAGTTTCGTTTTGATATAGAATTTGGGCCAGATGCTATTGCAATGATTAACAAAGTGAAGAATCTGATATATGCTCTGTTCAAGGAATATCTTAAATTGAATGACAGTGGTACAAATCTCATGTCTCAAGGTGCTGATATTGAAATGAGTGTAACAGACCAGGACGCTATGGCAAGTTGGGATCAGCATGTTAACCTTAGTGCTCGATCTACAAATGAAGCTTCCATAGAACTTGAGACTTACTTGTCGAAGGTGCCGATTCGTCGAAATGATCAGTTCAACATCCTATAATGGTGGCAAATGAACTCAGCAGAATACCCTACACTAAGTCGGATGGCGAGAGACATACTAGCAGTTCCAGCCTCTACAGTTGCATCAGAGTCCGCGTTCAGCACAGGTTCAAGAGTATTGTCAGACTTTCGAAGTCGAATGACTCCAGAAACAGTTGAAGCTTTGGTTTGTCTTCAGGATTGGATAAGGGCCACTGCTAATACTAAACGCAACCTGGATTCAGTCCATGATATCATCCTCACATTGGAAGGTATGCTTATCTAACTCAAAACATGAGTAGGAAATAATCACATTGTATTCTTGCTGCTAGTAGGAAATAAGCACGTTGTATGCTTGCTGTTAGTAGTGTTTCCTGTTATTTAACCACAATGTTCTGTTATTGGAGTTTCCTATTGGACAACAATGTCCTTTTCATTTCTGCAGCATTTCAGAATGTCCTTTAGTCGCTAGCACTACTACTACTTTTTATTTCAGGAATTTGTATTAGATGCTTGTACATGGAATTTTTCATTGGATGACTTATGTGACCCAATGATGCTGTAGTTACTTGCAACAATTTAGGGTCAGCTCACTCACTCGGAACAATGTGCCTACTACTGTTTCTGTGTGGCCTTGAATCTGTCCATAGCATACTATTGTTTGTCCTAACTCAGAACAGTAGTAGGTTATGATTATGGAACCTACAAGTGGCATATACAGGCTGCATGGTTGCAAATATAGTGCCATGCTAGCTAGTGGCATTGTATGCTCTCTGTTGTAGTAATATTGTACTTGGCAATCCTACTGAACCTATTAGACTTGAGTCCACCTTTATTGCCACTGCTATGCTTTAATATGCATACATAATGGAATTCACCAATTCAAGTGTACTGCATATACAGGTGAGGAGGCTCAAGAGATGTGAGAACTGAGAACTTATCCAGGAACTCCCGATGAGTGAAGCAAAGTCTATTGAAAAAACTGAGTTAAATTATATTTGTCTAATTATATTGTCTGAAGTCTAGTCAGAACTGCTGTAACTTGAGTTAAACTCATTGATGTTCTATGATGTTGGAGATAAACTACTTGAAACATGTTTTGCTTGTATCTTCTGCTTGAAAAATGCATATATAAGCCCTGTCTTGAAGTTGTAATGGGCCGACCCGTACTGCCCAATGGGTCATCGAGGCCACAGCCTATGGGCTGAATTGGGTCGGCCCCTAAAAATGGCCTTGAGGCCATGGGGGCCAGGTCCAAGGCCAGGCCCGGGCCGGCCCATTCCCATCCTGACTCCCAGTATCATCCCACCACCGCCGCCCCATCCCCCGGCACCTCTGTCCTCTGCGCCGCGCCGCGCCGCGCCGCCGCCGCCATCCGATGGCCGCCGCGGAGCTTGCCGCTTCGATTGGCCGCCTCAGTCACCGGCCGGGCAAGCCGACTGTCCCACGAGGTCCACCGTACTGTCATGAGGACCTTGCGCCAGTCGAACTCGCCACCCCGTCGCCGGAGCAGCAACGCCCAGTGAAGATCGGGTCGCCGCCGGCCGCCCTTGATTTCCGGCCACTGCCGCTCGATTCACCGCGGGCAAGCGTCACGGGGGGAATCGCCGCCACCGAGAGCTTCCCCGCGTCGAGCCGCATCTAATACGCCGGTCATCGTCGCCACATCAGCGCCGGAGGATCCTCTCCCCGTGAGCACCTCGCCGCCGGGCACCGCTTCCGCCGCGGGCCGAATTCCCGCCACTCCCGTCCAACGCCACCGCCGGTAAGCGCTACCGCGTGACCCCCTCGCCCTACTCTACCTCCCGCGCAAGCTCCCCGTTGCCCTAGCGCACCGAATCGCCGGCGAGCCGGACCTCAGAGCTGCCGTCTGCCAAGGACGAACAAGCTCTTCGAGCTTTTGCAGAAAGAACCCCCTTAGAGCATGTAATCTTTAGATGTGTTTTTGTGTCTTCCGCTTTTCGCAGAAAACCCCCTGCAGAGACTAGGTCCTCACCACCAGATCCAAGCCCTGCCATTTTATAGATCTAACCTTGAGTTCCTTCCTTTTCACGCGCACTGTTCCCCGAGCCTTGCGAAAATCCCCAACTAACCCCTGTCGGCTATAGATAATTTCAAATAGGTCCGTGCAACCTTGTTTTGGCAGTAAAACTCACGTTTTAACTCTGTTTTATTCCATTCTCGTTACGTTAGACTCACGTCAACGTAAACTACACGTTAGCACTGTTAATTACCATGATTCATGTTTCTGAATTTTTATTTAAGTCGATTAAATGTTCTAAATGTGTTTTCTTAACTAAAATCTAATTAAGGTTTATACTCCGGTTTTTCATATTAATGTTAACATGACTAATAATTATTCATTACTTTTCTGAATAAAATACAAATAAGTTTTCACTTCAAATTTTCATAAATGAATATTAATTTGATTAGTGTTTATTATTTAACTAGCTTTTCCAATTTAAAAGCAAATTAGAGTTTCAATTCGAGTTTTCATAAACAATCGTTAATATTGATTAATATCAACATAAATGTGTTTCTATCATAATGTGGATTAGTTGTGCCTTTTAATAATCCAAATCTTCCGATAGTTGTATCATTTCAACCGTAACTCCGTTTTCAGCAATTCTTGCGCTCACGTGATCATCGAACCCAGCCCTATCCTTTAGCATGCTCTTTTAAAGCTTTTCCTTTGATTGGTGTATTGTTCTTAGTTGTATATTGTTTGTTTGCTTGTTTAGCTACTTGTGTGCTCGATGATTGCTGCGAGTTGAGGATCGTCGTAGAGAGGTTCAAGAACAAGAACTGAAGACTAGCAGCTATTATTTGGATTTAAGGCAAGTATAGCACGGACAATCCTTGCTACCT
Organism: Echinochloa crus-galli; assembly: GCA_900205405.1. Lineage (NCBI taxonomy): Eukaryota > Viridiplantae > Streptophyta > Magnoliopsida > Poales > Poaceae > Echinochloa > Echinochloa crus-galli. The sequence goes on along the minus strand of OAMR01000816.1, from coordinate 286,953 downwards.
AAACACCCCCCTGTAATTATTTTATTTACTTCATATGCATGTGTCTAAATTGATATACCCCTAAGGTTGTACCTAGCTTTGTTATCCTATTCCGTTGATATCCCGGGTTCATGCATTTGTGTAGATCTTTGCTAGGCGCAACTACTGCCATCTTTGTTTAATCTGTTAATCTTTACTTAATGGTCCACTTCAATGTTAACGATTAAAAAGTGCTTTTTAGCAACATGGTTTAGGGAACTGGAACCAGTGCTTCTTGTTTGTTCCAGTGTCTCTCCTTAAGGTCCGGTTCTTAAAGCGGCAACCCAGGAGCCTGTCGCCACCGCCGGAACTATAATGGCTCTGGTTTGGACAAGTAGCTTGTACGTCTCTAGCTTGCCAGTGGTTACCGATGGGCCGACGGCGTTTTGGAAAACAAGGTGATAGGGCATGGTCTTGATCCACCGAGGACGGTAGCCCCGTCGGCTAGGTCTCGTTAGACCCGGTCCAGTGTTGGGGATCCCTGCGTCGGAACCCCGCACGTTGCTCTTTTATTTTTGCTGGCATGCGTGCCTACGCTCTGGACGCCATTGACCCTCTTTTGTTGCGCACAGAGAGTCAGTCAATCTCGGTGCCTTGGATCATGCCGCCTTGTTGACCTTAGCGGCCACTGTCTTGTTAGAGTGTCTTGTGAAAAGCGTCTAGCGTCCCTATGCGATCACACCTCGGAAGTGTGGTTTGTGAGGTCTGATCCACCTCCGCGTGGTTGGGTGCAAAGTTCCTTTGAACTTTTACGCGACTGGTGGGTAAAGGGCGAAAGAAACCTCTACAGAGTGTACAATCTATCATGATAGCCTTGCTCAGGGTCACGAGCGGCCTGGATCCTTTTGGATTAGAAGTTGATGTTATCTGTTCCTGTTTAATGATTACTTCTACTTGATTAATTGGGTTACAACTGGGATTCATATTATTGTAGTAACTTTGGATTATGTTAAAATGAATTAACTAAAATTGCTAATGCAGTTCAACCGTGTCTAGCCTTACTTTTGAGCCTTCATACACCGTGCTATACTTGCTAAGTAAGACATTTACTTACGCTTGCTGTTATTCAACAAAATCCCGGATGGGTAACAGATGGAGTAAAGGAGTCTGCTATTTCTGAGCTGTCGTCAACCAGTCGGTGTCCCTGTGGACTTGAGGCTCTACCCGTTGAGTTAATAAATAGTCTTCTGCTGTGTTTGTGCTAAACTCTGATGTAAACCTATTCGAGCATGTGTACTCTGATTTCCATATTTATAAGCTATATGTGTTGTGTGGACATCCTGGAAAAGCACACATATGGCAGCATTTGGGTTTCTGTGTAAATCCGGGTGTGACAGTACTACTCGTAGAGATCAATGCAGGAGTATGTGGCAACCATGCTGCATCCCGAACACTAGTTGGAAAAACATACAGGATTGGTTTTTTCTGGCCCACAACCAAAGCAGATATAGGTTGCCAATTCTTGGCTCGCTAGGCTCACGTACTAGCTCATGGTCTAAACACCATCTGATTGTCTTGCCCTTTGCTTATTGGGGTCTTGACCTTGTGTTGCTTTAGCCAAAGCTCCAGGAGATTTCGGTTGGATTATTGTCGCCATCGACAAGTTTACCATGAGTTGGCGGTCGTTACGGCCTGATTTCGGCCGATTTTTACCGCCAAAGCCTCGGTAAATAAAAGGCATATAGATATAGTTTCATGCATTATTAGGCTTATACTAACCATCTCCACAAGTCTTGGTGTTTCTAAGTGCTTTGCAGGATTATATCTAAAAACGGCATTAAACGGGCAATCCGCCGTTTGGGCTAGAAATGGACTATAAATTATCACGAGTACAAATAGTCTCGGATGTCAAGTTGGAGTACACCGTTGCGAAGAGCTCGTCGAGACGACTCCGTTGGATATATTATTCGCAACATTTGGAGCTCAGGATAAAAAGATATCAAAAGTCCCCAAGAAAATATAGGTGCTGACGTCATCACGTTAGCAGCTGACGTCAGCATTGGGGGGCCCACATGGCAGCAGCACCTGACGGCCCCACCGCTGGCCCACCAGCCAAGGTGGCTCTCATGCATGTGCGTGCGTAGGCAGGGTCAAGGCAGAGCAGCGCATGCAGCAGCACAGCAAAACAACACACAGCAGCACACATGCACTTGCGCGAGTGCAGAGCAAGACGGGCCAGCAGGGGACAGCCAGGCCCACAGCACAGCGCAGCACGGCCAGCACATGCGTGCGCAGGAGGCAGCCGGCCAGGCACCTCTGGGCCCACGCGTAGGCACAACGCAGGCGCAAGGCGGCAAGGCCAGGGGCGGACCCACGGCACAGTACAGGCATGCAGTAGAGGCGGTGCAGCTGCATGCACGTGCAGGAAGGCGGCGCAGCCTGGGAGGCGTGGCGCCAGGCCACGAAGCCAGCACGCGGATAAGCTGCCTGCGCGCATGCAAGGCGGTGGAGAGGATGGACGCGTGGCAGCTGCTGGTTCGCCGGATTGCTCTTCACGCGGATCAAGCCCAAGTGAGAAAGCACATATGCATGCAACCTTCTCCACATGTTAAGGCAGCTCTCTACTATAAATAGGACCCCCTCCCCACCTGTAACACACACCATTTAGAAGCAAGTCTCCATTCCCCTCTTCCAAGTTCCAAGACGTAGAGTTAGGCTAGTCTAGTTGGGAGTTAGAGTCAGAGTCGAGCTTTGCTCGGGGTTCCGGAGTCGTCTTCTGAAGTTCTGGTAAAGCTCTCGTATCTTTTCCATTACTTCATGTAAGACTAAGTATTTAATATATTTATCTTCCGCATTTAGTTGAGTTAATCTGTTCTGCATTTATCTCACGAGTAAGTGTAGAATGTCTAGTCCTGGTTATAGTTGTTGTAGTCTGGCTCTAGAAGTTCTCTCTTAATTCCTTATCTTAGCTGTCTAGAAGTTCTCTCTTAATTCCTTATCTTAGCTGGTTCCTCGTTTCTGCTCAATACTTGCGGTGAATTCTCATTGAGGTATTGACGGGATTGCTTGCTCTTTCTAGGAGAGTGAGTAGTTATTGTCTAGCGTAGGTATGGTACCTAGTCTAGATAGTACCCTTGGAATATCTCTGAGTTGGCACCGAGGTGGTAGCTGTTAGGTGGTGACAGCCCTATACGGCCTTCGTATCCCATGACGCCTGGCTCTTATAGTAGGGTCTGATAGAGATGAAGTGCCCGATCTTTCGGTGAGTAGAGATAAATTCGACTTGGTGGAAGTAGACCCTCACGATCCGACTACGACAAGCGAACCCGAAGCGCCAATGCAATCGCTGAACCAACTCCCGGAGGTTACCGACCTTGCTGTTGCAAAATCAGCCTGATCACGAAGATCGTTTCTTGTGCGCAATCGAAGAATGAACAAGAAAATGATGCGAGCAATCTTAATATCACTAAAAGGTGGAGTTCTGAATCACACGAGGACAACGCTGATTTGCGCGTGTTCGAGGGTAGCTAAAGCTAGATGTAAAACAAAACTCAAATCTGAAATAAAAGGAAGCCTCTATCTAAATAGAGGGAAAGGGGGCGCAGCCCCTAAGGAAGGTGCAGCCATCAAGGGGCGCCACCCCTAGCGTCCATGGTGTGGGGCGCAGCGCTAGGCACCCAACACAAGGCCTCCTGTTGGGCCTGTCTTCAGTCTTCTGGGCCTTCATTCTTCAGCATCATGACAAAGTTCAACTTGCATGCACGGGCCCAAGTAATTGGCCCTGAAGGTGGCGCATGAGGAGATGATGGCACCTGCTCTGGAGAGGATGTCGCTGGTGTAGATGTACTCGCTGTTGCTGGTAGAGATGTACTCGTGTTGTAGGTGGTGTCCTCATCATCCTCCCCTTCTTGAACTGAAGTCGCCCTCGACGGCAACTCCTCATCTTCACCCGCATAGGGCTTCAAATCTGCAACACTAAAACTAGTGGAAACACCAAACTCCGCAGGCAGGTCAAGAACATAAGCATTATCATTAATCTTGGTTAGTATCTTAAAAGGACCAGCAGCACGAGGCATCAATTTAGAGCGGCGTAAAGTGGGAAATCGATCCTTTCTTAGATGCAACCAAACCATATCACCCGGTTCAAAAGTAACATGTTTTCTTCCTTTACTACCTGCAAACTAACTGAAACGAACCTAAACATCACTATTGGGTCCAAAAAAGTGGATTGGGTGCGTTCGTTTCGTTTCTGGCTCGAATCGGTGCATCGTTTCGGTTCCGACCCGAATCGGGTCATTAAATGCTACCGAGCATGGTTTTTTGCACAGTAACGAAACTGACCGAAACGAACCTAAACATCACTATTGGGTCCAGAGCTGCGTAAATTGGGAAATCGATCCTTTCTTAGATGCAACCAAACCATATCACCAGGTTCAAAAGTAACATGTTTTATCCCTTTACTACCTGAAACCTGATATTTAGCATTAGCAGTAGCAATGTTTTGTTGAGTTTGTTCATGCAAGCTAATCATTTGGTCAACATGTGCAGCAGCATCTATGTGTGGGGCGTGTTTCTAAGTGCTTTGCAGCATCAAGCGCAGACAAATCAATAGGCGCCCGAGGAATATATCCATAAACAACCTGAAAGGGACACATCTTTGTGGAAGAATGCATTGCATGATTATAAGCAAACTCAACATGAGGCAAGCAATCTTACCACTGTTTCAAGTTTTTATCTAAAACAGCCCTAAGCATGGTGGACAATGTTCGATTAACCACCTCAGTTTGTCCATCAGTCTGAGGGTGACAAGTGGTGCTAAATAGCAATTTAGTTCCCATTTTATTCCAAAGTGATCGCCAAAAATGGCTGAGAAACTTAGCATCACGATCAGAGACTATTGTATTTGGAATACCATGCAAGCGAATAATCTCTCTAAAGAACAATTCAGCAACGGCAACATTGCTAGCATCATCAGTCTTATGACAAGGTATAAAATGAGCCTAGCTATGGGTGCATAGGTCTCACCAAAATCCAAACCTTCTACTTGTGTGAATCCTTGGGAAACCAACCTTGCTTTGTTTCTTGTAACAACACCATGTTCATCTTGTTTGTTGCGGAAAATCCATTTGGTTCCAATCACGTTTTGCTTGGGTCTTTCCACCAATGTCCAAACTTCATTTCTCTTGAAGTTGTTTAGTTCTTCTTGCATCGCCATTACCCAATCCGGGTCTTCAAGAGCTTCTTCTACCTTGAGAGGTTCCAAAGAGGAGACAAACGAGTAATGCTCACAAAAATTTGTTAAACGGGAACGAGTAGTTACCCCACTTTGGATACTCCCAAGTATATTGTCGACGGGATGATCTCTTTGGACGCTTTGATTAACTCTTGGATGTGGCGTTTGAGATTGATGTTGGATTTGATCATTCTCATTGTCTTCCCCTTGATCTTGAGTTGGATTTGATCCATCATCATCAGAGGGTCCGGAGTTTCTGGACATTGTTTGGAGTTTCCGAACATTTGTTTGGAGTTTCCGGACTCTTCACAACAGCGGGTTGTGTAGATGAATCTACCTTCTCCTTGATTTTGAATTTCCTTCTCTTGTGGCCTGATCTCCCCAATGGCTAGCTTCTCAATGGCTTGATGTGGAGCTTCCTCATCTACATCATTCAAATCTATTTGCTCCACTTGAGAGCCATTAGTTTCATCAAAGCTCACATCACACACAATTTCAACACAACCGGAGGTCTTGTTGAAAACACGATAGCCATGAGCATTCGATGCATAGCCAAGAAAAAAACCTTCATCGCATTTTGGTGCAAATTTAGAGTTTTTGGGCTTCTTGGTAAGAATGACAGTTACTTCCAAAAACCCTAAAATATGACACATTTGGCTTTTTACCTATGACTATCTCATATGCCGTCTTGTTCAAGAGTTTGTGGAGGTAGAGACGGTTGAGCATGACAAGCGGTGTTGATGGCTTCGGCCTAAAATTGATCCAAAGTCTTGTATTCATCTAGCATTGCTCTTGCCATCTCAATGAGATTCCTATTCTTTCTCTCCACAATACCATTTTGTTGAGGAGTGTATGGCACGGAGAATTGGTGTCCAATTCCCTCTTATTCAAGAAAGACTTCTATGTTGGTGTTCTTGAACTCGGTCCCATTGTCACTTCTCACATTCTTGATCTTCCTCTTGAACTCAACTTGTGCTCTTCTTGCAAATTTCTTGAATGTCTCATGAACCTGACCTTTGTATTGCAAGAAAAACACCCAAGTGAAACGAGAATAATCATCAACAATTACAAAAACATATTTGTTACCACCGATGCTTATGTATGCCACAGGAACAAACAAGCCTATGTGAAGAAGTTCATGTAGTGTTTCGGTGGTGAAGATGCTTTTGGGAGGATGAGGTACACCAACTTGTTTTCCCGCTTGACAAGCACTACAAAGACGATTTTTCTCAAAAGAAACATTTGTTAGTCCAAGGTTGTGATCGCTTTTAAGAAGTTTGTCAAGATTTCTCATCCCAACATGAGCAAGCTGGCGATGTCAAAGCCAATCCAAGCTAGACTTTGCTAGCAAGCATGCATCAAGTTGAGCCTTTTCCGATGTGAAATCCACAAGGTAGAGCTTTCCCTTGAGTACACCCTTGAAAGCAATGGAGTCGTCGCTTCTTCTAAAAACGGTCACACCTTCATTAGTGAACAAGCAATTATAGTCCATTTCACAAGGTTGTGAAACAAACAACAAATTATAATCCAAAGATTCCACCAAGAATACATTAGAAATTGAATGATCGGTTGATATTGCAAATTTACCTAGACCTTTTACCTTTCATTCCATTGATGGAAAATACAATGTTGTCATTTGAATTTTCTTCTGCCTCAAACGGAACATACTCTCCTCTCCAGTCATATGATTTGTGCATCCACTATCAAGCACCCACTTGGTTCCACCGGAGGAGTATGCCTACAAAATAGTTCAAGCCTTTGTTTTAGGTACCCTAATAGATTTGGGTCCTTGAGTGTTAGTAACAAGAACTTTGGGCACCCACACATTCCTTTTGATCAAAGTGTCTCTTGTGCGGTACCCAACATACTTGGCGACCACCTTACTGTTGTGGTCCCAAGCCAACACATAATCGACATAAAAAGAACTTTGTGGACCATGAGGCTTGACTTTCTTCTCTAGCTTCAAGTTAGGCTCGATAGGCTTCTCCATCTTGACTTGAGGTAGTGGCCTCTCAAACTCATATGACATGGTGTGAGAGGACTTGAAACTCATAGGCTTCGTATAGTTCGCCTTGTGCTCCTCCCCGTTGCTCCAAGGGTACCATGTGTGTTGAGAGGACTTTAGTAGACCTCCCTTCACACCAAGGCCGGAAGTCTTGTTGTTCTTGATGATGGGGATGAGATTCCTATCACCTTGTTCTTCCTTACCTAACCCCTTGTCATCTATGTAACCATACTTCTTCATGTAGCTTGTACTGAATGCCTTCGAGTGCTTCTCAAATTCTCCTATCTTGAGATATGGCTTTTCTTTCTTGAGAAGACTTGTGAGCCTAGCTATTTCCTTCTTCATTGCTTGAGCTTCGGCAAGGTTAGTACCACAAGATTTTATATCAACATTATGACATCTTGCACAACCATTACTAGTAGAGGGGTTAGAAGACTTGGTTGCATCTTTAGAGCAAGAAGAGGTGCTATCCCAAAGAGTGTTAAATTGAACTTCAAGTGCCGTGTGTTTGGCATGTAAACATGATAGCCTCCCTTCACACCAAGGCCGGAGGTCTTGTTGTTCTTGATGACGGGGATGATATTCCTATCTCCTTGTTCTTCCTTACCTAACCCCTTGTCATCCTTGTAGCCATATTTCTTCATGTAGGTTGTGCCAAAAGCCTTTGAGTGCTTCTCAAATTCTCCTATCTTGAGATGTGGCTTTTCCTTCTTGAGAAGACTTGTGAGCCTAGCTATTTCCTTCTTCATTGCTTGAGCTTCGGCAAGGTTAGTACCACAAGATTTTATATCAACATTATGACATCTTGCACAACCATTACTAGTAGAGGGGTTAGAAGACTTGGTTGCATCTTTAGAGCAAGAAGAGGTGCTATCCCAAAGAGTGTTAAATTGAACTTCAAGTGTCGTGTGTTTGGCATTTAAACATGATAGGTTTTCTTGAAGCGTCTCTTTCTCATTCTTTAGTTTAGCATTTGATTCATTGGCTAGGAAAAGTTCCATAGTCAACTTGTCAACACTCTCCTTCTCTTTAGCTAAAGATTCTTCAAACTTAAGAAGTTTTAAGAAGTTTGTCAATTTTAGCATTGAGCAAGTCCTCTCGCTCCTTGAAACCCTTCCTTTCTTGGGAGAGGGATTTCTCAAGGTCTATGGATTTCTCTTGCTCATGCCTCATCAACTCTTCTTGGGCCTCAAGAGTCTCTTCCCTAGCCTCCAACTCTCCCACTAATATCATAATTCCATTAGCGGCCTTTTTACCAAATTGTTTAGTTAAGTTTTTAAACATTTGCTCATCATTATCACTATCATCAAGATCAAGAGAGAGAGATTGGGGAGCTACCTTTATCCCTTTTGCCATAAGACAAGTGTGGGTTGTGTCATCTTCATCATCGGTGAGCTCGCCAAAGAGTGATGTTCTTGTTGTTGTCGAGGCTTGAATTGCAATGGTAGCCACATCTTCATCATTGGAGGTTTCTTCCGTTGAGTCCCATTCTTGACCAAGATGTGCTTCACCAACATGCTTCTTCTTCTTCTTGCTCTCTTCATCCCTCTTATTTGGTGTTGGACAATCGGCAACAAAATGGCCAATTTTTCCACACCCATAGCATGGTCGGTTTGATTTTCTTTCCGTCTTCCCTTTGAACCTCCCTTCTTGAAGAAACCACTTTTCTTGAATGATCTCTTGATGTTCTTCATGAAGAGAGCTAGTTCTTTATCATCATCATCACTATCACTATCTCTCTCTTCTTTCACCTCTTCTCTTGGAGTTACTTCAACTTTGATTACTTCTTTGCCTTTGCCTTTGGTGCTTGCTTTGAGAGCAACACCATTCCCCTTCTCAATTTGCTCATAGATTAGTGACATTTGTTGAGCAACTTGAGCTTCCTTGACGGTCATAAGATGTTCTTCAATTCTTCCAATGACATCGGTGGGAGTGAATCTTTTGAATCATCTCTTCTCTCTAATCAAGGTGGAAAGGTTTACATCTCTTGCCATATATGCGCACAAGATCTTGTCCACCACTTCCCGGTCACCCCACTTGGTACTTCCAAGTGAACGAATCTTGTTGATGATCTTGTTCAACCTAGTGTACATATCTTGTGGTGTCTCACTTGGAAACATGACAAATCTATTGAGCTCTCCTTCCAAGGTTCGGATTCTTCCCTCTCTAACCTTCCTTGTGCCTTCATGATTGATTTGGAGGGTATCCCAAATCTTCTTGGCCGAATGCATCCCATCCACCTTCTCTTTCTCTTCCAATTCCAGGGCACTAAGAAGAATAGAAGTGGCTTGCATGCTGCGATGAATCTCATGTTCTTGATCCGTACTAAGGGGAGTGTTGTCCTTCGGGTAGTTGACACCTACACACACAATCTTCCAAAGGGCCGAGTGGACCCCGATCAAATGTGCAATATTTTGATTTCTCCATGAGGCATATGTTGTATCTTTGAAACGAGGAGGTTTGTCCATGGAGATAGTGGTATATGGAGTGGAGTAACTTAGACGAGAATAATCAAAAGGTATTTGAGGGTTAGACTTATTCTCACGCTTCCTTCTCTCTTCATCCTCATAATCTGAGTCATCTTCGGATGAGAGGATATCACCCTCGACATTGTCATTGTTCTTGGGCTTCATTTCCTTCTTTGATCCTTCGGCTTTGGGATCAACATCTTCCCCCGCCTTCTTGATTCTCCAAGCGGTTAAGCTTCAATCCGGAGACCAAAGCTCTGATACCAATTGAAAGGACCTAAGATGGACTAGAGGGGGGGTGAATAGTCCAACCTGCAGCTTTTTCAACACTTAAAACAAATGTCAGTAATGTCCGGACACTCCGCAGATTTATCCGGAAACTCCGCACTTGTGCGGAGATTCCGCAAAAATCTCCGGAAACTCCGGACTTTTGCTGATGTGAACTTTGCCAAAACAAACTTGATCCAAACTTGAAATTTGAAAATAGGTGACTCACTAGGTGCTGATCTACTAGATTCAACCACTTAAACTTAGCTCAAACACTTGTAGTAAGTTAGATCGGCTTCAAATCCCTAATAGGATATATAGCAAAACAAAAATCCGAGTGCAACAACAAGTAAATCTAGGACAGTGACACAAGATTTAGTTCCCGGAGTTCAGCTCTCACAAAGAAAGCCTACGTCTCCTTGAGGTGCCACAAAGGGCGGGTTTGTCAACTAAACCTCTTCTCTCCCTAATGATTCAAGGACCCTAGTGAGCTATACTTACTTCACGGGCTAATACAAACTTCTTGGGGCTACACAACAGAGTTGGGGCTGCAAGCAACGCATAGCCGTCTAGGAGCAAAAGCTCCAAGAGTAATGAACTCAAAATCCAAGGCTTGACGAAGAACTAAGTGCTCAAGGATGGAGAAATCAACTTGCTAAGCACTCAACCTTGCTCTCTTTTCACATCTCACTGCAATTTCCTCACCAAATCTCACTTGGGAAGTCAAGAGGGGATTAAGAGGGGGAGCCCTCCGCCACCGACGCTGCCACTCCCCCACTCTATCTCTCTCCCTCTATCTCTGCCCTCTCTCTAGTTGTGGCGGCGGCGAGGGGTGCCTGTCTCCCCGGCTGGCCGATGGCATGCAGAGCGGCCAGACGCCTAACTCCGAAGGTGCACGGGCGGCTTCCGCGACGGCAAGGACTCCCGCGGCAGCCACCGACGGTCACGCAGGGACAGTGGGGGCTCCCGCGACGACCGCTGTCGGCCCCGCGGCGATGGTGGAAGCCTCCTATGGCGGGCAATACGACTGCGCGACGGAGGGCTCCCGCGGCGGCCATGGAGGGGTAGCGGCGATGGCGGCGGCGAGGGGTGTCTGTCTCCCCGGCTGGCAGCCTCCAGCCCTGCCGGTCTTTGGCGGCACGGGGAGCGGCTGGACCCCGATCTTTGAAGGTGCGCGGGCGGGTTCCACGGCGGCCGCGGATGGCTCCTGCGGCGGTGACGACGGCGGATGGCCTGTCGGCGGCGGACAGTCGCACGGCGACGGTGGAAGCCTCCTACGGCGGGCACGTACAACTGCGCAGTGGCGGTGGCGGAGGGCTCCCGCGACAGCCGTGGAGGGGTGGTGGCGGCGACCGCGAGGGGTGTCGGTCTCCTCGGCTGGCAGCCTCCAGCCCCGCCGGCCTCTGGCGGCACGCGGAGTGCCCGGACCCCATATCTCAGAAGGTGTGTGGTGGTTCCCGCCGCAGCAACGGTGGCGGACGGCCTCCCGGCAGTGGACGGTCGCGTGGCGACGGCGAGGACTCCCGCGGCAGCCATGGACGGCCACGCGACAGCGGTGGAGGGCTCCTGTGGTGGCTGCGGATGGCTTTGCGGCGATGGTGGAGTCTTCCTATGGCGGCCACGGACGGCTGCTCAGCGGCGGAGGGCCTCTGCAGCGGCCGTGAAAGGACCTAAGATGGACTAGAGGGGGGGTGAATAGTCCAACCTGCAGCTTTTTCAACACTTAAAACAAATGTCAGTAATGTCCGGACACTCCGCAGATTTATCCGGAAACTCCGCACTTGTGCGGAGATTCCGCAAAAATCTCCGGAAACTCCGGACTTTTGCTGATGTGAACTTTGCCAAAACAAACTTGATCCAAACTTGAAATTTGAAAATAGGTGACTCACTAGGTGCTGATCTACTAGATTCAACCACTTAAACTTAGCTCAAACACTTGTAGTAAGTTAGATCGGCTTCAAATCCCTAATAGGATATATAGCAAAACAAAAATCCGAGTGCAACAACAAGTAAATCTAGGACAGTGACACAAGATTTAGTTCCCGGAGTTCAGCTCTCACAAAGAAAGCCTACGTCTCCTTGAGGTGCCACAAAGGGCGGGTTTGTCAACTAAACCTCTTCTCTCCCTAATGATTCAAGGACCCTAGTGAGCTATACTTACTTCACGGGCTAATACAAACTTCTTGGGGCTACACAACAGAGTTGGGGCTGCAAGCAACGCATAGCCGTCTAGGAGCAAAAGCTCCAAGAGTAATGAACTCAAAATCCAAGGCTTGACGAAGAACTAAGTGCTCAAGGATGGAGAAATCAACTTGCTAAGCACTCAACCTTGCTCTCTTTTCACATCTCACTGCAATTTCCTCACCAAATCTCACTTGGGAAGTCAAGAGGGGATTAAGAGGGGACGAGAATAATCAAAAGGTATTTGAGGGTTAGACTTATTCTCACGCTTCCTTCTCTCTTCATCCTCATAATCTGAGTCATCTTCGGATGAGAGGATATCACCCTCGACATTGTCATTGTTCTTGGGCTTCATTTCCTTCTTTGATCCTTCGGCTTTGGGATCAACATCTTCCCCCGCCTTCTTGATTCTCCAAGCGGTTAAGCTTCAATCCGGAGACCAAAGCTCTGATACCAATTGAAAGGACCTAAGATGGACTAGAGGGGGTGAATAGTCCAACATGTAGCTTAATCAACACTTAAAACAAATTGTCAGTGAAGTGTTCGGACACTCCGCAGATTTATCCGGAAACTCTGCACTTGTGCGGAGATTCCGCAAAAATCTCCGGAAACTTCGGACTTTTTGCTGAATGTGAACTTTGCCAAAACAAACTTGATCCAAACTTGAAATTTTGAAATAGGTGACTCACTAGGTGCTGATCTACTAGATTAACCACTTAAACTTAGCTCAAACACTTGTAGTATGTAGATCGGCTTCAAATCCTAATAGGATATATAGCAAAACAAAATCCGAGTGCAACAACAAGTAAATCTAGGACAGTGACACAAGAATTTAGTTCCCGGAGTTCAGCTCTCACAAAGAAAGCCTACGTCTCCATTGAGGTGCCCACAAAGGGCGGGTTTGTCAACTAAACCTCTTCCTCTCCCTATGATTCAAGGACCCTAGTGACTATACTTACTTCACGGGCTAATACAAACTTCTTGGGGCTACAACAACAGAGTTGGGGCTGCCAAGCAACGCATAGCCGTCTAGGAGAAAAGCTCCAAGAGTAATGAACTCAAAATCCAAGGCTTGACGAAGAACTAAGTGCTCAAAGGATGAGAAATCAACTTGCTAGCACTCAACCTTGCTCTCTTTTCAATCTCACTGCAATTTCCTCACCAAATCTCACTTGGGAAGTCAAGAGGGGATTAAAGAGGGGCTTTGAATGCAAGAGAGCTGCTTAGGTGCGAGTTAAGTCGAGAGAAATGAATCGGAGGGGGGTGAGGTGATATAAATACCCCTTCACCACAAACTAGCCGTTGTACAGTTAAAGTGCGGAGTTTCCGAACAATTGTCCGGAGTTTCCGCGCATGCGGTAACTCCAGAACAATTTCCGGTTACTCCGCACATCTATGGAGTTTAGGGTTTAGAGGCATATGAGTGTGGGTTTCTCTCACCTAGGCTATGTCTATGAGCACTTCTTCTTCAACAAAGCCAATAGACTTCGAATCCCCCTTAATAGTACGACTTTACCTATTTACTCAAGGATAAAGACATCAAAATGAAATAAAACATTTGAGTCCTCGAGTTGCCCTTCATTTCCTCTTTTGGTGTGCCTTCTTTTATAGACTTTGTATTACCGCCTACACACAACTTCATAACACATTAGTCTTCCAAGTGACTTGTCATTAATCAACGAAAACAAAGGTCAAATGTACTTTCATAAGTTTTATCAATAAAGTATACATTCCTGTCAACACCAGTTGCAGTGTCTTTTTCCACTTTTCTCTTCTATAGAAGAACCCTTATAAAAGGGGCCCTAAATAAGATTGTCTTCCATAGGCATCAGTCATGGCTTACAACAAAGGGTAAACAAAAACAGACGGGAGGGTCCACACACTAAAATGACATGTTACTAAGCAATAACATTTAAACAATGATTAAGCTTAGTTATTTATATCTGAAGCTAAGAACATTATATGATAGTGAAATTTTGCTAGCAAGTAAACATGTAAGTATAAGCATTCTGTGAATTTTTCAGCATTTTATCACAAGTACAGAATTTACTAAAAATCATACAAGTTCTGCTAGCTAGTGAAGAAATAAAATCATAACTCAGTGTAGAATGACATGCAAGGGCTCCACTTTGCTCAGTGGCTCAAATATGACACGATGTAGCTTGAGACAATTGTTCTGAGCATTTCAAGCAGATTTACTATATATGCTATTTTCCATTGTTTAAACAAGGCAAAAATGATAGATAATACAAGAACAACACATCTATAGTACTAAAATGCATTTCTCAGTACTTCTACTTGCACATGACATGCAAAAATGTATTTCATGAATTTATCATGCACAGAAATTTAGATATGAATATTTCAAGTTCCCAAGCATGAATATAAACAAAAATTTGAATCTGCTAGAAAACTGAACTTTCTGCCTATGCATGTTACTTCACTAAGTAGATCTAGTCATCATGAATGCAATGCAATAAGTTTGACTATTTTACCATTTTCCTACAATTTATTATGCAATAAACATGATAAAGGAAGCACATGCAAGTGGAAAATAATTTCGTACATCCATGCTATACCACTGGAACGATAATTTCACAAGGAGTTCAACACAAGTGGATTTGTCATTTTTGGAATTTTCTATGAGTTTTGGCGTCAAAGTTTCACTACAAGATTTTGTATCAAATTCAACGCCTCTGAATTGCAACGCCAAAAATTTGGTTGGTATAGATGGTTGTATTGCAACCATTCTTAAAAATCGTAGCGGTACATATTTTTTTAATACAACGGTTTTGAAGGTGTTGCAAAGCTTTGTTGCATTTGGTTGACGATATTGCAATGGTGTAAAATGGTTGCAGTAGAATTGATTGTGGTTGCAATTGTGTGGTAGTACTGCAACCACATTTGCGTTAGTTGCATTTAGTTGTGACTATTGCTACGCTTGTTTGGTGTTGCATAAAATTTCACAAGCGTTGCAAATTATTGATGCTTAATGCAACGAGAACTCTTGGAGCCGAAGCAAAAGTGAGATTCATCTTAATGCAATGAGAACTCTTGGAGGCGAAGCAAAAGAGAGGTTCAATTGCAACCGTTGTTGACAGTTGCAAATATACTTTGATGTTGTTGCAAATGCTAAATTTTATTGCAACAAGATGTTTGGCTTCGAAAACAAAATTGTGTTCAAGTGCAACGCTTAAGTTTTGTTGGCGATATAATACTTTGAGTGTTGCAACAACTAAGAGGCAAGTCTGATTTGGATTGGGCCTTATCACGCGGGCCATACACGTCAGGCAGGGGGCGCGCTGCACTACAAGGTTTTGTATCAAATTCAACGCCTCTATATTACAACGCCGAAAATTTGGTTGGTATAGATGGTTGGATTGCAACCATTCTTAAAAATTGTAGCGATACGTGTTTTTAATACAACGGTTTTGAAGGTGTTGCAAAGCTTTGTTGCATTTGGTTGACGATATTGCAATGGTGTAAAATGGTTGCAGTAGAACTGATTGTGATTGCAATTGTGTGGTAGTATTGCAACCACATTTGCGTTAGTTGCATTTAGTTGTGACGATTGCTATGCTTGTTTGGTGTTGCATAAAATTTCATAACGGATGCAAATTATTGATTCTTAATGCAATGAGAACTCTTGAAGGCGAAGCAAAAGAGAGGTTCAATTGCAACCGTTGTTGACAGTTGCAAATATACTTTGATGTTGTTGCAAATGCTAAATTTTATTGCAACAAGATGTTTGGCTTCGAAAAAAAAATTGTGTTCAAGTGCAACGCTTAAGTTTTGTTGCGATATATACTTTTGAGTGTTGCAACAACTAAGAGGCAAGTCTGATTTGGATTGGGCCTTATCACGCGGGCCATACACGTCAGGCAGGGGGCGCGCTGCTTAGGGGTCACGATCCAGGGTCTCGACTCCGACGGCTTGCTACGCACGGGGTGTGGGCGACCGCCGCCTCTGCTCGGCATCTGGACTCTTCCGACAGCTTGCTGCGCACAGTGGTGAGGGCGACCGCCGCCACTGCTCGGCATCTCGACTCCTCCGATCATGACTCCACCGGACCCCCATAACGTTGCATCCAGGGGATAACATAATGCGTTTTGAAGGTATGAGAATAAAATCCCAGCCTTCGATGTTTAATTAGTAAAACCCTTGCTCCCTAATTGTCCTGTAATGTGATTAATTTAGGTAGACCATAGCTGATTTCTTCCCTGATCGCCGGCAGCGGCATGCCCTCCATTGTCCATGTCGATCGATCGATCGATCAGACAAGCCATCCTCGAGTCACATCGAAAGGTACGAGATCACCATGGGCTGCACATATATTTCAATTATGTATGTAAATACGCAAGCTAAATTGGTGATCGTTCATCTTCATCACGTAGATGTTAGGCGATGACAGGAGTTGGATGCGCTTGCCTCGTGATTCATCGGAGTGGAAGAAGAAATTCAAGCAGTTTGTGGACATGACATTCAGTGGCACTTCGAGTGGTGGAACTGCAGCATGTCCGTGCACTAGATGTGTATGCAATTCACACAAAACATGGGCTATGCTTCAGAGTCATGTCCTTTCAAGAGGATTTGCTGATGCTTTTATCAAGGAAGGGGAAGGTTCAGCTGATGTGGTATTTCACAATGAAGATGCAGGACCTAGTGATGTACAGGTACACAATGACGACCCAGCAATAGTAGATGTATAAGTACTGAACGATGATGAAGGTGCACCACATGATTCTGGAGTAGAAAATTAAGAAGGTGTTGGCGGTCGTTACAACCCAAATACGACCACCAATACTCGGGAATAAATGAGGTTTTATGCAACATTCCATGTACTTAGGTTTTATTTCTAATAAAGTTCCACGAGTTTTGGTGAGTGTCACTTGTGCAGGTACAACTACGACAAATACGCGCTATTGGGGCCGAAAATGGCTGAATCGGCCGAACGACTCCGTTCGGCCGGTTACCCCCTTAGCCGTACAAGCCACCAGGAGTCATCCACGTCAACGCTGACCGAGCAAACATGACACATGACACGTGGACAACCGCCAACTCATCCCGAGGGACCGACACGTCACCCTGGGCCGGTACGACACAAATCCCACCAAGAGAAGACAACCCAGGGGGGCCCAAGACCAGAGGCGGTGCAGCTGAGGCCGGCCACGGGCCAGGCCCAGTTCGGCCGAAGCCAGGCCCTCGGCCGAACCGACCCCAGCTGCCAAACCGCCTCCCAGCAGTGCATCTTGGCCCTTGGTGCAGATGGCGGTGGATCCTGTGTTCGGCCGAACAGGAGGGTTCGGCCGAACCGCCTCCCTCGGCCGAAACGGCCGGCAACCGCCATCCAACTCCCTTGGCGGTTACTCCAGCTCCAAACCGACCCTGGAGCACTATAAATAGAGTGGCATTCTTCACTTGTAAACACACACCAAGCCAAGGAGCTCATTTCCACTTCTTTCTAGTAGAGTTAGGATAGTTTAGTTGGGAGTTAGAGTTGAGTCGAGCTGTGCCTCGGAGGTTCCGGAGTCGTCTTCAGAAGCTCTTGTAATAGCTCTTGTATCTTTTACCTTTTCCTTTTGTAAGACTTTCAGTTATCAATATAGTTATCTTTATCACTTTGCCTTTGTCATTTATATCTTGCTTCTACTTTATTCTAGCAGCAAATATATCTTGCTTAGACTATAGTTAGTTATAGTTCTAGTGCTTGTAGTCTTGTTTAAGTCTTTGTCTTGGCTGGTTCTTCGTTCTTGCTTGATACTTGAGGTGAATTGTCACCAAGAGTATTGACAAGGTTGCTTGCTCTTCCTAGCAGAGTAAGTAGTTGTTGACTAGTGTAGGAGTGGTTCCTAGCCTAGCCAGAGGCTGTAGCCAAGAGGTGGTGACAGCCCTTTCGGTCTTCGTAGCCCATCACGTTAGTTCCGGTCCGTAGGATCCCCCAGTGTGGAGTTAGTGGCACCCCTTCTCATCCCTTTCTGTGTGTTCACCGGTTCCCTTGTCCCGATGCTAAGACATTAGAGTTATCCCAGATCTCCTAGTGCTGGCTCTGTAGCCGCTGTATCTCTAAGCTAGAGTGACATAGGTAGATAAAGAATCCAGGAGTCCTCTATCTCTTCTCGTTGTCCTCCCAACTATTTCTTCTCTCCCTTACCTAAGCCTCCCTTGAGCTGTGTGTCCGGTATATCCACTCTTATCCAATACCGTTATCTCCTGTCTTGTCTAGTCGTGTACCCTTCTCTGATAGTCTCGAATATCTGTTCACTAGTATTCATGCAAAGCTTCCCTGCGGAAATATAAATTACGATACCTCGGGATACTCCCAGGTGAAGTGCTACAGCGGTGATTCTGTGCGCTTGCAGAATATTCACATATTTTACTAGCCATAAGGAAAACCTCTGAAACAATCCTTACCCCAGTACCAGGATTCTCAATTCTGATATTGGATCGTAAGAAGTGCCAACAGAAGGCGACACACCGAGTGAAGAATATGAGGCCTGCCATTTGATTAAATCCCTAATCAGAGGTGAAATATGAGGAGAGATCAGTGATGAAGATGAGAAAACGAACGACTAAGCCAAGGTCTTCTTCAAGTTACTACAAGAGGCAAAAAAAGGAATTATATCCAGGTTGCGAAGATGGTAAGAAGATATCTTTTATTGTGGAACTTTTCCAGCTTAAGTGCATGTATGGGATAAGTAACAAAGCATTGGAGGGGGTACTATTTCTAATCTCAAAGTTTCTCCCTAAAGGTGTCACACCCGGGTTTACACAGAAACCCAAATGCTGCTATATGTGTGCCCAGCAAGTCCACAGAACACATACAGCTAACAAATATGATAAACAGAGTACATATGCTCGAATAAAAATAATTTTACATCAGAGTTTACCTAAAACATAGCGGAAGTCTAACTCTCTCGACGGGTAGAGTCTCACGTCCACAAGGACACCGACCGGTTGACCACAGCTCAGTAGTATGGAAGATCCTCAAGAAACTTCATCTGTTACCCATCCGGGATTTTGTTGAATAATAGCAAGCGTAAGTAAATGTCTTACTTAGCAAGTATAGCACGGGTGTATGAAGGCTCAAAAAGGCTAGACACGGCTTAACTGCATTAGCACTTTTAGTTGGTTCGTTTTAATATATCCAAGTTACTACAAGTGAATGAAGTCCCAGTTGCAACCCAATTAATAAAGTGTAAGTAGCATTGAGCATAAATAAACATCATCTTCTAATCAAAAAGTATCCAGGCCGCTCGTGACCCTGAGCAAGGCTATCATGATAGATTATACACTCTGCAGAGGTTTCGCCCTTTACCCACCAGTCGCGTAAAAGTTCAAAAGAACTTTGCACCCAACCACGCACATCAACACTTCCAAGGTGTGACTGCATAGGGACGCTACGAGGCTTTTCACAAGACACCCTAACAAGACAGTGGCCGCTTATGGTACAACACAGGCAGCATGGCCCAGGCACCGAGAATGACGTACGCCTATGGTGTCTCACCATAGGGGGGTCAATGGCGTCCAATGCGCAGGCAACACATGCCAACAAAAATAAAGAGCGCCACGTGTGGAGTTCACCTTCTGGAAGACTCCCAACACGGGACTGTGCCTCACAGGGACATAGCCGACGGATCTCCCGTCCTCGGTGGATCAAGACATACTCTCACCCATGTTTGTCATAAACGTCGTCAGCCCGTTGGTAACCACTATCAAGCTAGAACCGTACAAGCTACTTGTCCAAGACCAGAGCCATTATAGTTCTGGCGGTGGCGACAGGCTCCTGGGTTGCCGCTTTAAGAACCAGTCCTTAGGGAGAGACACTAGAGCAAAGCACATAGCACAAGCTCTAGCTCCCTGATCCATGTTGCTAAAAAGCAAGTTTTATCATCATGTTGAAGTGAACCATTAAGTCAAAATTAATCAATTAAATGGTAGTGATAGTAGCTGCGCATAGCAAAGATCTACCCATATGCAATAAACCCAAGGTAATCAAGGACAGGATAAATAAGACTAGGTACAACCTTGGAGTTACATCAAATTAGACACATGCATGTATGAAATAATTTATTACAGGTGAGTAGGTAGCAAGGATTGTCCGTGCTATAACTTGCCTCAAATCCAGTATAATCACTCTTAGTCTTCAACCCTTGATCTTCAAACTCTTCTCCTTGATATCTCTTGATGGCACTCCTCTACTCACAGCAATCAACGATACGAGCACAACATGTAGCTAAACAAGTGAACAAACAAAATATAACTAAGAACAGTACACCAATCAAAATAAAAGCTTCACAGGAGCGTACTAAAGGATAGGGCTTGGTTCTATGGTCATGTGAGCACAAGAATCACTCTAATCGGAGCTAAAACGAGGAAGATATGTCTTGATCAATTCTCGTCACCATCTGACATAGATGCTTGTTTATTTTATATCTCGAGTTCTAGACATCCGGTTAATGTGATTCCAGTTGGGTTAGCTTCATAATTTGATAACCTATCTTCTGGAAAAAGACCACGATTTTAAGATCTACTGTCTCAAAACTACACATGATTTAGTGTACCTTTCAGAATCTGTTTTTGAGGGTGAAAATGTGTGCAGGAAACTGTTTAAATATTTTAGACTTAGTTGTAGCCATATTCTGACCTGAAATATTTAATGAAGTTGTAGGAACTTTTCTGTAGATATCCAAAATGTATTTATTTGTCAGATTTGATTAAGCGGATCAAAAGTTATGGTCAAAACAATGAGCAGCTCAGGAATCTAGTCGAATTTTCAGAAAACGTTGAAAACTATGGACTAAACAAGATTTTCGGCACTTAAAACTAGCAGGGATTTTCTAGGAAAGTGTATAGACTAAATAAATATGGTAGAAAATTACAAGATTGGTTGAGGGTCTTACTGAAAATCCATGAAGCCTAAAACGACGGAAGGCTCGGCGCGACGACGAGACGAAGAATAGGCACTAGTGGAAGATTTGGTGGAAGGAGACTACCTTAGGGAATCCCAAACCTAGGGGCCTCCCTGTAAAGGTGTCGATGGTGTGCCTTTTCCAGAGGAGAGGTGGGTCTTATATATAGGGAGAAAACCTCTCACCTCCAGGTCCATTAGCAATGTGGGACTAAAGGTGGTTCTTCCCCCTTTCAATGCTTGGGTTTTAGAGATAGTACTAATGGGCTTTGAAATTTGGCCCAATCAAGTGGTGGGATGGATTTGGACTAAAATCGGGTCAACTTTGGGCCAAGGCCGGTCTACTAAGATTTATGGTGATTTTAATTTTCGGAATAATTATTTTTCTGGTTATAAAATAATTTCAGATAAGTCTAGAATTTATATTTAAACCATGAAAAATACTCCAAAAATTCCAAAAATCTGAGGAAACATCCTAGAGATAGATTTGGACATGAGGAACCCAAATAATGTATTTGGACCTCATGAAAAGGTTTTTAGCTTATTCCAAAAATTAGATTTTGCTCTAGAGAAAAATAGGAATAAATGCCAGAAAACTCTGGAAAATTCCCATTAGGCTTCTAAACGTGTTTTTGAAAACTTTACACACATAAAACCACTAAATGCATCCGGCATGAATGCAAAGCACTCAATATTAAACATATGATGCTTTAGTTTAACTTAAAAAACAAAATTTTCCAATACGAAATTCCCTGTTAATTAAACAAAGCTTGGAAAATTGAGTAAAGCATTGTATTAATTACGTTAAAAATTCACATCCCAAAATTCGAAAATTTTGGGGTGTGACAAAAGGTCTTTGTGTCCCAAACACAATGCAGAAAGTGCAAAGGGTGGTTCGTGATCTGGGCTTGGACTATATCAAGATAGATGCATGCGAGAATCATTGTGTGTTATTTTGGAAGGAATACGAGATGCTAGATATATGCCCCAAATGTAAAGCGTCTAGGTGGAAAACAGATGATCAGGATAAGAACCGTGGTGGTGGCCATTTGGACAATGGTCAGGATAAGAACTGTCGCCGTGTCCCTGTCAAAATCCTTCGGTACTTCCCTCTCACACCTCGGCTGCACAGATTGTACATGTCAGAGAGGACATTCTCACAAATGCGTTGGCATGAGGACGGAAGAATAAAACATGGGAAACTATGTCATACTGCTGACTCCAGGGCATGGAAGCATGTGGACAATACTTTTCCAGTATTTAAAGAAATACGTAACGTTCGGCTGCGTCTTGCTTCTGATGGCTTCAACCCATTTGGTATGCAAAATGTTACTTATAGTTGTTGGCATGTTATCTTAATACCTTATAATTTGCCGCCTTGGTTGTATGAGAAACAATCTTATTGGATCATGTCTATGTTGATACCTGGCAAGAAAAGTCTTGGAATGAATATTGATGTTTTCCTTAGGCCTCTCATTGAAGAGTTGAAGGTTTTGTGGAATACTGGGGTTGATTGTAGGGATGAAAAGGAGAAGGAAAACTTTACACTACGTGCTATGCTGCTTTGGACAATCAATGACTTCCTTGCATATGCGATGCTTTCTGGTTGGAGCACAAAAGAAAAATTTGCATGTCCTTACTGTCACAAGGATACAAATTATTTGTGGTTGAACCATGGGAAGAAGTACTGCTACATGGGATATCATCGGTTTTTGCCCTTACACCATCCATGGCGCATGGATAAGATGAGTTTCAACAATGAGGAGGAAACCAGGGAGGTTCCAGTTTTGCTGTCTGGTCAAGCTGTATTAGACCAATATGCAACTTTTGATCAAGTGAAATTTGGAAAGGACATATCAAAAAAGTGGAAGCGTGATGAAGATGCAAGATGGCACAATTGGAGGAAGAAGAGTATTTTTTTGAGCTCCCCTACTGGTCTTCTTTGCTCATAAGGCATAATTTGGACGTGATGCATATTGAGAAAAACATATGCGAGAGCATATTAGCGGGTTGCCCCGGAAAAGATGCATACTGAGAAAAACATATGCGAGAGCATATTAGGGACTTTGCTTGAAATTGAAGGGAAGTGTAAGGACAGCGAGGATGCATGCCTTGACATGGAACATCTTGGGATTGTTGGACCTTAAGATCGGCAATCCACCTGGGGGTATCCAAGTGGTTGATTTGTAGGAGGGGCGATCGATGAACTAGTGACTTGATGGTACATAGGAGGCACTAATTTAGACAGGTTCAGGCTACCTGGAGGTATAATACCCTACGTCCTGTGTCGATGGCATCGTCTGTGTTGCTTGTATGGTTCGATGCGGTGCCTGATGCCCCTATCTAGGGACCCTTGCCCTCCTTTATATATCCAGGAGGCAAGGTTACAATCTGAGTATTTTCCATATGGGACTATTTACAATAGAGGGTCCTAGTAGGAGTCTACTAGGACTCGGTCTTCTTTGGCCCGCCCGCCGCCGCCTTCGGTAATGGGCCCTAGGGTACCCATATCCCACAGGGATCAGGCAAGATCAGCATCATGTGGTTGAAGATGATGAGTACACCTTGCCAGCATCGTTGTACTCTCTAGACAAGGATGACAAAAGGATTTTATGCCAATTTCTTCAAGGAATGAAGATGTCTGATGGGTTCTGCTCCAATTTGAAGAGATGTGTTGATGATAAAACATGTAAGGTGTCTAGACTCAAAACTCATCACTACCATATTATTCTACAAAAACTATTGCCCTTGGTCATTAGAAGGATTTTGCCAGAAGATGTTGTTAGGCCATTGATTGAGCTCAGTAGGTTCTTAAGTGCACTTTGTTCAAATGAGTTGGTGCCATCAGATCTTGACAAACTACGCAGTTCAATTAAAGAGGCTCTTTGCCGGCTTGAGATGGTTTTTCCGCCTGCATTTTTTGACATAATGATTCATTTGTCGGTCCATCTAGCTGAAGAGGATAAAGTAGGAGGGCCCGTGTGTTACATATGGATGTATCCAGTAGAGAGGTATCTACGTACTGTTAAAGGATATGTCCAGAACAAGGCACAGCCAGAAGGATCAATAGCCGAGGCATACATAGCTGAGGAATGTCCTAAATTTTGCTCTCGATTCTTCGACATTGACACCAAGCTGAGTCGAGCTGATCGTCATGAAAATATAGTTGTGAACGAGCCTCCAAATGGGCTAAGCATATTTAGTGAAATTGATTACAAGATGAGAGGAAATAAGATTAAGAATTTGGAGAATCCTGAACTTCATAATATGAGGCACTACATAATTACTAATTGCGATGAAGCCACCAAATGGGCAGAGTAAGTCGCAATTTTTTCCACTACATTTATGTATTATCTGCTTTTTTTGTGGTGTCAACTACTAATTTGGTGCACTATGATGCAGGAAGCATAAGGCAGATCTAAAAAGGGTTAGTCAAGTTAACCTTAAAAACGACACAAGGAGTACTTAGTAAGATGGTTTGAAATCGAGGTATGGAGTAATATTTTATATTTTAAAATTCCACTCTATGATTAGACCGATGTAGTAATTAACCATTAGATGTCTAAGTTTATTTTTAAATTGCAGATAGCAAAACTATACGAGAAAGGGGAAATATGTAAACTGATGCATAGCCTTTCTCAAGGACCTAACACTCAAACTCGTGTGTTGAATAGAGTACACATCAATAATTGGCTATTTCAGACAGCTGCCACAGAGAAAAGCCTCGTGACACAAAATTCTGGTGTGCTTGTGAAGTCTGAGAATAGCGACATGACTTGGTATGGAGTCATTAGAAATATAATCTCACTGGAATTCCCACGAGAGAAAGAAGTTATATTGTTTCAGTGCGATTGGTATGATGTGCCGACTACCAGTACCAGTAGAAGCAAAGGGTACTCATGAATTATCAAGCTGGTCAAGAGAGGATAGGGCAGGCACAACTGGTTCTGCCGCCACTATTAATCAAGTGCGTAGCGAAGCAATTCCCGAACTTGTTGATGACTACATTGGTGACGATGATTGTGACGACGAGGACACCTACATTGATGATGGGGTTATTGCATTAGCCATGGAAGAAAATGCAGAAGATGATTTCTTTGATTGAAGACAATTTTTTTGTTGCATTGTGTGGTGGGAAGGGTCACTTGTCCTTCGTGCACATTTGTTGCACTTTATTATAATTTTCTTTTGAACTAATCGCATGGGGTTGTTGCATTAATTGTTTGAAGATCACATTAAGGAGCATTGATTATGACTCTAAAGATGTCTTATAAATTGCAATCTCAAATACAGATTTTTTGGCAGAAACGAAAGGCCCTCTAAACATAGGTTCATATGACAACATAGTGGCTATTAGCAGATTGCAAAAGTGGATTAGCATCTTAGATAACATCAACTACTAAATAACAGCAGGTACTTAACACCATCAAGTAGTACTTAACACCAGATACCATTAATATTCAACGCACGGCGGCGCCGCCCATCCACCGGCGAGAGATAGGAAACGGACCCACCGCGATCTGAAAAAAATAGGCGCACCAAGGTATAGCAATTAATGCCGCGAAAATACCATGACAACCGTGCCGCACTCCCCCATGGGAGTAAATCTGCATTAGGTGGAAGTAATTATCACACACGCATCTAAATATACCACGGTTTCGAATCACCGGTAATCGCGCCATTAATATACCCAAAATAAAAGGAATATCCACCGACGCCACCTACCACCGTCGTTCCGACGCGTGGAGAAATCCACCGCTACCCTCTGCAGCCGCCGTTCCCCGGGTGGCAATCTCGGGGTACCTCAGCTGGAAAAAACATCCTCATACTCCTACAAAAGGTTAGTGACAGCAGGAGGCAACGAGCTAACAATATCATCTTCCATAAAAATAAAGCTCGTTTGTATATCAATGTCTGACCTTAGGACCGGCAATCCACCTGGGGGTACCCGAGTGGTTGATTTGTAGGAGGGGCGATCGATGAACTAGTGACTTGATGGTACACAGGAGGCACTGATTTAGACAGGTTCGGACTACCCGGAGGTATAATACCCTATGTCCTGTTTCGGTGGCGTTGTTTGTACTGCTGGATACTCGGCCGAGCTTCAGGAAGCTTGGGCGAGCGTATGGTTTACAGGATGTGGTGCGTAATCTTGTCATGTCCCTCATGGGGGTGACCTAGGCCGCTTTATATAGGGTAGCGGGCTAGGGTTTACAAGTCGGTTTTCATCTAAACCTACTTTTTTTCGATCAGGACTCTTGTCCGTGTCTGTTACAACCGAATATCCCTGGATACCCGGACGAGCCGCCCGCCGGGTCTTCATCAAACTTGTCCACCAAGTTAGGGTGCCCGTGTGGGCCGCTTAGGGGTCGGCCCTTGGGCCTATCAGACGTGGGCCCTGGCCGCCGTAGTCTAGCCTGACCAGTGGGCCGAGAGGTACCCATATCCCACAATCAAAACATAGCACATATCATCATCAGAAATTTCAGCAAGGTCACGTTTAGTTGCAAGCATAACACCACCCTTCAATTTAATCTCCTCAACCATAGAAATAGGTGTAGTCTTATCGGTTTTAGGAGGGAAAATCGAATTAGCAACTTGCTGATTTTCAGATTCAACATCATTCGAACTAGCAACGCGATCCTATCAGGGTCAAAAGTAGCAAAGTAATTTTGTGCCCTTTATGCATCATTATCAAACTCCCAAGGTTGACCCAACAAAAGTGAACAAGCATGCATAAGAACCACATCACAATCAACATAAGTACCAATGGAAAATGAAACTCTGCAAGTTTTTGTTACCTTAACTATACCCGAATCATTTAACCACTGAATTCGATATGGATGTGGATGTGGTCGTGTGGATAAATCAAGTTTCTTGACCAGATCAGAACTCTCCAAATTATTGCAGCTACCTGCATCAATAATTACACGAGCGAGACGATTGTTGATGATGAAAAACGTGTAGAACAAGTTATGTCGTTGAAGCTTCTCAGGTTGCTGCACTTGTGCACTGAGCACTCAGTGTACAATGATGTTCTTGTAAAGCGTCGTGTCCTTGCTACCAAAGACTGGGCCAGCCTTGTCGTCACCCTCATTGCGGTCGTCGTCCTCATCTTCAACATCGGAGGTGCTGATGTAGCCATCTTCCGTAGCAATATATGTTCGTTGACTAGGCCAATCCTTCTGCACCTGGCCAATCCCATGACAGCGGTGGCACTGAATGTTGGAAGTGCGTGGCGTCGAAGCGGTACTCTTGCCGCTGCCCTCCTGCAAAGGAATTTTACCTGAGTCCGAAGAACATGCAAGGGATGGTGTAGGCGGTGGTGGTGCAGCAGCTGTTGAAGGTGTGGATCGCTTGCTCGCTGGTGAGGATGCTCGAAAAGAGGTTGTCTTGGGCAGCCCCCAAGATGGCGTCGTACGTGGCATATAGGAAGTGCTGCCCTTGTTCTTGCCGTGCTGTTCACACCCTTGAATCTCCTTTTCTACAAAAGTCCTTATAATCAACTATGTCCTGAATATCACGCCTCAAGCCTAAATAAAAGCGACAAATAGAATCCTTAGGCCCTTCTACAATACCACAACGCATTATACCCTTTTGCAAAGCACCATAGTAATCATGCACAGAAGTTTCAACTTGTTCTAAGCGCTGTAATTTCCTACGCAAATCTCTATGATATGAAGGAGGAACAAAACGATCACGCATAGCCACCTTGAGCTCAGTCCAAGTCGTAGGTGTTGTACCATCCCCAACCAAACCAGTCCACCAAATAATAGCAAAGTCCTTCAATTCACTAGTGGCTTGTCTAACTTGATGTTCTGGAACAAGGTGGGCAGAAAATTTCTGTTCTACAGTCATCTCCCAATCAGGGTAACCCTCAGCATCATAATGACTCGAAAAAGATGGAATGGTAAACTTAACATTAGCATAAAGATTGTTATTACCTTGTGGGGCACCACCCATAGCTACCCTGTTCTGGTGAAGACGGTGTTGTAAGCATACGTTTCTGGTAGCTGCTTCATCATAATTACCATTGTCATCAAACAACGCGTCATTTGGAAAACGTGGAGGTGCTGGTTGTGGCTGTGGACGCGGCTCCAGTACAACAACCCTGTCAGTAAGCTCGGACACCCGTCGGTCCATCCTCTATAACATGGTACCAAGCTTCATAGCGATGAGCGCGTCATGGACAGCCTGGTTGACTGCTTCTTCCATCTTTTCTCGAGCAGCTTCTAGCTCTTCTCGACTAACATATTCACTGCAATTTGTGGGCACCTTCAGTGCATCAACATCATCTCCTGCCATTGGAAAACACCAAAACAAGAACACACATAGTGAAGGTTATCCCTAATAATTCGACTATGTGCTCTCAACACAACAAAAGGAAGCGTCTTACCAAGCTCTAGCAAGGTTCTTACAACAAGCAAGGCAAAGGATACCTGTAAGGCATAGTCTGTGATTGCAGGGGTCAAAAACCTGTGCTGTCTAGAAGTATTATGTGGAGCTCGGAAGGACAAATATGTAGCAAGGAGTAGCAAATAACGAATGTAGAATAGAAAAGTTCAATAAGTATCCAAAGTACTAGTCACAATTGCTGGCTCGGACGTGTCCTAGGTGTAGCACAACAAGTTGGAACAAGAAACGATGGATAAAGCTCACAGAGCTAGCGAAAACAACACTCTATGCAATTGTTTTTAATCTTTTAGCAATTTCCCACGATTTCCTCTGGTACTAGTAGGAATCACAAATTGTTTATTTTTCAACTATTTTTTTATATTTTTCTCTGGACAAGGATATCAAAAGCTCCAATCACACAAATTTGCAACTTTTTTGGAGCTAGGATGCGGTCTACAGAAAATCAGCAATGTTTCCTGAAAACCCGAAAACAACTTGATAATTTTTTTCTTTATCTTTCTGATTTTGTTTTTGAATTTTTTGACTGGACCAAATAGCCCAAAGGCCAGCTTGGGTCACCTTAGAATTGAGTCGCAAAACTGCTGTAAAAAATTGAGCCCAAATAGAGCACCGAGCGAAAAGTTATGCCCGTTTTACTGAAGGTACCTCAAGTTATGGTTTTCACGAGGGGCACACTGCAGCCAAATGCTAGGGTAAAGATTCCTCCTAGCGTCTGTTCACCTATCTAGGGCTTGCGCGGCGAGAGTTCACACAAGGCGGCTAGCGAGGCAAATCGAGTAATGTGGTGGGTCGACTTGTTGTATGGCTAATCATGGATGGGTTGCGGCAGAAAGCAACAAAGAATGACGGGCACGTTGAACTACTACGACGAACACAAGCTAAAACCCACAACAAGACTCAACCACGGACACAAACTCAACACAGCGAATTTGAAACGAAATTGCAAAGGCTAAACAAGGTTCTAGGACAACGAAAATTTTTTGTAAGGCAATTTTCTGGACTATAGGACGAAGGCAAAAACACGAACCTGATGGTAAACATGTCTTTGAATACCACTTGATGTCGACTAGGATTCCCGATCTTCCGAAAGGTCCTGATAACTATCGATTTGGCGGAGGCGCAACGCAAATCGATCCGGCTTCCGAACAACACGTTCAAAACCCCGCAATCGTAGCACCACGTCTCCTCAGGTTATCAACCGGCGTTTCACGGTTGACCTTACCAAGAAGGCTAATCCTTACCTGTGAATCAAACACAAGCAAGAACGAGAAATAATGCAACACAATTGTCGATGAATGATCAAGCACACGAGTTGGGGTCTCATAAATCGACGAACGGTGAAATTGTTCTTGATAGAATAATCTAAGCAAAACCCAAACCCTAATGGTTGGTGGCGGCTAGCTAATATAGATGCATGTACGGAGGTAGAGAGAACACATTTGGTTTTTTCTCTCTTCATTCTTCTAATTATCCTTAACTGCTAGCTAATTGATGGGAACCCGCTAGGGTTTGTGCCCGATCTTTCAATGAGAGGCGTGGGGGATAACTCGATTGGAGGAGATGACGTTCACGGCCGACTACAACCTTCCAATGGACGCAACACCTTAGCAACCCATACACCACCTCCTATGGATGCCGCGATCTTGTGGGAGCGCGTCACCCAGCCACTAGGGCACCTGTCCAGCAAGCAATCGAAGAACTAGCAAGAACAAGTATGATACAAGTACTAAATTTACTAGATGGGAATGGAGTGTCTCAATCTCAAACTCAATCACAAACGAAGTGGGGTTCCGAAGACTCGAAGACGGGCGGCTGGACCAGCACGCGCGATTACAAGCAAGTAGTCATGGCTAAACTTGATCTAAACAAAACCCAATCTATTTGTGGCGGCTATGTGGGTATATGAGAGGGTGGAGGATGACCGGGACATGGTTGGGGTCATCCCACAACTCTAGGACGTGCCCCTATTGATCTCAACTTGATACACAGGTCAACGGCCCAAAAAACATTGACGCAACAACATGGGCTGAAAACGTCTCGGTACAAATATGATGATTATGGCCGACTCCGAATAGATATGGAGGTGAGGTCTTGGAAAGTAGACTTCATAATCTTTCCATGAAGTACTTGAACACCCAAAATGGAGTTCGTATGTGACTGTGGCATCCATCACAAAACGATGCTTTTCTGTAGTCCGAATTCAGCCCCCAAAACGTGTTGGAGTTGATCTCTTTCCATCTTTTGGGCCCAAAGTGACATGGTGGCCTAATGGAGGACGTAAGGAACACTTTGACTTGGTCTCCAATCAACTTCTTTGGTTCTCCATGCCTTGCATGTGTGTCTAGCACTCTTTTTAATCCATGTATATATTTCTAAAATTGACAATGAACACACATCATGGCGCAGCATCAATTCATGGAATGAAGCAACAATAATCGTGATATAGGATTGATTCACCTTTTGTTTACAAGATATTAATATGGTCATATCTAAGATGGTGATGTCCTCATCAGCATCAATTCATCGAATGAAGCAACAATAATTGTGCTATAGGATTGATTCACCTTATGTTTACAAGCCATTAATATGGTCGTATTTAAAATGGCAAATAAGATATACAATGTTGTAGTTAACATTCCAAAATGATTGATTCAACATTTATATTATACTATTTTAGCGTTAATACATAAAATTTAATGTGGTCAACATTTTAAATATTAGGTTCAATATTTTAGTATATTTAGTTCAACATTTCAGATAAGCCAGATCAACATTTTGCTTGAAAATGTTGGAGTAATATTATATCTAAGATGTTGAGATAGTACAATGAATATGTTGATTCTAATATATACTTGAAAGAACCGTGATGTCACCTAGAGGGGGGGGGGGGGAATAGGTGATTCTGCAAATTTCCAACACTTAAAAACAAATTGTCAGTTCAACTCCGGATACTCCGAGGGTATGACGGATACTCCAGGGTTAAGGCTGGAGACTCCGCAACACCTATGGATACTCCGGATCAACTTTTGCTGGAAAAATCACTAAGCCAGAACCAAAACCGGTCAGACCGATTTGGGAAACCGGTCAAACCAGTTTCTGACTGAGAACCACAACAAAGTAAATTAACCCCCTTTTTGAGCTCTAGCACAAATGCAACTTGATGAAGTGCTTGTATAGATGATTTCTAACAGGTCCAACTAGTCTCTGCACACAAGTCAAGCACAACCAAGTAGATCAAAGCGGAAGCAAGTATATGTGCTAGAAGGGAAATTGTGAGGCAAACCAAATTGGAGACGCAGCGAGTTGTTTCCCGAAGTTCAGATTCGCTGTTGCCCAAAGGCCGCCCAAAAGCGCAGCGAATCCTACGTCTCCGTTGAGGAAGCCCTTAGTGACCCAAAGGTCGAGCTATCTCCTCGATTCCACTAACTTGATCTTTTCCCCGAAGGAGGCAAGATCACACCTGCACAAACAATCCGTGGCACACCACAACCTTGGTGGCCCACCGGCGACGCCTAGCCGTCTAGGAGGCTTCACCTCCAAGAGTAACTCCAAACCGGTCACACCAGTTTGGGTCCAGTCAGCACACTAAGCCCCAAAACACTCTTCTCAAAGGCTTTCTCACATGGGTTGACCTATGAGCACTTTTTGGTGTGTAGTCAAACAACTAGTGTTGCATCCCTCTTGATAGTACGACATTCCTATACTCAAGATTGCATATAATAAATAAAGCCTCCACTTGAGCTTTTATGTCTTCATGATGCCATACTTGGTCAATCTCAACTTCGAGGGCTTCAACACTCCATTCTTGCTGAGTAAATCCAACTTGAGCTAGTGACTTAGAATTTCCAAGTGTATGATCACTAATCCATACCAATTCATAAGCCACTTCTTCATATGATTCAACTTAATTAGGTGCATTGCATTGCTTCACTAGATGAGGCTTGATTAATGCCTAGGGATCAATCCACAATACTAGTTCCTTCACCCTAGCAAAGTTCCTCGGCAACAAGACGACTCTTGTCCTTCACTTTGCTTAGTACCTCGTTACTAGTCATCTAGTTTGATCCCTTCCATCTTATCTTGCCACTTTAAGTTTGGCTTTGCTTTGCATCCACATGAAATCCACATTGAAATCCATGTCTTCAACTAACCGAGATATATCTAATATCATCACATAAATTGTCCCAATATTATTTGACAAGCTTCTTCTAAATGAGACCTATCCATATGCATAACCTCTTGTCTCATTTTCATTTGCATTTACTTGTCATTGCCTCTATTGGTTGCATGGGACCACATACACTTGTTTGCATTTATACCAATATAAACCAATGATGAGCACCTTTACTTATCAACAAATATATGACATGAATATCCATAAGAATAATCCCCTGCTCATATACTTAAGCAAACAAGTTAAATCATTAATCATGTTGTCATTCAAATCACCAAAATACTTAAGTGCCTAGATGCACTTTCAATACTCATATAAAATAAAAATATACTCACATTGGATCTTATTTCGTTGCATTAATTCTAAATAATATGATGGTTTAAACGGATTTGGAAAAAAGACTAATGGTTTAGGAGAAAATCGCATTTAAAGTTTGAAACTCAAATAAGATTCTTGTCGCTGCCTCCCCTCGTCTGTCGACACCTGTCTACTA
Source organism: Echinochloa crus-galli (assembly GCA_900205405.1). Classification (NCBI taxonomy): domain Eukaryota; kingdom Viridiplantae; phylum Streptophyta; class Magnoliopsida; order Poales; family Poaceae; genus Echinochloa; species Echinochloa crus-galli. Next base: position 253,850 of record OAMR01000816.1, on the reverse strand, counting down.
ACTCTTGGTCCACACGTTGTGAACCGGCTATACATCTAAAACATCAACAATCTCAACTATTGTACGAATCTATAAAATTGAAAGCTATGTAGTTAAAAAACTTCCGTATGCCATATAGGTATAGGTTTCGTCCCGCTTTAGAGACGCCCTAACTACGAGAGTTCTAGGCTAGGTGGAAAAAAACTTCTCGAGGATATCAGAAAAAAGTTCATCTTGCCTCCCTCATCTATAACCGAAGTTGGGTTTGGCTTCCTCATTTTGGATACCGGGTAGGCGACCTCCCCCATCTTACAAAATCGTTCACTTTTCCTCTCTCACTGGTTTTAGACACCATTTTTGACCGTTCACGTGCTACGTCGCTACCATATCGGATACTGACATGTGGGCCTGCTGACTCAGCTCATACGAAAATAAAACACCCGGCCTGACCGCCCCTCCCGGAGTCCCGGCGACGCTCCTTCCGCCCCGGCCCCTCCTCTCCTCTACCTGCGGCCTACGCAGCTCGGCGTCGCGACGAGCGACGGTGGGGTTAGCAGCATCGCGGCCAGCCCAGCCGCTAGCGTGCCAGCGTGCCCTCCCGGCACGTATCCGGCCGCTCAAGGCGGCGCCCTCCTTTGTCGTGTTGTCCTCGCTCCCCTTCCCTCACCGACGTTGGCGCCATCCTTCCTCGGTGGCGGCCCATCGGTGCCGTAGCGGTAGCCCGCGGCGGCGAGGCCAGCGGCACAGAATAACTGAAGGAGCTGTGCGGCATTGTCCCCGAAGGTGAGGTCCAAGGAAAGGTAATGGGTGATGGAGGAGCCCGGCGGGAGGTTCGGGTAGGCGAAGTTGGTGTGGGCGCGGGCACGGGCACCTCGATCATAGGCGACGTCGGCCTCCTTGGCAGCGTCGAAGGTGCTCAGCCAGTGCCGCTCCTTGGTTGCTGGGTCGCGTATCTCCACCACGTACCGGCCCCATGGACACCGCCACACGCCCCGGTATCGCATCGTGTTCGCATCCGGCTGTTATGGCGCTGTCGGACCTTAGGACCAGCAATCCACCTGGGGGTACCCGAGTGGTTGATTTGTAGGAGGGTCTATCGATGAGCTAGTAGCTTGATGGTACACAGGAGGCACTGATTTAGACAGGTTCGGGCTACCCGGAGGTATAATACCCTACGTCTTGTGTCGGTGGTATTTGTATTGCTATATTCGGATGATCTCCGATGTTTCCGCCCTGTCCCCTCTAGGGACCCATGCCCTCCTTTATATATCCAGGAGGCAGGGTTACAGTATGAGTATTTTCCGTATGGGACTATTTACAATAGGGGGGGTCCTAGTAGGAGTCTACTAGGACTCGGTCTTCTTTGGGCCGGCCGCCGCCGCCCTCCATGATGGGCCCTAGGGTACCCATATCCCACAAGCCCCTGAGCAACATGCAGGCACGTGTCAAACTACTTGATGAAGGAACGAGGCTAATGTAGTCAGCTGAAGGTGCTTCAACAAGTAGTCGGCACAAAGGTGGGCGGTGCTCAAAAAAGAGAGAACACCCAACACGACGCCGAGTCCTTCGAGGTAGTCGGTCGGTCCTCATGAGGGCCGAGTACAGGGCGACGATTAGGAGCACTGTATACAGTTAGGGCGACAATTAGAAGCACTGTATGTGCAGTAGCCCCCGAGCGTTGGGTTGTTTATAATAAGCAGGTCGAGGCTCCAAAAAAGAAGTCGGACAACATGTTGCCGCAAAAAGTAGGTGAAGGCATGCTATCACAAAAATCCGGCGTCCATCACCCGAGCATGCGAAGTCGGCTGCGTAACGCGAGGTGACGCCGAGCAAGAGCAATAGGTTAGAGCCGTAGCTTGGTTAAGTTGTTCTTGTTCGGCATGTGTTTATCCCGTTTGATGCTGACTTCGATGCTTGTTGCGACGGAAGGAACGTCGAGTTGTGGCACGCGCCAGCCCCCGAGCATGCGAGGTCGGCCGCGCGACTGGAGAAACGCCGAGTTGTCGCCCGCGCCAGCCCCCGAGCATGCGAGGTTGGCCGTACGACGAGAGGAAACGCCGAGTCGCCGCGCGCGCCAGCCTCCGAGCATGCGAGGTCGGCCGCGCGACGAGAGGAAACGCCGAGTCGCCGCGCGCGCCAGCCCCCGAGCATGCGAGGTCGGCCACGCGACGAGAGAAAACGCCGAGTCGCCGTGCGCGCCAACCCCCGTGCATGCGAGGTTGGCCGCACGATGGAAGGAACGCCGAGTCGCCGCGCGCGCCAGCCCCCGAGCATGCGAGGTCGGCCTCACGACGAGAGGAAACGCCGAGTCGCCGCGCGCGCCAGCCCCGAGCATGTGAGGTCGGCCACGCGACGAGAGGAAACGCCGAGTCACCACGCGCACCAGCCCCCGAGCATGCTAGGTCGGCAGCGCGACGAGAGGAACGCCGTTGTACCTGTGAGGGAGAGGAAGAAAAACGGTAGTATTTTGGAGAAACGATAATAAACTTATTTGTAATAAGTACTTTTGAGCTTTGCTTTTAACATGCTTTTGTTTTGAGTTGATTTTATCAACCCCTGTCACTTCACCGCGATCATGACAAGCGCTAGGGACTCGGGCGAAGAACTGGCTGGAGCTCTCATGGAGACAGCACTCCTACATGCTACGATGCTCTGCATGGAGGCTTAGTCGTAGGCAGGGTTCCGGCCGAGTACTTTCACGCGTGTTTAGATTTTGAATATAGTGAATCGGACTTGCTGAGTTAATTTGCTTGCATGAGTAATTTTTGTTTTAGGGCAAACACATGATTGCCGTGGAGTGAATTATACAGGTCAGCAGTTGTCTCATGGACACAGAGAAAAAACTATGCGCATGGCGATCTTATTGAAGCTGTAAAAATAAAATGAAATAAAATACTTAGCTCGATTCGTGACCGAGTTGAAGTAGTCGTCATGTTCGGAGAAGTAGTTCTTGATGAAGCCTACCAGTCGGACGACTTGTCCGAGCTAATTCTTGGTCACGTAGAAATTATCTGTGTGCTCTTTTAGCGGAGAAATCTTGAATTCTTCTAGTTGCTTTGTGTGTGGCCGTAGCAAAACTTCCTCAAATAGCACTTAATGACGCTCGAACGCATGCAACCAGCGCCGACGAGATGCATGCATCCACCTTGTACGTGTACGAAGAAAAAAAAATTGCCAGCTTCTCCTGGCGCCGTACGCAAGTGCCCGAACTGCCGAGAGGCTTGATCTGATCGGAGTCCTACTCGGCTGCGCCTCTTCGGTTATGCATCTATGCATGCACATGTGCATGCATATGGAGTCCTCTTCGCGCATCTTGATCTGCCACACGTCTAGGAAATTGGGTGGGTCAGGCGGGTTCTCAGATCGGATCTGTGATTTCTTCAGGGCGTGTCTCCACGCATGCGGGGAAGACAACGCGAGATTGATCTGCCATCAAGTTAGCGGTGTTTTTGAATAAAAAAAACTCAACAATCTTCCCCTACCTGGCGCGCCAACTGTCGGACCTTAGGACTGGCAATCCACTTGGGGGTACCCGAGTGGTTGATTTGTAGGAGGGGCGATCGATGAGCTAGTAGCTTGATGGTACACAAGAGGCACTGATTTAGACAGGTCCGGGCTACCCGGGGGTATAATAGCTTACGTCTTGTGTCGGTGGTATTTGTATTGCTATATTCGGATGATCTCCGATGTTTCCGCCCTGTTCCCTCTAGGGACCCCTGCCCTCCTTTATATATCCAGGAGGCAGGGTTACAGTATGAGTATTTTTCATATGAGACTATTTACAATAGGGGGGTCCTAGTAGGAGTCTACTAGGACTCGGTCTTCTTTGGGCCGGCCACCGCCGCCCTGATGATGGGCCCTAGGGTACCCATATCCCACAAAGATGTGTATAAGAGACAGCTATCCTTTAGTGCGCTCTTTTTAAAGCTTTTCCTTTGATTGGTGTA
>OAMR01000816.1:231278-249380 GCA_900205405.1 Echinochloa crus-galli | reverse complement strand
AGGGGGGTCCTAGTAGGAGTCTACTAGGACTCGGTCTTCTTTGGGCCGGCCACCGCCGCCCTCCATGATGGGCCCTAGGGTACACATGTCCCATAGCCGTCGCCTGTTGCCGTGCTGCTTGGACTTCTTATCGGAGGCGCAGGGCTAAAACGCCACCGCTGCGCCGTTCTACTTCTCGTCCTCCTCGACGCCGACACGAGGGTCCCTGGCGACGATGGAGCGCAGCCCATTCTCCACGCCGTCGACGTCGGAGAATTGGGGCGTGTCGCCGGTGACCTCGAACTCGTGCCTCCTGCGAAGGCGCAAAAGTAAAAGTAGCTCGTAAATGGGAATGCGAAAAAGAATAAGGCGAGCGAAGGTTACTGGGAGCTTGTCGGGGATTTTCCAATCTGACTGGCACCTTCGATCGAGACTGTGAAGAGTAAGATCATGCGTATCGGAGGTCTTGGTTGGAATGGAGAATGTAAAGCAAGCTTTTACTTTGGTTAGCTGGAGCATACGTCATATAAACTTTAGGCAGTCGTCAAATAGTGTACGCCATGTATGTAGAATGCCTTTTTTATCCTTGGAAAGGGTCAATTAGTCAACCCCTGTAATAGCATATCAATGGGTCCCAAGAAGGGGGCAAACTTGTATTTTGCACTGCACAGGTCCCCCTATAAAAGGAGGTCCTAGCGCCCCTTTTTAGAGGGATGACGTTTGGAATTCTGAGAATTGTACTGTGAATTTTATTAAGTCAACTCTGTCATCTTAGTACTGCTGGTTTTGGGACTCGTTGTAAAATCAAAACCAACAGTCCCTTACCCAGTATCCAAAATGGGGGAGCTAAATCTAACTTGGGGTTACAGATGACGGAGGTAAGATAGACTTTTTCCAATTTATCACGCGGGCCGCGTACGCTGGGCACGGCCCAACCCAGCCCACGGGTAAATCGGCCGCCCTTACCCAGCCAGACACGGGAGCCCGCACTAAGCTCCCGGCCGATCCCGACCACTCGTTCTTCTCCCTCACCCTGCTCTTTATTGATTCATCTTTTCTCCCTCTCGTGTCTCGTCCCTTGTGCCGCCGCCGCCTCGCCCCCTCACACCGCACCTAGAGGCTAGAGCTAGGTTTTTAGCCGCCGCTCTCCCCCCTTCCCCTTGCCTCGGCGGAAGCACGCATCAACCTCCTCCCGGAAGAACTCCCCAGCGCCCCCGCTTCCGCTCCGTGCCAGATCGTTGTTTATGAGGTACGGATCGCCCTGGATCTCTGCTTCTGGGTTTCGTAGCGCCGTGCCTAGCAGATCTGTAGAGTTCGACGGCGCGGCAGCCCCCCGTTGGATCGATCGGTGAGGTTGCTGGGGTCGTCGTCTTCGTTTCGGGTTCGTGATGATAGTTTCTGTTTTAGTGCGGTGGGTGATTGGATGGAGGTTAGGGTTTTGGAGTTGATTCGGTGTCAGGTCCTGATGGTACTGTTGGCGGCTAGGTTCCCTGTACTGTTTCTTGGTCTAGTCTGCCACAGTATAGGGTTGGCGAATAGATGAATCTCTTGAAAAGGGCACATGGATTTGTTCAAGGTTGTAGGTGGTTCCGATGGTTTGATCTCTTGATTTGGTAAAATTTCGGTGCTTGATACGGGTGTGAGCCGCTGGGTTAGGTTACTGTTATGCTGATTGTGTTGTAGGTTCCCTGATAATTTAGTAATTGTCTATTTGGTCCTTGATGCATAGGCAGAAGTTCATTGCGCATCGCAATTACTTGTTCTCAATTGATATGTCTACGTGCTATACCTTTTAATTTTCACTGGTTTAGTGGCCTGCTTATTACTTGCAACAGTCTTGAAGACTTGCTTAAAAAGTAACCTCAAATTTCTATCTAATGGTTTTTAGTGTTGAATTTGGATTATATTCATCAGTTTTGTTATGAAAGAATATTTCATTTGAATTGAGACTATATGTGTCAGTTCTATTAGGAGAGAATTTATTTCAGTGATGCAGGTTTTTTTATGAACTTGTTAAATCTTATGAGTTGACAAATGATCTGAGAAAGTTTCAATAACAGTTGCATGTCTCTTTAGGTATTCATATCATTAGCTATCATAATTTTATTTGAATGTGGTATGAAGTTTTTGTTTATGGCTGTTCATGGGGCATGTTTTAACTTATGCTTTTTTTTGCTCTGCAGCTCGAAGGAGAAGCCCACCCTTGGGTTAGACTTTTGGCCCTACAATCTTCGTTTGAGTATTAAACAAGTTGTACTTATGAAATCATTGATGCTTGATCTTTACTCACATGAGTCTGTGATTGTCCAACTGATTTGCCTCCTTAGTTGTGCATTTGTATTTTCCTTTCAAGCGTTCAAATGGAGTTGGCATGCTCTTTATTGCTTTCTGTCTAGAAATAATACTTAAAATGTATGCTGTTAATTTGCTTAGTTGATCTCTGTAATTTGCTGTCTATTAGTTTTTGGTTAACTTTTTGCTTATGTAGTTATAGTGATGAGTTATATGATGCAATAGAGATACCTGCAACTTCTTGGAGTAATGCTGTTACATTTCAAGTTTCTTTGAGCTATATTCCTGATGGACTGTTCTGGTGACCATCCTTCTGCTGTGTTGGGATTTGATCTGTTGGAGCTTTTTCAATGTAACTCGCTGGGTTTCTTCTTACAGACACAAAATCATGATGATATTTTCATCTTTCATGTTACCATTTTTAGTTTATTACTGTCATTATGTTTAATGTTACTCTCTTTACCATTTATTCACTCTTTTGACCAGTCTTGTTGGGTTTCATACCATGGCGTTTGTTGTTATATTATGCTTGCATGACATGGTTTTCTTGTTGTATTACCAGCCATTGCTTGTTTTTTGTTACTCATAATACAGATATTCATGTGCTTCAAGGGATGTTCATGCAATTTATCTTTTTTCTTGGCAATTATTGCAGAGGCACGCGGATTAAGACCCGCAAGCGGAATATTGCAGCTCCTTTGGACCCTGCATCATTCTCTGATGCAATTGTCCAGATTTATCTGGATAATGGTGGAGATCTGGTTAGGCCTTCTTGGGGCGTACCATTTATCGTATATTGTTTCATTTCATTCCATTCAATGAGCGATTTGCACCTAGATTTTATGAACCATTCTTGATGTGTCAACTGTTCTATCTTGAGGGTTTGCACAGTGTCAATATTTTAATGTCGTACACGACATATTTCATAAACTATGGGCATATCTTAATTCTTATTAAATTAGACTAATGTAGCTTTCATATGATAGTAACAGCTCAATCAGAAAGTAGAACCGACAGAAGTCGGTTTGACGTTCTATTTTTAATTTGATTTGATTCATTTAATTCTCATTCCGTGTTAACAGGAACTCGTCGCAAAAAGTATCGAGTCCTCAGACCTCAACTTCTCACGTTACGGTGACACCTTTTTTGAGGTATGGTCAGTAGAACAGTCTATACCAGAAATACTCACGTTGCATTTTAAGAACTGATTCACAATTTATTCTGCCTTTTTAAGATTCATAATGTATGGTGCCTTCTTAAGATTGTATTCTGCAAGTCCCATTTTTGCATTTTAAGATCTGATTCACAGTTGCAGTTCTTGTATGATAATGTTATATGTATCTGGGTTTCATTTGTCTATTTTCATTTACGAAAATGCAGGTTGTTTTTGTTGGAGGGCGAACTCAGCCTGGCACAATAAAACCTGAAGAAGAAGGAGACCGTCATCCTTATTCTGTGCTAGACTGTGCTGCACAGCGTGAAGCAATTTTGCCTTCTGTACTCTATATTCAGAAAACATTACGCAGGAGGCCTTTCTTAATAAAGAATCTTGAAAATGTTATGCGCAAATTTCTCCAATCCCTTGAGTTCTTCGAGGAAAACGAGAGGAAGAAACTTGCCATATTCACGGCCCTTGCATTTTCTCAGAAGCTATCAGGTCTTCCTCCAGAGACAGTATTCCAGCCACTGCTCAAGGATAATCTTGTTGCCAAAGGGATAGTTCTTTCTTTCATCACTGAGTTTTTCAAGGAGTACCTGAAGGAAAACAGTTTGGACGATCTAATTGGACTTTTGAAGAAAGGCAAAATGGAGGACAATCTGCTTGACTTCTTCCCATCAGCGAAGAGGTCCTCTGAGGCTTTGTCTGAGCACTTCACGTAAGGTTTTCCAGATTTTTTATGTTTATTGAAGCATAGTTCTTCGTAGTATCTTTGTTTTCAGTTCCTTTATGCAACTTTTTAATCTTGTCTTATTTTGTTCTGTGCTAATATATTTTCTTTGTGCATGACTCTCAGCAAAGAAGGTTTGACTAGCCTTGTTGAGTATAATGAAAAGAAAATGTTTGAAGTTAAACTCAAGGAGATAAAGTCAACACTGACTACCATGATCAATGACGAGGCTGAAATATCTGACGTCATTGAGACTGTCAAGCAACAAGTTAAAGATGCTAAATTTCCTGATATAGAGGTTATCCGCATGCTGTGGGATGTGCTTATGGAGGCTGTTCAGTGGTCTGGAAAGAACCAGCAGCAAAATTCTAATTCAGCACTTCGGCAGGTATCTGTATTAAACCTTGTCTTTTAGAAAAAAATTATGCTTTGGAAACTTGTAGAATCAAGTCCCTAAATGTGTACAAGACTATGAGCACAATTATTCCAAACCCAATACAGTTAGTCCCTGATAACTTTGCTATTATTTCAGCCCTCACATTGACTGCATTGTGTAGTTCTAGTTCAGGGATCGAGGCATTCATGCAAGTTTATCTAAGTACACTTTATTTATGTTCTCTGAATATGTTATACTGTAAATTGTATACTGGTTTGATATGCTTAGTAGTCTTTGGCAGTATCATCTGTCTCATTCTTCTATTCTTCCAGTGATATTTGAGTGTTTCATATGCCACATCATTGAACCCTTTTATTATGCTTATCTTTCTAGGATTTGATAGATAACATTTACCAATTATGTTCAGATTAAATTTATGGACGCAGCTAACGCACGGCCGGCCGTGCATTAGGCTGGCCGCACGGCCGCAATGTTTTTGGGAATCAAAGCAACCGCAACATTTTTCGTTCTTTCTCTGGCAATAACTCCCAAGGAACCCACGTGACCGACAGTGAAACCAAAAATTGATAAAGCAACAAAATTGCATGGGAAACTGCACAAATATGGATCACATATCTCATCTTTGTACAGAATTTATCAACCTGATAGACAAATTAGCATTTATAATATATTTCTACACGTAAAACTGGAGCAAAAAATGCATCATTCAACTCTCGTTTGAAAGCAAATCCCCTGTGCAAAGATCTGAAAACGAAAAACAACATACGTCATTCAGAAAAAAATCATTTTTTTGAGGTGGGGACAACTGCACAATTGCATGTTCAAAACATGTAATTGTAGTCAGAAAGTATGTAGGACGTGATTCATAATTGTATGACTAGAAAACAATATACTAGGAACTTGGCACCCTATTATTTTGCTAAAATTCATTAAACCCTGTTATTTTGCATTCCCATTTTCATATTATTACTTGTTTGAAAACCATTTTTTGGCCTAAAGAAGTACATAGTTTTACTTAGCTTAGTGATGTGCTTATAATAACCAGCCAATGCATTAAAAAACTATTAGATATGGAAGCATCAGGAAGGGGGTGTTTAAATGAAGAATACAGAATGAACCATATCAGATTTAGCATGAATTGCCTACAGATGTATTCCAGTAGAATACAATGGCCAATCAAAACAATAGGAAACAAAATACTAAAACTCATACCACGAAATTGCTTAGCTGATATGAATAATTTACTGGTTGATTTATCATAAGTTGCCTACATGAAATCGGGAAATTGATCGGCAGGAACACGAGAAAATGCTACAATCAGAGCATGAAAATGACAAAATATATCATTAATATCAGAGTAGCATAAGCAGAGATTGCATTATAGCCTAGTACTTGTTTGGATATTTGCTGCATGTTCATTCATCCTTCAACATACTATCAACTGAAAATGAACTATATTGTTTGTCTAACTTAGAAACACATCATTCGTCTAATAAAGTAGATATCTAGGTAAAGAGGTAAGCGATGGACTTTCTTTCACCATGTATGTACTTATTTACATACTGCACATCATACCTGCTTCATGCTTTGTACTTTGATCTCCTTCTACAGGATAACTTGGAACCAGACTTGTAAGAATAGAAAAAATAAATTAAAGGAGAAAGAATGCAGTAAAAATTGTCTATAATGATTTGCCCTATTTTGCCTTGATCTTGCCATGATATTGCTTGATTAGAGTACAGTTCTCATAGCTAACATCGCAACGGATGTGGGATTCTTACCCTTAGCTAAATTAGCTAGTGGTTGAACTCGTATGTATCTTCAAAATGAGATTGCATTGGCACTAGGCACTCATAAATTTGGAGTGAAGATAGTTTTATCCCTACTAGCTGGCTAATTTGATATGAATGGATTACTAAATAATTTAATGGCTAATTTCTGTAGTTCTAGATATTTTATCTGTAGGCTGTACTTGATCAGTCAACCTTCCAATTCCGTATTGCATTTACAGGTGAAAGCTTGGGCTGAGCTTTTGAATGCTTTTTGCACGAGTGGCAGACTAGAGCTAGAACTCATATATAAAGTTCAGACACAGTGTTATGAGGATGCTAAGCTGATGAAGCTGTTTCCTGAGATTGTAAGGACGCTATATGACCAAGATGTCCTAGCTGAAGATACTATCCTTCTTTGGTTCCGTAAAGGTTCAAACCCAAAGGGCAGGTAATTTAACTCCACTGGTTACCTTCACATGTCGGATACTAATCAAGTTATATTCCTTTGCATAACTAATATAATATATGACCCACCCTTTGGTTAAAATGGCAGGCAATCTTTTGTTAAAGCTCTGGAGCCATTTGTCAAATGGCTGGAGGAGGCAGAGGAAGAAGAATAAGTGCCGTTGTCTGCCCTGATCTGCGTTATGTATTTCCGAATATTTCTATGGTTTGAAGTTTGTGTAAGGAGTTATGTATCTTTGCTGCTTGTTACAGGCCGAGAATTTTTATTTTCTCATGCGGCGTTGCACTCTCTTCAAACTGTCGCCGTTGAGTTTGTTGCCAGGATTTTGTGAAACGATAACTGTCATTATTGAAATGAATCTATGAAATCTCATTTCACTCTTGTTTCCTTATTCAAAGTCATTCCAAAATGGAAAGATCTCGCTCTCACGAATTCTCTAGTTTTTTTTTTCTATACATGTCACGCCATCTCTTATCTTCATCGCGATTCGTAGGTTATTTCCCCGTGCCTTGATAGGGCCACGTCGCCTCCAAAACTCATCCGTGGGATCTTCAGCGAACGATTGGGATCGCGGAAGAACTCGAGCCTATGCGCCTGCTTGGGACACAAGCAACATCAGTAGCAGGGTCAAGAACCTTCTCAAGCAATACTTCTGAAGCGTCCCTACAAGCAATGATCAGTATTCAGTAGGGTCAAGAACCTTCCCAAGCAATACTTCTGAAGCCCTCAAAAGAGAAGAATTTATCAGTCCTAGAGGCTGATAATATATTATTACAATAGGTGGTTCATCATATAATTCTATGCGGACGAGGCACTGAAGCGTCACTAAAAACAGAACAAAAGTTAAACTCCAAATAAAGATATTGACTAGGTAGAGGTCATCATCAGAGCATTGCACCATACGGAACCTTCTGCGGGTGACCCAAATCCATAGGCAAGGTTGGGTGCAGCACGTAACCCCTACTAAACGTCTTCCGGTACAAACTGGGGATCTTCCTCTATATAGATTAAAACAATGGTGAGTACAAAGTACTCAAGTTCAAGCACACCCATGGAGGGGATATAAACAGAAGCATGCACTGGGTATATACCAAGGATAAGGCTTAAGTTTGTTTGCAGAAAAACATGTATCACATATGCAAGGGTTTATTTTTAAAAGGGTTTTATAAAGCATTACTAGGACCCAGGAATCATAAGTATGGTTGTTTGACCAACACATGATCCAAATTTTAGTGCTACCGGATTTCCCATCCATCGTAGCCCTACACCATTAATCAACACTTTTCAAACGATTCACACCATAAAAACACCCAAAATTAAAGGACTCGTGAAGTGCCCAAGCTGTAACTCGTCCAATACCATGGACACGGCAATCCGGATAGGTTTTAACTCTGCAGAGGTGTACGCAACCACAAGTAGGATACCGCAACACGAACACTTTAGTGCCGGTGCAGCTCCTATCAAAGCCATTACCCACCTTACCTAAACTGACTAGTCACCACATAAGCAAACAGGAGTCAGCAACCTACCAATGAGGTTACCTAGGGATCTACATCACATAGTTCACATCCCGTCTCCATGGCTTCTATTGCTCACCAGCACATCTGATAACTAACAGCTTAACTAGTGAGATTTATGCTAAGCCGTTGCCACATACTACGGTTGAGTGGTGGTACTGTAAAATAAGTTGGGTAAGATGACACGTCAACACATCCCTAATAACCTAGTATGGGCATCTCCCATCATGCTCTACCACATAGGTGCGAGCTCTCCTCGGTGCTTACACAGAAACACCGCTTGCCCCAATCACACATTGGTCCTACTCATTTTCCAAACCACTTTCCATTTTGAAGCACACCCACGACTATCTTAATAAGCACATTGTGATTGTATTGTTGAAAGGATGAGTAACCAAGTCCTAAGCGACTTTCATATAAAGTTCAGACACAGTGTTATGAGGATGCTAAGCTGATGAAGCTGTTTCCTGAGATTGTAAGGACGCTATATGACCAAGATGTCCTAGCTGAAGATACTATCCTTCTTTGGTTCCGTAAAGGTTCAAACCCAAAGGGCAGGTAATTTAACTCCACTGGTTATCCTTCACATGTCGGATACTAATCAAGTTATATTCCTTTGCATAACTAATATAATATATGACCCACCCTTTGGTTAAAATGGCAGGCAATCTTTTGTTAAAGCTCTGGAGCCATTTGTCAAATGGCTGGAGGAGGCAGAGGAAGAAGAATAAGTGCCGTTGTCTGCCCTGATCTGCGTTATGTATTTCCGAATATTTCTATGGTTTGAAGTTTGTGTAAGGAGTTATGTATCTTTGCTGCTTGTTACAGGCCGAGAATTTTTATTTTCTCATGCGGCGTTGCACTCTCTTCAAACTGTCGCCGTTGAGTTTGTTGCCAGGATTTTGTGAAACGATAACTGTCATTATTGAAATGAATCTATGAAATCTCATTTCACTCTTGTTTCCTTATTCAAAGTCATTCCAAAATGGAAAGATCTCGCTCTCACGAATTCTCTAGTTTTTTTTTTCTATACATGTCACGCCATCTCTTATCTTCATCGCGATTCGTAGGTTATTTCCCCGTGCCTTGATAGGGCCACGTCGCCTCCAAAACTCATCCGTGGGATCTTCAGCGAACGATTGGGATCGCGGAAGAACTCGAGCCTATGCGCCTGCTTGGGACACAAGCAACATCAGTAGCAGGGTCAAGAACCTTCTCAAGCAATACTTCTGAAGCGTCCCTACAAGCAATGATCAGTATTCAGTAGGGTCAAGAACCTTCCCAAGCAATACTTCTGAAGCCCTCAAAAGAGAAGAATTTATCAGTCCTAGAGGCTGATAATATATTATTACAATAGGTGGTTCATCATATAATTCTATGCGGACGAGGCACTGAAGCGTCACTAAAAACAGAACAAAAGTTAAACTCCAAATAAAGATATTGACTAGGTAGAGGTCATCATCAGAGCATTGCACCATACGGAACCTTCTGCGGGTGACCCAAATCCATAGGCAAGGTTGGGTGCAGCACGTAACCCCTACTAAACGTCTTCCGGTACAAACTGGGGATCTTCCTCTATATAGATTAAAACAATGGTGAGTACAAAGTACTCAAGTTCAAGCACACCCATGGAGGGGATATAAACAGAAGCATGCACTGGGTATATACCAAGGATAAGGCTTAAGTTTGTTTGCAGAAAAACATGTATCACATATGCAAGGGTTTATTTTTAAAAGGGTTTTATAAAGCATTACTAGGACCCAGGAATCATAAGTATGGTTGTTTGACCAACACATGATCCAAATTTTAGTGCTACCGGATTTCCCATCCATCGTAGCCCTACACCATTAATCAACACTTTTCAAACGATTCACACCATAAAAACACCCAAAATTAAAGGACTCGTGAAGTGCCCAAGCTGTAACTCGTCCAATACCATGGACACGGCAATCCGGATAGGTTTTAACTCTGCAGAGGTGTACGCAACCACAAGTAGGATACCGCAACACGAACACTTTAGTGCCGGTGCAGCTCCTATCAAAGCCATTACCCACCTTACCTAAACTGACTAGTCACCACATAAGCAAACAGGAGTCAGCAACCTACCAATGAGGTTACCTAGGGATCTACATCACATAGTTCACATCCCGTCTCCATGGCTTCTATTGCTCACCAGCACATCTGATAACTAACAGCTTAACTAGTGAGATTTATGCTAAGCCGTTGCCACATACTACGGTTGAGTGGTGGTACTGTAAAATAAGTTGGGTAAGATGACACGTCAACACATCCCTAATAACCTAGTATGGGCATCTCCCATCATGCTCTACCACATAGGTGCGAGCTCTCCTCGGTGCTTACACAGAAACACCGCTTGCCCCAATCACACATTGGTCCTACTCATTTTCCAAACCACTTTCCATTTTGAAGCACACCCACGACTATCTTAATAAGCACATTGTGATTGTATTGTTGAAAGGATGAGTAACCAAGTCCTAAGCGGCACTAGCAGTGATTAATATTTAACATAGTGCGTCATATTAAATATTAATCTGGGTTACCAAGGAACAGTCATAACAAATCAAGGATGTGAAAACAGTCCATTCCTAAACGGTCATAACAAATCAACGACAATCCAACCAGGTTTTAGCAATAAAACATGCAAGTTTTATAAAACAGTCCATTGGGTTGCATTTATAAAACTAGGACAATCAACATGCATCAAAGGGTGTGAAAGAACTTGCCGTTCTCGAAGCCTTCTGGGACCTCCTGCTCGGGCTCCTAACCTTCGGGCTCCTATTCGCAGTAGTGCTCCTCTTCCGACTCCTGCTCGATTACACCGTGGTAAGATTGCAGGCCGGCGGCGGTCGGCGGTGAGATTGCAGGCGCCTTGGCCCACAATCAAGGCCTGGAACAGGGGCAAAAGAGTGAGGGGATTGAGGCGAGTACTCCACCATGCTTACCCTAGGCGCAGGTGAAGCGTGGGTGGCTGCCCACGGCGGCGCGTAGGCGGCGACAGCAATGGAGCAGCGGCGGCACTGTCAAAACTGGGGAAAGCTCACGGGTGTGGATGGTCAAGTTTGGTGGGGCGGAGAGGTCACAGCGGATGTCTATTTATAGACCGGAGGGGAGGGGATGGTCGGTTCGACGAGTGGGTGCTCAGCGCCAACGGGGGTCGGTGGAGAGAGGAGTAATGGCGGCCGGGATTCTCGGCGGTGCTGTGGTGGTGAGGTGATGTCATGACCCAAGTGAGGCCCAAGATGGTGAAGCCCAATTATCGAGTCACTGCCCAGCCCAAGGCCCAAGCCACCTATAGAAATGTCAGCAACAGACCAGATGAATCATTGAAGAATGAGAAATCAGAAAGAGAAGAGAGAAGGGGAGCCGGTGGCTATCTTCCTCCTCCAGAGATCATATCCCCCTTCTCGATTCCCCTGCGATTGCTCACGCTCCCGGAGTTGATTTCCTTCGGTGAGCCACGGGCATTACAGTGGTATCAAAGACTCGTCTTTCCTCGGTGTGGGTACTGCGGTACAACGGCATCAACTGCTCGCGGCGATGTGCTACCAGGTTATCGGTTCTAGGGTTCGCGCATTCCATCGGTAGGGCGCAGCACTTGGGCGAGTCTGCTTCGTTCAGTCCATCTTCCGCAATAGTCATTCATCGATTGGTGAGTCTGCTTTCGCCAGATCTGGGCAGTGGTGGTTCAGTTCGTGATCTCAGGAATTTGTCTACTCTCATTGGATTGGGTGGTAGCACGGGGGTTGGTGGTGATTTCAAGTTATGGATTGACTTGCTGTTTTTGGAATTTCTCCTTGACTTGCTGTTGTTGGGATTTCTCCTTGACTTTCTTTTGTTGGGATTTCTCCTGATCTTTTGTTGCTGCAATGATGTCTGAGGTGGGTGCCCATGAGGTGTTTGAGGGTATGTCTCAGTGGGACAGAAATCCAGATTTTCCACTTGGCTTCAATTCACATAATTTGTTGCAGCAGATAGCTCATGGTGGTGTAGTGCCTGATCTTCCCCGTGTGTTTGATAAAGTGCCTGATGAGGTGATTTGGGACATAGAATTTGGACATGAGAATGATGCATTGGCCAGTGGACATCAGCATCTTGTTTGTTCTGCTGGTTCTTCTCAGGGATTATCAACAGAGCAGTTGTTGAGGCAGTTGAGGGATAGTATGAATCAGTTGAGGGTAAGGATGGAGGCAGATGAAGCCAATCGACATCAGTGGGTGAAGCAATGGAGTTTGCTAAGAAAGAAGTTATGCAATCCTAAGGCAGCAGTCGAAGTGTTCAACACAGTGGCAAGGTCAGAAGCAAGAACACTGGATTGTCTGAAGGAAAGGGTAGCAGTACATCTAGAGCATGCTGTGTTCGTGCCTCCTGTGTTTTCCGAGGATGATTCCCATAAGTTGTTGGACAACAGTGTGGTGTGGTACGAGGAGATTCCATCTAGCCTTAATGCTCATGAGGAATTGTTGCATCAGTTAGCACAATGTGGTACTCATGTCAATGATGCTCACCTTGTCATGGATTTTGGGCTGAATTGTGTGGATGAGGAGCCGTTACATGGTCTTCAATTGCAGGATGATTTGTGGCAGCAAGTAGCAGTGCTTGATGAGTGCTATAGTGATGAGGAGAGCAAGCTGAGTACTGATCGAGGAACTTTCAGCATATTCACTCAAGATAAGCAGATAGCTTCGAAGGCTTTGATTGTACTGGATGTTAATGCACATGAAGTGTTGAGTCAGATGCCTCTTGAAGGTGTGATTTGGGATACCAATTCTGCACATGAGTAGCTTAACAGAATGCCGCTGGCAGATGTGTTCTGGTATGAGGAATCTGGGCAGAGTGCAGACTCTTGTGATTTGTTGCAGCATCTAACACATGGTGCTTGCTTGGTTAGTGCGAAGATGGCTACTACAGAATCAGAAGTTGATGAAATAGTAACTTTTGCCAATGACCCTGATTTGTCTCTGAGTTTTGCATGGATTTGACAGAAGAGATGTTTGCTAAAATGCCTAGCAGAGTCATGTGGGATGAGGAGCGGTATGATTTCAATGCACATGAGATGCCTCACAGCCATGGCTCACATGATGGCTTGATGCAATTACTGGCATCATGTAATCAGAACCTGTGCTGCCATATACCACAACATAGTGATGACCTGGCTTCTGTTGTTGTTAAGAGGGATGCAATGCTTGCAAATCAGGATGTTCATGAGGACCTTGCACATCAACTAGACTTGAGCAGTGAGTTACACAGATATGTCACAATGCCAGTGGAAGAGAAATCGATGGCTATCAACATTGATGTGGTACTCTGGCAGGTCCGGATGCAGTGGGATCCGGGTATCATTACGGCCACAGCTTGGGGACAAGCTGTATTTTGAGAAGGCGGTAATGCCATGACCCAAGGGAGGCCCAAGATGGTGAAGCCCAGTTATCGAGTCACAGCCTAGCCCAAGGCCCAAGCCACCTATAGAAAGGTCAGCAACACACCAGAGGAATCATCGAAGAATGAGAAATCAGAAAGGGAAGAGAGAAGGGGAGCTGGTGGCTGTCTTCCTCCTCCAGAGATCCTATCCCCCCTCTCGATCCCCCTGCGATTGCTCACGCTCCCGGTGTTGATCTCCTCCGGTGAGCCACGGGCATTACAGGTGATGGGACGGCGTCGAGGACAGCACAACGATGCAGAGGCGCAACATACAGTGGTGAGCGCGAACGGCGAGGCGTCGCTGTGATGGCGCGGCGTCGCAGCGGGTCGATGGCGGTAAAAGCGGCGAGCGCACGTGCATGGCCGTGCCGTGGGTTCGACGGCCTTGGAGTGACGCAGTGCGCCACGTGTGGCGCGTGCAAATGGTGAAGGCGGTTCGCGAGCGGCAGCGAGCTCCGCAGTGGCAGCAAGCGGCGATAGCGGTAGCGGCGCTGTGGCGATG
The DNA here is from genome assembly GCA_900205405.1 of Echinochloa crus-galli. Lineage (NCBI taxonomy): Eukaryota > Viridiplantae > Streptophyta > Magnoliopsida > Poales > Poaceae > Echinochloa > Echinochloa crus-galli. The sequence goes on along the minus strand of OAMR01000816.1, from coordinate 235,127 downwards.
TACACGCGGCGCTCGAGTGGGTGTTGAGCATTGCGGCCGCGGACATAGCAGCGGGTTCAGCAGCGAGCGGCGGCAGCAAGCTAGGCAGCGAAGCTGCGGCAGCGCAGATGAGCGGCTAGGCGTTGCGTGGGCGGGGCAGTGCTGTGGCGGGGTGCGACGCGGCACGTACGCGTGTGAGGGCGGTGGCACATCGGCACTTGGTGCGGCGAGATGGCTAGGGCGGGCGCAGCGGCGCTGCAGCGCAGAGCAGCGACGCTCGTCCCACCGTTTCTGCGGCGGTGAACGCAGCAGTGGTGGGGCCACAGTGGAGCAGAGGTGGTGGTGAGGGTGGTTGGCCAATGAGGATGCGGCAGCCGACCAAGCCTGCGTAAGGAGATGACCGGGAGAGATTAGTCCGGGAAGGAACAAGAAAAGAAGGGAGGAAAGAAAGAAAGGAGGAAAAGAGGGGAGCAGAAAATGAAAAAAGAAAGAGGGAGTGGGATTCGCGGCGGAAAGTTGACGAGCGGTCGGCCAGGATGGGACGGCTTTGGTGAACACAAGAGCGATGGGATTCGAGCCCGAATTGCGGAATCCAGGGTTCTAATTCTGAGAGCTCGATAGTAAAAACATTTTGAAAATATTTTTATCGGTGAATTAATTAGGGCTAAATCGCGGGCGTCACAACTTCGTCTCAGTCGCCACGTCCTCCTCGCACGGTTGAGATCCTCTCCTCCCTCCTGGTTCCCTTGGCCACTTCCCCCATTTCATAGCTGAGCAGCGTCTGCAGTTTTGCATTGGCAGACAGGGGCATCACGCCACGCAAATAGCAGGAGAAACTTCACCATGGTGCATTCCGTGCTTCTCGCTTCCGGACCACATCCACCCTCGATCCCCTTCCCGCTGCCCTCCGCCTCCTGGCCATGCGTGTGTCGTCCCCATACCCGTTGCATTACCATGCCATCACGGCAGACTGGAGAACAGATGGAACGTACGGAATTTGAGGTCCCTGTGCATGCGGCGGCAGTGGGATTTGGGGTTCAGGATCCATGACGTGCTGTAGTTGGGGGCCTGGTGGAGCAACGCTAGATCTTGGCCCCTCCCTGGTCCCTGCCATGGCGGCAGCGGTGAGCCGGTGACAAGCATGAGGTCCCCATTGCATGGCTGATATCAAGCGGCATGGAGAAGGTGAACACTTGAAGATGTACTGCAGTAGAAAAGCACCATATATAGTGCAGAGTCACTGGGTTTTTGACACGAAGCAGCAGGAGTATGCATATGTCATCGTGGCTCCGTTATTGCACCTAGCCTGTTCGACGTTTTGACTGATCAGATGTTGTACATGCCAATGTAACCATACTGCTATAGATGTATTAAATAATAATTGAAGGATTTTGACAATTTAGCTAGTAATAACATCCATTGACATTTCTAAGAATTAGATGCTAACATGTCGTCCCCTGAATCAAAATTGGTTCGATGTTCTTTCTGACTGAGAATTTCTACCCCTCTCACTATCCGGCCTATATGGTCCAACTCTACTATATTTTCTCCTCCACTGAATTACTTCATTCAGCACCCACCATGCTATTCTAATAACAGGTATTCATTGTTATAACTAATGCAGTAAATTTCAGCATTTAGATCTGAAACTGACTATATATTTAGAAGCAGTTGGACCAACTCTCAGCACCTACCTTGCTATTCTGATGGAAGGGATGCCACTACTATTCTGAAAGAAGGTAAGGGATCCAACTACCTGTTGGATTAATTGGGCCTTTGGCCCATTTTAGTCTCAATTAATCAAAGAATTAAAGGTCCACTAATAAATCCTATGGGTCCAAATACCGGATTGAGAGTCAACGGGAATCCTAACTTAGGTGGACCACATGTGGACCGCTTGTGAAGTTGGTAAAAGGAGAAGAGCGTGCCACAAGCGCGTTCGCTCGCTCGCTGGGGCCATGGGTGAGGCATGGCGTGGCGTGCCGCTCTACGTGTATACGACTGACAACCGTTATGTTATTGTCATGAATCCTATAACTGACGTTTAATGGCACTGGCTGTCTGGTGTCCAGGTTCATCCTCCCCTCTGCCTTGAGCGCCTATAAGAGGAGGCCTCTCCTCCCAGGCAACATACACCTGAACTCTATCTCTGGTTGTTTGCGGTTCTCTCGCATTCTCAACGCAAGCTTTGCGCGCACTCTGCTTGCGTGAGCAGTTGCCTCCGATCCCCGTCTGCCTAGTGATCCTGCTCGGAATACGCGGGCGATAAGGTTTTTGGGGAGCATACTCGTACGCGCCTGCTCACTACTCCGAACGACTACTTCATCTACTTCCCGTTGGCCGTCTTCATCAGCAGTGCACAACTATTCCCGGCGTCCCCAAGTTGAACGACTACTTCCTCTTCATCACGCGAACGACTATATCCCGGAGGCCGTTCGAGGGACTCCACTGCATCGCCTCGCCACTTCTTCAACTAAGATCGACTACTTCAAGCAGGCTAGTCGCTAATGGCTGGTAACGGCGATTCCGGTTCCTCCGGTTCTGGCTCCGCCCCTGGGTACACACTAAAACTTCTCTGGTTTTGCTTGTTGTTCATGTTTTATTTGAGATTTAACTTGAACACTCGCACATGCTCTGTTCTCACAAGATCACTCACCATTGTCATGAATTTGTTGATAATTTCTAGAATTAAAATATACCAAAAATTGCCTAGATTTCTAACAATCCAAAAACCTTATGTTAATAATAGGCTTTCGGTAGCTGGTTTTGCCGCATCGTTTAAACCAAATGCATTTGATGGCTCAAATTACAAGCGTTGGCGCGAGAGGGTTACGCTGTGGTTAACAATGATGAACATCATGCATGTCACACAGGGGAAGCCCGAACAGTTCTATCCAGAGGAGGAGCGGGCTTTCGTGGCAGCAACCTGTGTCGTGGTGCCATCATGAGTGTTCTCGCCGAAAACCTTGTGGACACGTATTGCTAAGTAGACAAGAAGTTTGGGATGTGCTTGAGGCTAAATTTGGGGTCGCTAATTGTTGGCAGTCGTTACGGACCGATTTCTGACCTCCAACCGAGTATAAAACAAACAAAATGGGACAACACACCATAGCTATAGGGCTTACCACTAACCATTTCCACAAGTTTTGGTGATTGTCCATTATGCAGGTGCAATATGGAGTAATACGCACTGTAGGGGTCGGAATCGACCGATTCGTCCAAATGACTCCGTTCGCCCGGTTACCCCCCTTAGCTGTATACGACACGAAGCACAATTGAAGGGTCGGCCACGTTAGCGGTGACCAAGCAACGAACCGGCATCTTCGGCCGAATCAGTCGGCCACCGCATCCCAGCTTGCTTGGCCGCAGCTTGTTGGCACTCCTTACGGCCTACAGATAAATCCGCAAGCGGACGGATACCGATGTAGCTTTCACCGGGAGGTATTCCAAGGTATCGATTTCCACGGGGAACAAGAAGTGTACTAATCCTAAACTAAGTTGTCCTAGGTAGATGGAAATGGAGTGAATGGTATGGATGAGGTGGATGACAACAACAAAGAGAGAAGAGAAGTAGTACAATGAATGTTGCATAAAGCCTCATTTATTCCCGAGTATTGGTGGTCGAAATTGTGTTGTAACAACCGCCAACACCGTGGAAATCGATACCTTGGAATACTCCCGGGTGAAAGCTACATCAGTATCCGTCCGCTTGCGGATTTATCTGTAGGCCGTTATCAAATTGTTGTGACCTTTGAGTGAAGCTTTCATATTCTTAAAGATCGAGACCCACGTACACACACCACCTCTCACTTGCAATTCCTACACTGGGAGTTAGCAAACATTTTCCATCATCCATCCACAAAAAATAAA
>OAMR01000816.1:185886-231019 GCA_900205405.1 Echinochloa crus-galli | reverse complement strand
GAGGATGGCAACCAAGAGATGTGTATAAGAGACAGGGGCTAAATCGACAATAAGAAACAGCTACGCAGCGGTAGCTAGAACATTGGGGTCCACTCCTCCACAGGCAACCTTGAGCGTAGCGCGCTCCCTTTAGTCGTACCAACCGTCCTGGTTGAACTCACGGTCGAAGTCTTCACCTGCGTACCCAAAGTCTGTCCCCAAGGAAATGGGACAGGTTCACGTCACCAACCATAATATGAAGCAAGCTTTATAGTGAAGCGGACGGATACCGATGTAGCTTTCACCCGGGAGTATCTCCTGGTATAGATTTCCACGGAGAACGAGAAGTGGTCTGAATGTAAACTAAGTTGTCCTAGGTGAATGAAGTGGATGAAATGTAATGGATGAGGTGGGTGACGACAACAAGGAGAGAAGAGAAGAGTTAGGAGGGTAGAGAGGGTACAGGTCTGGTAAGAGTATTCTTCCGACTACGGAGCAATTCAGAGGATACAAACGGTTACTTGCTTCGGGACTATAGAGCCCCTGGCACGCAGAAAGGGATGAGAAGGGGTGCCACTATTTCCCAACTGGGGAATCCTACGGACCGGAACTAACGTGATGGGCTACAAAGACCGGAAGGGCTGTCACCACCTTACAGCTACCACCTCCGTTGCGACGGGAATAAACTAAGGCCACCGACTAGTCTAGGAACCACTCCTACACTAGGCAACGACTACTTACTCTGCTAGCAAGAGCAAGCAACCTTGTCAATACTCTTGGTGACAATTCACCTCCAGTATCAAGCAAGATCGAAGAACCAGCCAAGACAAAGACTTAAACAAGACTACAAGCACTAGAACTATAACTGACTATAGTCTAAACAAGATATATGCTGCAACTAGGATAAAGTAGAAGCAAGATATAAATGACAAAGGCAAAGTGATAAAGATAACTATATTGATAACTCAAAGTCTTGCAAAAGGAAAAGGTAAAAGATACAAGAGCTTATACCAGAGCTTCTGAAGACGACTCCGGAACCTCCGAGGCAAAGCTCGACTCAACTCTAACTCCCAACTAAACTATCCTAACTCTACTAGAATGAAAGTGGAAATGAGCTCCTTGGCTTGGTGTGTGTTACAAGAGGGGGTATGGGGTCCTATTTATAGTTGCATAGGACGGTTGGGGCTGGAGTAGCCGCCAAGGGACCAGGGGGGGATACCCCCTTGGCTTCCGGCGGCTTGCATGGCTAAGGGGGGTAACCGGCCGAAAGGCACCGTTCGGCCGAATCGGTCATTTCCGACCCCTATAGCCTGTGTTTCTCCATTTTGTACCTGCACACGGGACAATCACCAAAACTCGTGGAAATAGTCAGTAGTGAGCCCTATAGCTATGGTGTGTGTCTCCGTTGTGTTCATTTTATACTTGGTTGGAGGTCGGAAATCGGTCCGTAACGACCGCCAACAAGCTCCCCCAGACTTAGATCTTTGCTCGTTCCGAGTAAAGGAATTGAAACAGGAGCAAGACCAAAGTAAGGGTTCTTTCATATCATAAATACTTGCATATTGAATACTTCAAACTTTTCTCATACCTGTGAATTTGTAGTGGCTACTTCCCGGATCTTGGCCGGTTGATGAATGGAATAGCTCTTACAACAAGGTCCTCTTGTTCATCCTGCATTCGGGGTTTTCTGATTTTTTCACAAATAGACGGCTCGTCTCCCTTCATCCCGGACACTCAGCTCTCTGGAGCTCTCTCCTGACACTCACTCTCTTTTGAATTTTCTTTGTCTCTCAGGTGGTGACCTTGTCATGTCAGGTATTTCGGTCAAGCCAAAGACTGGCTCCCGAACCTTCTCATCACTGCCCTTGGTCGCGTTGCAAGTTAATGATGGAGAGTTCATGTTGGTCCTCAGCCTTTTTGACCCCTTTTTCTTTCTTTTTCTTTTCTTTTCCCTTTTTGGGAATTTTCTTTCTTGGACTTTCATGAGTCCTTTATTTCTCTCTCTCTCTCTCTCTTTTCAGGGTATCATCTAGGCATGAGGACTTCCACTACACTCTGATGATAAATTGGCTTGCAACAAACCTCAGACAGTGTGATCCATTCCAAGAACACAACTTTCAACAAGACTTCATACAGGATATGACGGGTTTTTGGAGTAAACTCTCAAGCATATTTGGTAATGTGGTATTTGTGGAAGGATGAAGGGATAGAGCAAGATTTTCATATTTTCAAAAATTACATTCTCCCGAATGTTAGAGCATCTCCAGCAGCATACCTAAAATGGATTGCTATACCTAAAAACTACCATAATACCTAAAATTCATTAAAAACTAGCTCCAGCAGCATTGCTATATGGATTGCTATACCTAAAATTTTTAGGCTATGACCTAAATTTCTCTCTCCTATATGCAAATATACCAATCCAAGTCTTGGATTGCTATATCCTGTGCTCTAGGCGGGAGAGCCCAACCGTCACCAGTAGGAAGTTTCCGTGTTCATCTCACCGCGCCATCTTCGACTGCTGCCTGCACCTCGTCGCCGACCTCGCCACCGGCGAGCGCCACTGGAAGGGGCTCGTCGCCCGGCCGTGAAGCGGGCGGGCTTCCGCGCGCCGCCCGTCCACGGAGCGGGCGAGCTCCGTCTGCCGCACCTTGCCCTGGGAAGCCGTTCAACAAGAGCGGCTCGCGACGGCCACCGCGCAACGCCTCCAACTAGAGCGGCTCGCGACGCACAGGGAAGGACCGAGGAAGGGGATAAGATCCCATGGGATTTTGCAAAAAGGTCCTTTATGGAAGCATGTAATTTTTTAGTATTCTTTTGTGTCTGGGCTTTTTTATAATAAACCCCTTGGATCTAAGGTTATTTCAATAGAGATTTATAGGTATCCAGTTTTAGATATGCTGCTGGAGAAGAGCACAAAAAATCTGTAAAAACCTTCTCTCTCCTATATGGAAAACAAATTTTAGGTATCCAAATTTACATATGCTGCTGGAGATGCTCCTAGCATGAACAAGTGGTTCGTTTTATCAAGTCATATCACAAACATCAACAACTTAGATCAGGGGGTCCTATCATGATGAATTTTTCACAAGTATTGATACTGAGTTTGAAAATGAACAATAGGCAAGATCATGAGATGAAAGATAACCAAGTTTTGTTTCGTGTAAATGATGCATAAATATTTGAATTCCGAAATGCGACAACACAGGAAAAAGATCAGGGGAGAAGAAGGTGCAAACCAGCGTGTAGGTGCGCGAATGGGGGCACCCGGTCTTGTTCGGCCGAACAGGCCAGTTCGCCCGAACTGGTCAGTTCGCCCGAACTGGTCAGTTCGCCCGAACTGGCCCCCGGGGCTCGGTCCATCGTGCCAAGTGTTCCTATGTTGGTCCTGTACTCGTGCAATGTTCTGTCAGGCAGGGCATACCCCGGATGGCTCAAATGCACCATCCGGGACGTGAATTTTTTTTTCTCGCACTCAATCTGATTTTTATTTATTAATCAAACCTAAGATTGGAAACAAACAATTGGAAAGGAAATAAAAAAAATTCAGAGCACCCTAAACATGAATCTAATAAATGAATCAAGCAAATGACTAACTCACCAAACTAAACTAAACTAAACGGTGCTCTATCTAACGACGAACGAATCGGCCATGGGACACTACGGGTTGTAGAGGTCCATGTGCCCGGTGGCCTTGAAGAGCCTCTTGAGCTTAGCGCACAAGCCCCGGCGGAGGACTTCCATTTTGTCCTCCCACTCCAGGCGTGCAAGCTCGCCCTCCGCCACCTTCTCGTCGAGGTGGTTGATCCGCTGCTGCGCCACCGCCAAGTCCGCCTTCAGGCTCTCCACCGTAGGCGGATTCTCCTCCTCTTCCTCGCCGTTCTCCTCATCGGAGAACTCCATGTCCCCGGGCAACCCTTTGATGGCCGGGGGCTGCCTATGGCGCCTCACCCTCGGGTGGCGTCGTGGAGGAGAGGACTGGGATGAGTCCCCCAGCTCTACCTCGTCCCGCTTAAGCGGTGGGACGAGAACCTTGCCGTACCCGCTCCCCGGCTTGCGCTCCCCTTTGATGACGAACCGTAGGGGTTTCTCCGGCTCGTCCCCCGGTATCGCCTCAGCCTTTCCTTTGAGCAAACACAGCCCCAAGTCCGGCACCCTTGATGAGGATGCCGATCTCGGGCGGAGTTCGCCCATGGTAGGCCTCGGCGACGGTGAGCGCGGAGGCTTCTTGATCCCTCTCGTTGGAGCGAGGAGGTCGCTGACCATGACACGCAGCGGGGAGTCGCGGCGCTGCGATGAGGTGCGTGAAGGAGTTCTCCCCTGTGGCTCTCTTCCGTCATGTCAACGTCGGAGATCCGGAAGGCTTGCTCGTGAGCGAGATCGCCGTTCCGGCTAGCATGGCTTGAGCCTTGGGCAGAGGATGCGCCCTTGGATGAAGAGGAGGCCATGGTGGCTGTGTTCTATTGGAAGGAGTTGGCTTAGATGAGATGGGAAAGAGTCGACGGAAAGTCTCTATTTTTATCGGGGATTTTCCTGATCGAAAAACGACTGCCCGACGTTTTCCTCGCATGGATCGGGATAGTTTCACCTAGGGATAGACTTGGAGGCACAAATCTGCACGAGGGGGCCAGGGGAGCCAGTTTGGCTGAACCCTCCTGTTCGGCCGAACTGGGCTGTTCTCCCGAACCAGCCTGGTTCGGCTGAACAGGCCCTAGGCCGCCCTGGTGCACAGTCCAAAAGGTGTTTCGTCGGTCTGGTCGTGGAAAATTTGGATCGAGGTGGTTTTCAAGGCTCGGAAGGATTTGGCCCAAAAGGATTTGAAAATGATGGATTCGGGCCGGAGTTCTACGGGCAGGGCTCAGAGTTCTATGAACTCGACGACGTCTAAGTCGTCAAGTGGCGGTGGCTCGGGTTCTAAGAAAATCTTCAACCGCTGTCCGTTGACCTTAAAAGTATTTTTGTCCTCGCTTTGCAACGTGACGGCCCCGTGAGATGCAGCATGGATTACTGTGAATGGACCGTCCCACTTGCTTCTTAGCTTCCCGTGCCCAAAAAGTTTGACACGAGAGTTAAAAACGAGGACTTTGTCTCCCGGCTTGAACGTTTTGATCTTAATCCTTTTATCATGCCATCCCTTGGTCTGTTCTTTATATAGCCGGGAGCTGTGGTAAGCTCTTTCCCTCATTTCATCCAATTTGGCCAACTGGATCTTCCGCTTGAGGCCGGTAGCTGGAAGGTTCATACCCCACTTCCTAATGGCCTAGTGAGCTTTGAACTCCATCTCTACTGGTAGGTGGCAGGTCTTGCCATAGACTAGCTGATATGGGGTCATGCCTATGGGCGTCTTATAGGCCGTACGATATGCCTAGAGTGCATCCGGGAGTTTATCCTTCCATTGCCTACCCATCTCATTTACGGTCTTCTGCAGAATATTTTTGATTTGTTTGTTTGATGTTTCTGCTTGGCCGCTAGTCTGAGGGTGATAGGGTGTAGCAACATTATGCTACACCCCCAGACTTGAAAGATACTTACGGAAGGCTGAGTCGATGAAATGGGATCCGCCATCACTAATGACTATCCTAGGAACGCTGAAACATGGAAAGATGTACTCATGGAACATTCGTCTCGCGTTACTAGAATCGGCGGCTGCACAAGGCAGGGCTTCCACCCACTTAGAGACATAGTCTACTGCCACTAGGATGAACTGGCAACCCTCTGACTTTGCCAGACTTTGGCATTGGTCCGCAATGCACCATAGTGCCCTCCGTACGGGGCTACATGGCACCTCTCCAGGATTTTGTATGCCTCATGTGCAGGGATGCACCTTCTGAGGAGTCCATCACTACATATCCGAAAAAGGTACGGGTCATCCCAGAGATGGAGTCGGCTCTCATAAGCTAGCCTCTTCCTGTTTTCTCCAGGAGGGACATACCCCGTCACCATGAAGTTTACTATGTTGGCGTACCACGGATCGCCAGTGGTGACCTTAAGAAGCGTGTCATCCCGCAAGTAATCGTCGATCGGAAGATCAGATGGTACTTCCATTCGGGACAGGTGGTCAGCCACTGAGTTCTCTACTCCCTTCTTATCTATTATCTCGATGTCGAACTCCTGATGGAGTAGTAGAATCCAGCGGATGAGCCTCGGTTTCGCATCCTTTTTAGTCAGAAGGTACTTCAGAGCAGCGTGATCTGAATAGACTATGACCTTGGCCCCAACAAGGTAGGACCGGAATTTGTCTATAGCAAATACGACCGCTAAGATTTCCTTTTCCGTGGTCGCGTATTTGAGCTGTGGGCCAGTGAGCGTTTTGCTAGCGTAAGAGATAGCATAATGCTTCTTGTCCTTAGTTTGGCCCAACACAGCTCCTACAGCATAGTCGCTCGCATCGCACATGATTTCAAATGGGATGCTCCAGTCGGGAGGCTGGATGATGGGAGCGGAAATTAGCGCCTTTTTGAGGGTGTGAAAAGTGGCATAACACTCTTCATCGAAAACGAAAGGGGCGTCTTTGGCTAAAAGATTGGTCAAGGGCCGAGATATCTGGGAGAAGTTCTTGATGAAGCGTCTATAGAATCCGGCATGACAAAGGAAACTACGGATTCCCTTAACGTTTGTCGGAGGTGGAAGTTGCTCAATCACTTCAACTTTTGCTCTATCTACCTCGATTCCGCGTTATGACACCCGATGTCCTAAGACAATTCCTTCTCGTACCATAAAATGGCACTTTTCCCAGTTTAAAACGAGGTGCTTCTCTTTACACCTCTGGAGGACCTTGTCCAGATTTTTCAGACACTCGGTGAAGGTCATTCCATAAACTGAGAAATCGTCCACGAACACTTCCATAATCTCCTCGATCATGTCAGAGAAGATGGACATCATGCAACGTTGGAAAGAGGCGGGTGCGTTATACAACCCAAAGGACATCCGCCGATAGGCGTACGTCCCATAGGGGCATGTGAACGTGGTTTTACTCTGGACTTCAGGATGGATTGGAATTTGATGATATCCAGAGTAACCATCAAGGAAACAGAAGAAGGAGTGTTTGGCTAGCCGTTCAAGCATCTCGTCTATGAACGGAAGAGGGAAATGGTCTTTCTTGGTGGCTTTGTTGAGTTTACGATAATGTATGCACATACGCCACCCGGTAACACTGCGCTGAGGAATGAGCTCATTCTTGTCATTGCGCACTACCGTCATTCCTCCCTTCTTCGGAACGACTTGGACGGGGCTAACCTACTCGCTATTGGGAACTGGGTAGATGATCCCAGCGTGAAGGAGTTTGAGAACTTCCTTTTTCACGACCTCTCTCATGGCATTATTCACCCGTCTTTGAGGTTCCCGAGACGGCATTGCTTTAGAATTGATCGGGATTCGATGGGTACAGAGATTCGGGCTAATCCCTTTCAGGTCTTGGAGAGAATATCCTAAGACCGATCGATTCTTCTCCAGAACAGTGATGAGTTGTTGTGTTTCTAGTTCGGAGAGCTTATCACTGATGATCACTGGAGTTTGCTTATCCCCAAAGAGAAAGGCATACCTAAGTCCAGGTGGAAGCGGTTTGAGCTCGATCGGGGATGGTTTTGGAGTCTCACTTGTGTCGAGCTCAATCAGAGGGTGTGTTTCCTCTTCATCCGAAAAGAAGGGGAGATCTTCTTCTAGAGTAGGCTGCTCTAGGTCTAGCAAATGAGCTGATCTAACTTCCTCTAGTGGGTCAGGATCGGGGTCTGGCTCTAAAGGGGTATTCAATGACTGGGAATAAGAGACAGGGATAAGTTCGTTGTCGATCCTGAGTTCTACTAGCTGCTTTGTTGGTGCTGTTTCCAAGATCTTCTGGATTGGTCTACCTATGAAGATGGAATGTGTGGTGTCACTGGGTAGATCGAAGATATGGAAATCCATGAAGAGTTCAGGGTCGTTAATCTTGACGGGTGTGACCCGCAGGATCCCCAAACAATCCAGGATTCTTCCTAAAGTGAATTGTAGTCGTTTTTGAGAAAACGACCACGGTACACCAGGGAATTGGTTGTGCACCAACGAGCTAGAAATTATGTTGATTCCGAGGCTCTCTCGGGTCGTACACGATTTCCTTGTCTTTGCCCAGGACCTCACATTATATCCTTTGAATCTTTCTGGGCATCTTGACGACCTCAGTCGAGGCTTCGGCCTCTTCTAGCCACTCCCGACTCATGATAGCAGAGAGACGTCCAAGATATTCTCTCTGGTATTCTAGTTCTTCTTTGTCGGGGGCTTGTTCTATGGGCTCTACATGACGTTCCCGTGGGAAACTTGTTACACTCCCGATGTCATCAAAGAGGTCATCATCGAAGTCATAGGGCGTGTTGTAGAGTGAATCATAGTAGGCTGGGCTTGGAGACGGTTGTGGTTCATAGTGAGCTTCGGGTATGGACAGAACAGAAGAGCTGATGGCTTTGGATTGGATTTGTATTGGCTCTTCGGGTTCAGGTTCAGGCTGTTTCTCTTCTTCATCGGGGAGTTCGTCATAGATTCCAGTTTGGGGAGTGTTGTCCAGGATACGATCCAAGACTATCCTCGCTTCACTGGGAACCAGATGAAAGAACGACCCTCCTGAAGCAGAGTCCAAGAAAGTGGCGGCTACGGGACACAGGCCAAGGCTGAAATGCTGGAGAACTATGGGTTCCGACAAGCCTAGGTCAGGTCCGGATGCCAAAATTTGCTGGAAACGAGCCCAAGCAGCTCCTAGCGGCTCTCTCTCTAATTGCTTAAAGTTGATGATTTCCGCTCGGAGGCTGGCTACCTTGGAGACTAGGAAGAAGTTTAGGCAGAATTTTTCCTTGAGAATTTCCCAGCTCCCGTCCATAGTACTGGCGGCCAGAGAGTACCATTTCTTCGCTCCTCCCGTCAATGAGAACGGGAATAGCTTCCATTTGAGTGTCTCTTGTGTCATGCCCGCAATGACGAGACACGAACAGAGTTGCTCAAACTCGCGCAAATGCGCGTATGGACTCTCGGCCTTCGTTCTTGAGAATGATTGCTCACGAACCATGGCTATGAAGCCGGGCGTAGCTCATAGCCAGGTGCGGATAGGTGATGTGATGATGGTGGTGGCTCCAAATAATCGCCCTTCGGAGCAGAATGTTGACGTAAGGTGATGGTGGAATCCATGTGGATGGTGGTGATGGGATACACGAACAACTTGGGTTCGGAATCAGAACAACTACCGTTCCCCGGCAACGGCGCCAGAAAGCTTGTTGGCACTCCTTACGGCCTACAGATAAATCCACAAACGGACGGATACCGATGTAGCTTTCACCGGGAGGATTCCAGGTATTGATTTCCACGGAGAACGAGAAGTGGTCTGAATCTAAACTAAGTTGTCCTAGGTGAATGAAGTGGATGAAATGGAATGGATGAGGTGGGTGACGACAACAAGGAGAGAAGAGAAGAGTTAGGAGGGTAAAGTAAGTAAGAACTGAATGCTCAATTAATCAGAGAGAGATACAAGGAGGACCAGACATGCCCCGGATGTTACTCGAAGTGAAGTCGCATCCGTAGAGGTACAGCTAGAAGAGGGGCCGACACTCCGGCTCCTCTCCCGGACGCTCACCTCTCCTCTCTCCCTAGTCTACTGATACAAGTGGCGGAACCTAGCGACGCCTACTCTTCTTCTCCTCTTGTGTTGTGTATTTGATGCAGGTGCAAGGGGCCTCTATTTATAGTGGCAGCAAGGCGGTGGAGGTTGAGCAGCGGCCAAGGCAACCAGGGGCGGTGCCGTGCCGTTCGGCCGAAGGGGCCAGTTCGGCCGAACTGGGGTGTTTGGCCGAACTGCCACGTGGCACCGCCTTGGTGCAGGGTCGGTTGCTGAGGCGGTTGACTCCTGGGGGCGGTTCGGCTGAAGTGGGCCCTTTGGCCGAACGGGCCCGGGTGCCCAGTGACGCTCCCCCGTGCTCCCTCTGTCCTGTGGGCCCTCCTGGCTAGCTTCTGGTGCGTGGCATTGAGTTGTTTTGGCCCAGGATGTAGTAGAGGACTGCCGGTGGACTTGTAGCCGATGTCGGATTGGATACGGGTCGCCGGGTGATGTGGCGGAAACCCAATATGAGTTGGTGCTGATGTTGACGGCTTCCGGCGGCTTGCATGGCTAAGGGGGGTAATCGGCCGAAAGGCGTCGTTCGGCCGAATCGGTCATTTCCGACCCCTATAGCCTGTGTTTCTCCATTTTGTACCTGCACATGTGACAATCACCAAAACTCGTGGAAATAGTCAGTAGTAAGCCCTATAGCTATGGTGTGTGTCTCCGTTGTGTTCATTTTATACTTGGTTGGAGGTCGGAAATCGGTCCGTAACGACCGCCAACAATGCTCCACCTTCAACCGCCATGGGCCACTATAAATTGGAGCCCCTTGCACCTATTTCAACACACACCTGAAGAGAAGAGCTCATTAGCGAAGCGTTGCCATGCTTATACTTAGAAAATAGGGAGAGATGAGAGGTGAGCGTGCCGGAGAGGAGCTGGAGTGTCGACCCCTCTTCCCCAGCTGTACCTCTACGGATGCGGCTTTGCTTCGAGTAACATCCGGGTCGTGTCTGGTAACTCTTGTATCTCTCTCTGATTAATTGAGCAGTTAGTTCTATATTTATATGCTTGTTTCATTCCTCTTCATTGCTTAGTTGATTGGTATAATTGTATACTGGTTGCTTTGCTTGGGTACCTATCTTTAGTATACGGGGTAGGTACTAGCCGACTAGTGTAAGCGCGGTGCTTAGACTTGACGTTATCTTGAATTGTCCCTGAGCTGGCACGGAGGTGGTTGCCGTTAGGTGGTGACAGCCCTATACGGCCGTTGTAACCCATCACGCCTGGCTTGGCCTGCATGATTCCCAAACGTACAGAGTTGGTGATACCCCTTCTCATCCCTTTCTACGTATCACTGGCTCTTTGTCCCGACACAAGCACTTAGATCTGTAGTACCTGGCTGGTCATTGACCGGAGGAGATGTAGGTTCCAGACCTGTACCTTCTCTACCCTCCTATCGCTTCTCTCTCTTCTTCTCTATGTCATCCACCTTATCCACTCCCCCCTTGGACAACTTAGTTTAGAGTTAGTTCACTTCTCGTTCCTTGTTGAAATCAATACCTTGGAATACTCCCGGATGAAAGCTACATCGGTATCCGTCCGCTTGCGGATTTATTGGTAGGCCGTAAGGAGTGCCAACACTGATGCTGGCAGTGAGCTGTATGTCATGGAACAGTTCTATGACTACAAGTTGGTTGAAGACTGTTCTATGGTAGAGCAGGCCCATGAGATTCAGACGCTGGCTATAGACCTTGAGAACTATAGCAAGGATGCACCATGTAAATTGCCTGACAAGTTTGTGGCTGGAGGTATCATCTCCAAGTTGCCACCTTCATGGAAGGACTTTGCGACCTCTCTGAAATACAAGAGACAAGAGTTCACAATCGCCGGTCTCATCGGCACTCTTGATGTGGATGAGAAGGCGAGGGCAAATGACCAACGTGGTAAAGGGATTGCTGGGTCTTCTAGTGCCAATTTGGTGCAGAAGAAGAACCACAATGCATCCAACAAAAAGAAGAACAACCCACATCAAAACCAAACAAAGGCTAATCAGACGGCTCAGTTCAAAAAGAAGAATCCGCCAACTGGGAAGTGCCACTGCTGTGGTAGCACAGAACACTTTGCTGCAAAGTGTCTGCATCACAAGGATAAGCAAGATGGCAACAGTGCCAACATGGTTGTTAGTGAGACTGGCGGAACGTCGGGGTACGGTAATCTATTACCTACAGTTCTTTCAGTATGTCATCCACCTGATTGGTGGATTGACACTGGTGCTATTCATGTTTGTGCTGACATTTCCTTGTTTTCTTCTTACCAGGCAGGCGGGACTTCTTCCTTGTTGATGGGGAACGGATCGCATGCGCGTGTTCTTGGTGCTGATTCGATCGATCTGAAGCTTACTTCGAGAAAGACCGTTCGACTGAAGAACATGCAACATGTCTCCACCATCAAGAAGAACTTAGTCAGCGGGTCTCTTCTATGTAGAGACGGGTTTAAATTAGTCTCTGAATCCAATAAATGTGTACTTTCTAAGTTTGGAGGCTTGTTCCGCTTTTCTTTGTCAGATGAATGCAATAAAGTTGTGAATCATGTGGCAAATGTTAATGATGAGTCTAATTTTTGGCATTCGCAACTTTATCATGCTAATTTTGGTTGTATGATGCATCTAGCAAATTCGAGTTTAATTTCAAAATTTACCTTAGTAAAAAATTCTAAGTTCCATGTGTGTGTTAAATCAAAACAACCTCGCAAGCCTCATTTTGCGGCTGAGGCGAGGGACCTGGCACCTCTAGAATTAATTCTCCGATTTGTGCGAGATGAATGGCGTGTTGACGAAAGGTGGTAAGAAGTATTTCATGACTCTAATAGATGATTGCACTAGATTTTGCTATATTTATTTGTTAAAGTGTAAAGATGAAGCGTTGCAATATTTTAAAGTCTATAAAGCTGAGGTAGAAAACCAACTCGAGAGAATGATCAAAAGAGCTAGGTCTGATCGTGGTGGAGAGTATTTTTCTAATGTTTTCACTATGTTATGTGAGGAACATGGAATAATTCATGAGAGGACGCCTCCCTATTCACCTCAGTCAAACGGGGTAGCCTAAAGAAAGAACCTCACTCTAACTGATTTGGTTAATGCCATGTTAGATACAACGGGACTTTCCAAGGAATGCTGGGGTGAGCCTATATTGACTGCATGTCATGTCATGAATCGTATTCCCATGAAGAACAAAGAGATAACACCATTCGAGGAATGGGAAAATAAAAAGCTAACCCTTTCATATTTACGGACTTGGGGATGTTTGGCCAAAGTGAATGTGCCTATAACCAAGAGACGTAAACTATGACCTAAAACTGTAGATTGTATCTTTCTTGGTTATGCTTTTCATAGTGTGGGTTATAGATTTTTAATAATGAAGTCTGGAGTACCTGACATGCATGTTGGTACAATTATGGAGTCCAGAGACGCTACATTCTTTGAGGACATTTTTCCTATGAAAGAGGTAGATAGCACATCTAGTCATGAATTGTCTGTTAACAATGAACCTAAAGAACCCACCACTATGATAGAATACAATGAACAACCACATGTGAAGAATCTTGAGGAGGATGACAATGAAGCAGCTCTTAGAAAGAGCAAGAGACAGAGGATTGCAAAGTCCTTTGGTGATGACTTCATTGTCATCCTCCTCAGGATTCTCCACATGTGGTTGTTCATTGTGTTCTATCACAGTAGTAGGTTCTTTAGGTTCATTGTTAACAGATAATTCATGACTAGATGTGCTAACTACCTCTTTCATAGGAAAATGTCCTAAAAAAATGTAGCATCTCTAGACTCCATAATTGTACCAACATGCATGTCAGGTACTCCAGACTTCACTATTAAAAATCTATAACCCACACTGTGGAAAGCATAACCAAGAAAGACACAATCAACAGTCTTAGGTCCCAATTTACGTTTCTTGGTTATGGGCACATTCACTTTGGCCAAACATCCCCAAGGCCGTAAATATGAAAGAGTTAGTCTTTTCTTTTCCCACTCCTCGAATGGTGTTATCTCTTTATTCTTCATGGGAACACGATTCAGGACATGACATGCAGTCAATATAGCCTCACCCAACATTCTTAAAAAGTCCCGCTGTGTCTAGCATGGCATTAACCAAATCTGGCATTAACCAAATCAGTTAGAGTGCGGTTCTTTCTTTCGGCTACCCCGTTTGACTGAGGTGAATAGGGAGGCGTCCTCTCATGAATTATTCCATGTCCCTCACAGAACGCAGTGAAAACATTAGAAAAATACTCTCCACCACGATCAGACCTAACTCTTTTGATCTTTCTCTCAAGTTGGTTTTCTACCTCAGCTTTATAGACTTTAAAATATTGCAACGCTTCATCTTTAGAATTTAACAAATAAATATAGCAAAATCTAGTGCAATCATCTATTAGAGTCATGAAATACTTTTTACCACCTTTCATCAACACGCCATTCATTTCGCACAGATCGGAATGAATTAATTCTAGAGGTGCCAAGTCTCTCGCCTCAGCCGCAAAATGAGGCTTGCGAGGTTGTTTTGATTCAACACACACATGGCACTTGGAATGTAAATTGATCTGCCAAGTTCTTAGCCGTTTGGATGCACTCTAACTGATTTGGTTAATGCCATGTTAGACACAGCGGGACTTTCTAAGGAATGGTGGGGTGAGGCTATATTGATTGCATGTCATGTCCTGAATCGTGTTCCCATGAAGAACAAAGAGATAACACCATTCGAGGAGTGGGAAAAGAAAAGACTAACTCTTTCATATTTACGGCCTTGGGGATGTTTGGCCAAAGTGAATGTGCCTATAACCAAGAAACGTAAATTAGGACCTAAAACAGTAGATTGTGTCTTTCTTGGTTATGCTTTCCACAGTGTGGGTTATAGATTTTTAATAGTGAAGTCTGGAGTACCTGACATGCATGTTGGCACTATCATGAAGTCCAGAAACGCTACATTTTTTGAGGACATTTTTCCTATGAAAGAGGTAGTTAGCACATCTAGTCATGAATTGTCTATTAATAATGAACCTAAAGAACCTGCTATTTTGATAGAACACAATGAACAACCACATGAGGAAAATCCTGAGGAGGATATGCTCTCAGAAAGAGCAAGAGACACAGGAGCAAGAGACACAGGACTGCAAAGTCCTTTGGTGATGATTTCGTTGTGTACCTCGTGCATGACACTCCTAGAACCATTGAAGAGGCATATTCCTCCCCGGATGCTGACTATTGGAAGGAAGCAGTTCGGGGTGAGATGGATTCTGGTATGTCTAATGGTACTTGGGAGGTAGTGGAGCGTCCTTATGGGTGCAAACCTATAGGATGCAAGCGGGTGTTCAAGAAAAAGCTTAGACCTGATAGTACAATTGAAAAGTATAAGGCAAGGCTAGTGCCTAAAGGCTATACTCAGAAAGAAGGAGAAGACTTCTTTGACACTTACTCACCGGTTGCCCGATTGACCACTATTCAAGTACTACTTTCCTTGGTAGCATCCCATGGTCTTATCATTCACCAGATGGACATTAAGACAGCTTTCCTAAATGGAGAGTTGGAGGAGGAGATCTATATGGATCAGCCAGATGGGTTTGTAGTAGAAGGTCAAGAAGGAACAGTGTGTAGGTTAGTCAAGTCTTTGTATGGTCTTAAGCAAGATCCTAAGCAATGGCATGAGAAGTTCGAGAGAACTTTAACGTCAATTAGCTTTGTTGTGAGTGAAGCTGACAAGTGTGTGTACTATCGCTATGTTGGGGGCGAAGGAGTGATCTTGTGTCTGTATGTAGATGACATACTGATATTTGGGACAAGCCTTAATGCGATTAAGGAAGTCAAAAAATTCTTGTCTCAAAGCTTTGAAATGAAGGATTTGGGAGAGGCTGATGTGATTCTGAACATTAAACTAGTGAGAGAAGGTGATGGTGGGGTTGTCCTTACACAATCCCACTATACGGAGAAAATCTTGAGTCATTTCGGTTATAATGACTGCAAGCCAGCTCCAACACCTTATGATGCTAGTAAAGTGTTGCGGGAGAACAAATGAAGAATGAGAGATCAGCTGAGATACTCCCAGATCATTGGTTCACTGATGTACCTAGCCAACACTACTAGACCCGACATCGCATATGCTGTGAGCAAACTGAGTTAGCTTGTGTCTAACCCGGGAGACACTCATTGGGAAGGTCTTGAACTGGTGATGCACTTTCTGAAAGGTACTGTGGACTACGAGATTCACTTTACCGGGTACCCTAGGGTACTAGAGGGTTACAGTGATTCAAATTGGATATCTGATGCAGATGAGATTGAAGCCACAAGTGGATATGTGTTTACACTTGGAGGTGGCGCTGTCTCCTGGAAGTCATGCAAGTAGACCATCTTAACGAGGTCAACTATGGAGGCAGAACTCACTACATTTGACACCGCCACTGTTGAGGCCGAATGGCTTCATGAACTCCTTATGGATTTGCCGGTAGTGGAAAAACCGATACCGGCTATCCTCATGAACTGTGATAATCAAACGGTGATTGTCAAAGGACAACATGAAGTCATCTAGGCATGTGAAGAGGCGGCTGAAACTGTCAGGAAAATGAGAAACTCCGGAGTGATAGCCTTGGACTACATCCAAACGGCTAAGAACCTGGCAGATCAATTCACGAAGGGTCTTTCAAGTAACGTGATAGACAATGCATCCAGGGAATTGGGCTTGAGACCCATAAGTGTTACTCCGTAGTGGTAACCTGTCCTATGTGATCGGAGATCCCGTGAATTAGGATGGTGAAATAAGCTACTATTTAACTGAGAGAAGAGAACCTTTCTACAAGGTTTTGTGTATAATGTAACGCCGGAAAAGTGTTGCACAATGCCCAAAATGGTTGCAATAGAGACAATGGCTACGGAATTTTAGCTTTGCGAGGCGTTGCCATTGTAAATGTTGTCCAAAGTTTGGACCACAGTTTATTTTGGGTGTTGCTATTGTGTTCCCCTATTGCAACTGCAAGAATCTTTTTGCAACCCAAAAGTATCGTTGTAAGTGTCCTTATCAGCAACCATCATGGGTGTTGCACTCGTTACTATTGCAACGCACCAGGCATTGGAACCAAAAGTATCGTTGTAAGTGTCCTTATCAGCAACCATCATGGGTGTTGCACTCGTTACTATTGCAACACACCGGGCATTAGAAAAGCTATGTATTACCACATAAAGAAAATGTAACAATAGTAGAAGTGGCAACGATACTATGTGTTGTAACAGATCTTATTACTGCGTGTTTGTAGCGTTGCAAAATATATGTCCTATCGCAACATTACTCTTATGGTTGCTATACGTGGAATCCTTTATTGCAACATTAAACACTTTGGTTGCCATAGATGAACTCTCTATTACCACGCTACTACAGTGGTGGCTATATGTGGCACCTCTATTGCCACTACAAAAACTTGGTTGCTACAGGCTTCTTCCCTATTGCAACACTAAATATTGTGGTTGCAATAGGATGTCCCTCTATTGCCATGACTAATACATGTGGTTGCAATACTTGGACATGTCGCCACGCTTACCGCGCATTGCTATAATTTAGAAACCCTATTACCATGCCTTATGTGTCCTTGCATGCGGGTTTTTTTTGTTGCTATAGCATATAAGTGCAATGCCATGATTATGCCACGATAGTGCATATTACAATGATTCGTTTGGTAGCTTCAAACAATGATTTCAAATTAAACAATATATGATACATGAAGCATTTAGACATCCATTAATCAAAAAATACAATTTATTTGTGCACATCTGTAAATAATCCATCCAATCCATCCAATGTATCCGACACAACATCTAGTCCAAACACACGCACAAGTGGAACACACAATGGCGTCCAACACGCTTAACTATTTTAAAAACAACGAAAATAAATGAGCTATGGAGCACTGAAGCCAAGGTTGCCTTCATGTTGATCATCCTTAATCATGCGCTCCACTCAAACCTCAAGATCATGCTCCTAAAAATGATCATTAACATTAGGGCAAATATCTTGAGCACATGTAGATTAGTTCTAGCCATTTTACATAAAAAATAATAGAAACTAGCACCTTTGCATAAACTAGCACAAGTGTAAAATTAAGCAGGAAACAAATACACTAGCAAAGGCATTCAAAACTGGCAAACTAGTGATCACTGATATGGTCTCCCACATTGCAAGGCCGCAATACATTATCATAATAGACAGGCATATTAAAGCAATTGCTGCTATGCAAGCCACCATATGAAAAAAGGAGGTGCAGGGGCATCAGCTATGATTCATCATTATATAGTTGAAAACTATTCATCAATCATGTAATCCTCAGCAAAATTGATAGGCTAGATAGCCGTAGTATCAAGAGGGATCAACTTCATTGGTTCAGCGAAATATTAGTGCCACAATGGTCTTTGAATTGCATGTAGTGCATTTAGAATATGTGGTAACTAACTTGGGTATGTCCACATTACAAATCTCTGTAAAACCAGCCAAGTCGTGTCTGGCGAACAATCCACGGGGCCATGGCGGATGGTCCGCGAAATTCGTGCTAAAAAGGAAAAAGGTTTAAATCCTGTGAAAATCCGACTAGACTGGTCCGATCGGACCGCGGGCGGTCCGCGGCCTCGTCGCGGACGGTCCGTGGGATGCTGACTTTTGGGCCCACGTGCGCTGACTTGGTGTGCTGTTCAAAGTTTGGCGGACCGTCCGTGCCATGTGGTCGGACCGTCCGAATTAAATCACACAGAGACGTTTCCCGGGGTTCCAGAGGGGAAGACCGTCCGGCATCTCCGGGCGGACGGTCCGCGGTGCTCGCGGACTGTCCGCGGTGCTCGCGGACTGTCCGCGGTGCTCGCGGACTGTCCGCGGTTCTCTGGCGGACGGTCCGCCGGACCTCAACGGTCACCTCTGACACACGTTTGACTGCGCGTTATGGCCGTTGTCATTTGAACGCAGACGGTCCGAGACTGTCGGGCAAACGGTCCGCGGTGCACGTTTTTGAACGGGGTTTGCACATAACGGCTAGTTTTGGGGAGAGGGCTATATATACTCACCCCCCACGGGCATGAGGGGTCTCTTGGCACTTTGAAAAGTTGATAACACATTCTAGAGCCCTTGTTCTCCTCTCTCTCACTCACTTGCTTTGAGGTTGCATTTCTTGGTGAGATTGAGAGCTTCTAGTGCATTGCATCAAGGATTTGATCATTGTGGCACTAGGATTTCATTGAGCCTGTGGTTGATTTGTTACTCTTGGAGGTTGCCGCCTCCTAGACGGCTAGGAGCTCGTGATTCCACCGAGCACTTCAAGAAGATTGTGAAGTTGCCGTGGAAGATTGGTGTGAGAGGTCTTTGTGCTCACCTCGCCTATAGCTAGAGATTTAATTCACCTTGCGGTTCTAATTAAATTTCTCTAGTGTTGTGATTGAAGTTTGAAACCGCCTATTCACCCCCTCTAGTCGGTAATCCTAGATCCTACCGTGTGGGGTCTGGGGAGAGCTGCCTCGGGGGCTACCGTCGTATCTGGATTCAGCAACAGATTCTTGCTGGAACTAAAACTCCTCAACCTGTACAAAAGAACTGAAAATTGCATGTACGGTGAAGAAATAAATCTAATCTAGGAAATCGGCAGCTAAAGGGAACCAGATTGAAATTAAACCTGTTGGCAGATAGGCAGATGCACTTGGGTGGATCCCATGCAGGCACATCGGGAGCTCGTCGTCGTCGAACTCGAGGAGGCAGACTAAGCACTCTAGCATGTCCTTATGGCCTCTGCGAACGGTGCCGCTCAGCTCCGGAAGGAACGCCCCCACGGCAAGACCACTTCCACACCAACGAGATGGTTTCCACCGCATGCTGAGGTGCCACTCCGCTCACCATCACCGTGCTGCCATTTCCCACCATGCCCTTCGCGGCCTCGGATCTAGGCCGTAGCTGCCGATCTGCAGCCGAGACGCGAGAGAAGTAGGACACACGCGTTTCAGATAGGGCGGCGGCAGACTGACCTGGGACAGGAGGGAGGCGAAGAGCGCACGAGGGGACGGGAGGGAGCGCAGAGCAGCGTAGGTGACTCGCCGCGGACGGGGCCAGAGCGGCGTAGGCGACTCGCCGCGGACGGGGCCGGATGTGGTGGAGCACGAGGAGGAGCGCGTGCGTCTTCCCCGTGGCGGCGCCACCGTGGAGGAGCAACAGGAGCGCTGGCCCCGGGGCCAGGAGCCTAAGGAGGTCCGATGCCTGCGCGCGGCGGCAGGGCAACACCTCGAGGAGCACGTCAATGGCACTCCGCTCATCCTCCCCCTCCTCCTCCTTCGCGGCGGCGGCGGTAGGGATGAGTTGGCGCCTGGGCCTGGATTTCGACGGGGAGGTCGTGGAGGCGGGATCGGGCGCGGAGCCGGTGGAGGAGCGGGTTGTGCGACGCGGGGTGACAGGCTGCGACATCGCGGGCGAGCGGAGAGGGAGGGGCGGCGGCGGCTCAAGCAAGGATATGGGAGGGGGGCGGCGGCGGTTCGAGCGAATAGGTAGGGGGCGCTCCGGAGAAGGAAAGCGGGAGAGAGGGTGCGTGATTGACGGGGGCGGGTCGCACGTGGGTACGGCGGGCGGGTAAACATTGCGCGGGGTGAGAAAAAAAGTTCAACCTCGGGAGACTGGTGCCCCTGCTCGGTAGTTTTTCATCGTCGTCGTAGTGTTTTTTGAGGGAGAGGTATGACAGATGGGGCCGGTGTGAGAGGTGGGTAGGGAATTTTTTTTGGTAAAAAGTGTTTCAATTTCCTTGGATCTTTATAGAGTAGATAGAATAGATGAGGCCAGAATTCGATTCCATAGCACAACACTAATTTGTCCACTTTTTTTTAATTTTCTATTTTCAATTTTTAGTTATCCAACTATTGAAAATACATACATCATGTGGGTAATGGTGTCAGTTCAGTTCTGTGCTGCAAGGCACCTTTTTCTATTTTTTTAATTACGAGATAAACCTACTGTCCATATTTTTTCACCATGCAACATTAATTCTGTCATATAGTTTTATCTAAAAATGGTTAGAAATCTTAGGTGATATAAAAACTATAAAAAATGGTACGGGGAGCTCCTACGTGCGCCACGTGGCTCACGCCCCCGCACAGACTGCTTCGGATCCGTGGGAGGAAAGAGTTCAACCAACTGCGGGCTACCATGTGGTCGGATTTTTTTAACATGAACAACTATAAAAGAGATAAAAATGAGCAGACTAACACAACTAGTCCAGTAGCTTAGTGTTAATCCATGTGACAAAGTTTGAATAATTTAAATTTTGAATTTCAAAATTTGATAACTAAAAGCAAGATTTTGGAACACTAAATGATTTCGGCTGAAAAAGTCATGAATACTAAAATTGTATAACTCATCAAGATCTACAGTCTTTATTTAGATTATTTTTCATTTAAAAAAGTGGTAGTATACATTGGTCATTAATCCTAGATTCACTCACATAGTTTAAGAAACTATGTTTGAGACTTGTCAAATTTGTACTACATGTTATTACCACTTTTGAAAATGATAAAATGACCTAAATAAAGATTGTAGATCTTGATTGGATATGAAACTTTGGTATTCATCACTTTTCCATTGGACATTATTTAGTGTAAAAAATTCATGCTTGTAGTTTTCATTTTTTGAAATTCAAAAATTGGATTGTTCAAACAGACTCACACGAGAAGATTTTTCAAAATAATAGATTTAATAAGTTTCACAACTTGATAGAGCATGATTTTAAAAAAAAATTGGGAAAAAAATCATCAAATTTGGAATATCCATGAAGGAGAAATACTAGATACAATTTTCAATTCTAAATTAAAAAGAAGAAATATGAATCAAACATCAGTTCTTCTTTATAGGCCAGGTGACATGGCATCCCACACCAGTAGCGGCAAATGTGTTATATAGAAAACAATGCAACATTCTAATACAAATGTGATTGTGGCGCAATGGTTGGGTGCTTAAGTTTCAACCCCTAGGGCATGGGATCAATTCCCTGTCCTCCCCTTTTTTATGTGAGCCTTCGATTAAATTCCTTTGCTCCAAAATATATAAGAACTTTTCACACCACATACCCAACAACGAGCATGTAGCACCAAGTTTTTATTTTTTCTGAATTTTCATTTACTATTTAACAACGTAAAAATAGAAAAATAAAACCATATTCAATAATAGATGTTTTCATGGCGCAATGGTAAGCCTTGAGCTTCTCATGCATGAGGTTGTGGGTTTGTGGTTTGCACTTTTTTTTGCCGGATTTTGACGTGGCGAGAAAAACAAAAACACAATACATACAACAAATGATGGCGGGGTCGGCCGGATGACATGGCGGGCGTGGCAACATATACTAGGTTAATAAGCTTGTTATAAAAAAATTAAAAGGTTTTGATAATGTGAGACAATACACAAATAAGTGCATCTCTCACATAGTTTCCTATAACACAACCCAAACTTTGAGATTGAATACCTTATAATATTTTTTGAATTCATATGCACCTCAAATTTGGACAGAACCTTCTATTTACCTTAATATGAAAACCTAAACATACAATAGCAATTATTATTGAAAACATATATTTTTAATTTTCTACATGATGGAAGAAAATAAACCATATAAAAAATATATAACAAAGAGCAATTAGTATACATGCATATACCACCAAATAAAAGAGAGCGATTTTAAGAAAAATCAGCAAAAAGAACCAACTAATTTCGATCTCTTACAAGGGAGGAATACCAATTACAAGTTTTAATTACGGATTAAAAAGAGAAAAGATGAAGCATTCATGTTGTGCCGGCGGCCGGTAAAACGAGCCCATGTGGGTGCGCAACAGGCTAAGAAACTGGTTTTTTAAAGACTAACTAAATATTGTTATGAAATTAATATATTTTAAATTGTTTTATATAACTTAAAGTCACAAATTTTATTTGACACATTTATAGCAACCCAAAAAACCATTGTAATAAAAAATTACAATTGTAACACTATAGAAGGTTTTTGCAACTCTAAAAAGTTATTGTAATAGGCACAAACTCTCCAGCGAACATCGACATGGCAGGGATGGCCGGATGACGTGGCGGGGGCGGCCAGATGACATGGCGGGGGGCGGCCGGATGACATGGAGGGGTCGGCCAGATGACATGGCGGGCGTGGCATGGGCGGCCAGATGACGTGGAAGGGTCGGCCGGATGACATGGCGGGTGTGGGAGGGGCAAAACTAAATCGTACATATAGGATGCCATCCTCATCTCATCATTGTCTTAGTAGTAGATCAATTGGTAAGTCTGGGTATTCCGAGGGCGCGGGTTCCATCCCTCTGTTTGCACCTTTTTTTCTATACCTTTTTTTATTTAAGGCCGCAGCTTGGTGCATTCATGTACACTTTTAAGGCATAAGGATAAACAATCAGATTAGTGGTGTGGTGGTGTTGGCACTTCTTGCGATCCAGTATCAGGATTGGGAATCCCGGTACTAGATGCAAGGAGTGTTTCAGTGGTTTTCCTTATGGCTAGTAAAATATAGAAATATTCTGCAAGCGCACAGAATCACCGCTGTAGCACTTCACCTAGGAGTATCCCGAGGTATCGTAATTTATATTTCCGCAGGGAAGCTTTGGCAAGAGTACTAGTGAATAGATATTCAAGACTATCAGAGAAGGGTACACGACTAGACAAGACAGGGGATAATGGTATTAGATAGGAGTGGATATAGACACACAGCTCAAGGGGGCTCGGATAGACGAGAGAAGGTATAGATAGTTGGGAGGACAACGAGAAGAGATAAAGGATTCCTGGGACTCTATCTACCTAAGTCAAGTGGTTAGAGGTACAGAGGCTATAGAGCCAGCACTAAAAGGTCTGGGGTAAGTCTATTGTCTTTATTGGGGACTACAGGGCCTCCGACACACAGAAAGGGATGAGAAGGGGTGCCGACTACCCTGAACCTTGGGTCCTAAAGCACCGGAACTAACGTGATGGACTACAATCCGTTGCGACGGGCAAAAACTAAGGCTACTGACAAGTCTAGGAACCACTCCTACATAGATCAATAACTACTTACTTCGCTAGCAGAAGCAAGCAACTCTAACTCACACCCCAATGACAAGTCACCGCTAGTGTGAGCAGAGACGAAGGACCAATTAAGACAGAGACTTAAGCAAGAACTAAAAGCACTAAGAACTAGAACCGACTATAGTCTAAACACAATATAGAAGCAACTAGACTAAAGTAGAAGCAATTATATAAGACACAAGTAGAATAAAGTAGATAACTATATTGATAACTCGAATGTCATACAAAAGATAAAGTGAAAGATACAGGAGCTAATACCAGAGCTTCTGAAGATGACTCCGGAACCTCCGAGGCACAGCTCGACTCGACTCTAACTCCCAACTAAACTATCCTAACTCTACTAGAAAGAAATGAAGTGGAAGAGCTCATTGGCTTGAGTGGTGTGTACAAGTGAGATAGAGGGCCCTATTTATAGTAGCACAGGTCGGTTTGGGGCTGAGTAACCGCCAAGACACCCAGGGAATATTCCCCCTTGATTCGGGCGAGGATAGGCGGTTCGGCCGAACTGGTCAGTTCGGCCTAACACCTCGATGCACCGCCTTGGCTCTGGACGGCCTGGATGAGCCGCTGGGGTCGGTTGCAGCATTGGGGGCGGTTTGGCCGAAGGGCTGGGTTCGGCCGAACTGGGCCCGGAGCCCGGGCTTGCACCCCTGCACCGCCTCTGCTCCGTGGACCTCTTGGGCTGCCTCCTGGTGGATGTCTTCGTGTTGATTTTGCCCAGAGATGACGTGGCAGTGGCCCGGTTGAGTTGGCGGTCATCCCATGTGTCGGGTGATGTGTTCGTTTGGTTGTCGCTGACATGGACGGCTCCCGGCGGCCTGTACGGCTAAGGGGGATAACCGGCCGAACATGTCGTTCGGCCGTTTCTGTCATTTCCGACCCCTATAGCACGTATTTCTCGTTATCGTACCTGCAAACATGACACTCACCAAAACTCGTGGAACTTTATTAGAAATAAACCTAAGTACATGGAATGATGCATAGTCTCTCATTTTATCTCGAGTATTGGTGGTCGGATTTGGGTTGTAACGACCGCCAACAGTCCTCGAGCAAACATATAAACTTAGGCTTGGTGGATCAGGAGTTGCTACAATGTCATTTCTCTTGCAGGTAACTTTATAAACAACTAGTACTCAAAAATACTTGAATCATAGGCAAAGTTTTTAATTCATCTTTTTACCTATGGGGCTTATAGCAATCTCCTTATCTTGGGTGGTTGAAAGGATGAAAAGTTTAAACTCACTTTTATTCCACTCTACTCTTTTCAGGATTCCATCTCAGAGTTTTTCATAAGTTTTTGAAAACTACAAATTGTTCCTCATCGGCTCACTCAATCACTCAAGTGTATTTGAATCCTCACCAAAGGCTTGTGCCTTCTTTTTCATCCTATCATCTAATTTGGCTTTTTGTGTGTCTTAGGGACAAAGGATGAAGGCATGCATGCATCTTATATTTCGCTAAGTCAAAGACCGGATCTCTGAGGAGAACTCAACCCTCTGATGTGAGGTGCAAGTGTGTGGGATGGATGGAGTGGAATATGGTGGAATGGACTTTGGTGGAATGGAATATAGTGGCATGGGATATGGTGGAACTCCTTTGATGAACATTCCTCTCCTTGATTTATTTTTTTCGAGAACATGGGCTATCTTTTATTCTCATATTTTTGACATGCCACTTGGCATGCTTTTCTTTTTTTTCTTTCTTTTTGCCATGCTCTTTGGCATGCTTTTCTTTTTTTTCTTTTATTTTTGCAATGCTTCTTTGGCATGCTTTTCTTTTTGAATAGCCCATGTCTCTATCAAGAATTTTTGGAGAGGAAAATCATGGAGCATTTTATTTTTGTGGATGAATGATGGAAAATGGTTGCTAACTCCCAGTGTAGGAATTGCAAGTGCGAGGTGGTGTGTGTACGTGGATCTCGATCTCTAAGAATATGAATGCTTCACTCAAAGGTCACAACAATTTGACAAAGCTCACTAAGATGACAAGCAGCATATGAGTAGAAATTTTCAACTAAGCTTATCATATGGCTCTGGTAGGTATTTTGACCGATGAGGAACTTGTTTCATTTTGAAAGCATAAATCTTCGAGATTTTCCCCGTACTAAGAGCAGAAATAGAACTTAACCAAATTCTTCACTATATCAATCCCCACAACAACTTAGACTTGAAACAAAGCATGTGCTCCCACAAGGTTTTCAGGTTCATTATTACTCATGCCCAATAACTCAAGCATTATTAAGCAACTAGTTGCAACAAAGTACTTGTAAAAATTAATGACAAAGCAACTATTCATCATTTACATGGTGAGAGGCATATGTTTCATTCCATGCATAGTTGGGAGTTACTTTATTCAAGGGAAATATTTTTGGTATTTTCATTTTTAAATGCAAACTAAACATGAAGGGAAAAGGGAAATGAAATTGAGTGATCAAAGTGCTGGGTAGATCGGAACATACCTGGATGGGGGTCCTCCCCCAAGCTTGGACTCTTCACTGGTAGGGATTAAGTCTTGAAAGGTACTAGCTCAGCTGAGTCCGCTTGTTCGTGGACGTCATGCTGGATGGACGCTACCATCCCGCTATTCTCTTGGTGATACTGAGAATGGCGGGCTAGCGTGTCTTGAATTTCTCGAGTACGGTCGTCGATGATCGACTCGGTCGGAGATGTAGGACAACTCCTGATCGAAGTCGAAGCGCGCGGACTGCAAGTATCCGGGGTAGTATGGCTGGGAGGTATGGTCGTACCCCCCTGCATACCGACTCCCGGACCACTCAGAGTCCGTGTCCTGGCCGTAGTCCCAGCGTCCTGAGGCGAAGTAGTTCGGTTCCTGGTGTTGCCCGGAGCCTCCTGCTCCGGACGCCCCAGCACCGGTGTACATGTCGTAGGTAGCCTCAAAAGCGGAAGTGTGTCGGTGCGGCATCTGAGGTGCATCTTCCGGCTCTTGTGAGGTGGCGAGCCCAGCATCACGCCTAGCTCGTCCCCTCGTGACTGGTCCGTCACCTGCAACGCTATGCCTAGCGGGCTCTCTCCAAGGTGGAGAATCGTCTGACTCGATCCTCAACTGAAGAGTTAGTTTCGGCGTGGTATACAACCTTAGTGCTGCACAAAGTGCTCGGCAGCCACGACGGAGCGCCCTGAAGAACGCCCAGATGGTTAGCGAGGCGAGTGACTAGAGAAGTCATCGCCATGCTACCCACACAAGAAATATGAGACAGCCAGTGACCAACCATGTCTTTTACAGGCGAATAGGGAATTCGCTTGACCATGGCAAAAAGAACCCGCAACTTGTTGGTGTTAACAGGGCGCAAATCTGCCCAAGGGAATACCGTCATAGACACCCAACGATGCATGAAACGTAAAGTGGGGTTATGAAAATACTGTTTGTGCGCGGCGCATGACAGTTGGTATTCCCCGAAATCTTTTTCCAGAATGCAACCCGATCAAATCTTTTTAACACCTTGTTCGGGTCTAAGGAACAACAGCTTGAAAATTCGAGACTCGAACTGAAGTCCCTCCAAGAGCAGAAGAACTCTTGGTTGAAAAACCGAAAGCGAATCCCCCCCAGTTTCCGAAACCAGAGTAGCAAGAAACTCGAGGGTGAGCAGGTACGAACCTTCTTCGTTGATGTGCCAGAAGTTCTCCCAGCCAATGGCCTGGAAAACTTCTGTGAATTCTTCAAACATACCCGTGTCCCTGAGCAAGTCTTGCTCAAAAACACGGGTGTGCTCGAACTCCTTCAGCCGAAGCTCATTGAAGGTGTTCTGCTCCCGCTCTGTCTTGAGGTTGATGTCGTTGATGCTCAGGAGCTGCCTGACCGGGGGCGTGGCATGGCCCCATCCCGAGCCGGCTGCTTCGTGCTTGTCCATGTCCATACAGCTCGAGCCTCGGGATGGAGCTGGGGAACTCCCAGCATCATCCGTGCGGCGGCTAAGCCGGGTGGAACGACGGAGTGCGGCGATGAGCTTCGCCATGTCTCCTGCAAAAGGTTAGTGCAACAACAACTACCCGAAGGACTGAATATATATGGTTAGCACAAGGAAATCAAGTCAGTCGTCCAAGATAGTTAGTCGTTCTTGCGGGGATAAAAACCACCACGAAAGGTTAGTCGTTCTTGTGGGTGTCGGAGACCACCACAAAATCGTCCAACAAAAATCAGCACAAAGATCACACAAAGCAAAATATTTTTGGTATTTTCTAATGATGCAAGTGAACCAAAACTTGAGCAAGAACTTGGGAAGAACTTGAGCAAGCACTAGAGCAAAGAATGAGAGAGAGAGAGAGAGCTTCTGGCGAAAAATTTCTGAGTGTGGAATGTGTGAGGCACCAAGCAAGCAATGGCCAGCTTTTATAGGCCGAGGGGAGCAGCCATGGCCGTTCGGCCGAATGGCCTAATTCGGCCGAATTGGCCAAAGTGGCCTGGCCACTCTCATGTGAGTGCAGCACTCACATGGCTTTGTTTCCACTCCAAACTTGTGTGGCCAAAAATTTCTGGTGTCATGTGCATGGATTTTAGTGGTAGGTAAGATGCAAAATTGGCATGACCAAAGTTGGTTTTAGTGGAGTCACCCCCATGCTGCCATGTTTTGTGATAATTGGTGAGTGTGCAACCATTTTAGTGGGGTAGACATGTTTGGTGCTGGTTGGTGGTGATGGTAAATAAATGGAGATGTTCTAGAAGGGATGAAAATGATAGAAGTTACCAATTACATCCACCCTAGGTAAAAATTCAGCATATGAACATTTATTTAAACCATGCTTGCAAAATTTTCTCTCTCAAATTTTACTCTAGTGGTTCATTTTATTTAGAAGAGAAACATGCAAATGCAATTATGGAAAAAATTAAAATTGGAAAGGGAAATATGAGATACATACCGGTTTTCCTCGCGGTGAGAGCTCAGCTTTTAAGTCCGCGAGCGGGACTTCTCCTTTCTTCAATTGCTTTTGTCATCGTCCGGTCCCGGAGTGGATGACTCGGACGATGCAACCTTCTTCCGCCACATTTTCTTGTTCTTGTTCTTCGGTGTCGGTGGCGGTGGGATCGGAGTCTCCGGAGAATTCCAGAGGGCTTGCTCTTCCTCGTATTTCTTTACGAGGAAATCCATTTCTTCTGCACTCGTCGGCTTTGTTTGCTCGTTCCATTTGAGCTGCTCACCGCCGAGTATTTCCAGTTCTCCATTGATGAGAGCTTTAAAGAAACACTCGGCGCTCCTCTGCTCCGGTGTGAGTGGCTCTGCCTCCTTCTCTTCCCGAGGTTGAAACTTGAAGTAAGTCAACCTTCTGTCAATACGGAACGAGATTTCTCTCACATCCATATCGATCCTAGCCAGGGTGGTGTTCAAGAATGGTCGGCCCAACACAAGGGGAAACGAGTGCTCGTTCCCCGTGTCGAGGACAACGAAGTCTACAGGGACATAACGTCCCCAGATCCGAACCAGTACGTTCTCGGTCACCCCCTCGGGGTAGCGGATGGTTGAGTCCGCAAGCTGTACCTGGGCAGTTGTAGGTGACAAAGTAGGGTAGCGTAATTTCTTAAATAATACCTTCGACATGATGTTGACGCTGGCCCTCAGATCACAGAGTACATCATCAATGCGACGATTCCAAATCGTGCACTGAATGATGGGTACTCCGGGATCCTCCTTCCTTTCCGGAGAGGTCTTGATGATTGCCCTTTTTGCAGCTCTTGGCAGGTAAGTCCATCTTGGCATCAGCACTTGGATGCGTGCGACCTTCCCTGCATGGTTAGTGCGGAATACACTACGAGACATCTTACCATGCCTGGTAGTGATAGAATTCACTATCTCGATGGAAGGCTCGGGTTGCCCCGGAATCTTCCCCGATTCAGTGACAGGAACCGCAGCAGCTAACTGTGCGACTTGAGTTTCTATCATTTTGTTGAAGCTCAGTTGATTTTTCATAGCAGAAGAGAATGATTCCATCTTAGAGTCTATGCTTTCTAGAGTTTTATCATTAGCAATGAGCTTTTTATTAATATTTTCAGTTGTTTTTATCTGGCCAAACACAAGATCTCTAAGAGACGGCTGGTTATTGAAATTGTTGGAATTGTAATTGTTACCTTGCTGAGGCCTCTCGAAAGGGAGGTTTGGGCGCGAATTCCAGCCTTGATTGTCGTAGTTGTTCGGTCGGTACCCGTTGTTGTTGGAGTTGTTGACGTAGTGGCCCTCTTCTCGCGTTTTTGGGGTAGTCGTTCCCCGAATGGCCAGTGTTGCCATAGACTTCGCAGGTCATGCGAGCGTCCATGGCTTGCACAGTTTCTTGAGCAGGGGCCTCCAGTTTCTTCATCAGGAGGTCCATCTTGGCAGCAAGCATGTCCAAGGCTTCAACTTGGTGAACTCCTCGGGTCTTCGGTTGAGTCCGGTCATCGGACCAACCTTGGTTCTCAACCATCTTCTCTATGAGGGCCTTCGCACGACTTTCCTCAAGAGAGAAGAACGAGCCTCCAGCAGCAGCATCAAGATACTCACGGGCAGAGCTTCTCAGCCCGTGACAGAAAGTTTGAATAATGAACCAATTCTGCATACCATGGTTAGGACAAGCAGAAATATGGTCCTGGAGGCGATCCCATGCCTCCGGGACTGTTTCATCTTTTAACTGCTGGAAACTAGCAATTTTGTTCCGGAGGGCGTTGGTTTTCCTAACCGGAAAGAATTTTTGCAAGAAAGCGCTAGTGCATTTATCCCAGGTGTCTATAGCTTCGCGGTTAGCATAAAACCATTGTTTCGCCTTGCCTAGTAATGAGAATGGAAATAAACGAAGGCGAACGGCATCGATACTTACTCCACGGATGGTGAAGGTGTTGCAGATCTCCAGGAAATGCTGGAGATGGGCATTGGCGTCTTCGTGTGGCTTGCCGGAGAACGGGCTATCCTGAACCATGTTGATGAGGGCTGGCTTGAGCTCGAAGTTGCCATCTCCGACTAGCGGAACTGGTCCGACACGCACGTTCTCGCTCGATGGAGCGGAGAACTCACGGATCGTCTTGGCTGCCATCCTCGATGTAGCCTGGTCAACGACGGGAAGGATTGGGTTCGTTGGAAGGAGTTGCTTCTGAGGATGTACAACACGGGGTAGTACTTTCCTCACAAGTGACTCAGATTTTCTTGGAAGTTTGACGGTAGTTGGAAACCAGTCATGTACTGCTCTGTTCCACAAAGACCAACGAACAGAGCAAGGATTGATGAGGACATCCATGCCGACGATATATCCACGCCATCTCCTCCTATCGTTGCTGGTCCTATAACTCGTGCTCATGCTAAACAACTTAATCCTCAGGTGAGTTCACTCTTGAGTTCATGTTCATCATATTTAGATTGTGGAGACCCGTGCACTCTTGTTTTGATCGGATTCGCGCGGGCTGGATTCGGACTGCAGAAAAGTGTCGACTTGTGATGGACGGCATGGTCCCATAAGGACACAGATTGGGGCGTTCAAGTACTTCACGGAAAGCTTATCAAGTCTACTTTCCAACGGATCCAACCTCGCGTCCATATCTAGTCGGAGTCGGCCACAATCATCTATTTTATGCCGAGACATTTTCTTCCCTTGATGCTGCGTCATCGTATTTTGGCCCAATGGGCCGTGTATCATGTAGAGTCCATTATGGACGCGTCCTAGGGTTGGAGCACGACCCCAGCACCCCTCTGGTCGTCCTCCCTTTGGTTTTATACCCCTTAGCCGCCGCCAAGAACACTTGGGTTTTGTTTAGATCAAGTTTAGCCATTGCTACTTGCTTGTAAGCGCGCGTGCTGGTCCAGCCGCCCGTTGGTAAGGAACGGGTGGTGTATCGGTTTGAGATTGAGACACTTCATTCCCATCTAGTAAATTCAGTACTTGTATCATACTTGTTCTTGCTAGTTCTTCGATTGCTTGCACGGATGTCGCGCTCCACAAGATCGCGACAACCAAAGGAGGTGGTGTATCGGTCGCTAAGGCGCAGTCTTTGCAAGGTTGTAGTCGGGCCGTGAACGTCGTCTCCTCCAATCGAGTTATCCCCCACGCCTCTCATCGAAAGATCGGGCACAAACCCCAGCGGGTTCACATCAGTACCGGTCGCCCCCAGCCGGTGCTGGCTGGCCGGCACTAACGTGCGAGACATTTAGTACCATCGCAAGTCACAAGTCACGTAATTTTTCACGCATAAATGGGCGTGCGCGGCCGCGAGGACTCAAACCCATGACCTCTAGATTGGGAATCCCAGTACTGGATGCAAGGAGTGTTTCAGTGGTTTTCCTTATGGCTAGTAAAATATAGAAATATTCTGCAAGCGCACAGAATCACCGCTGTAGCACTTCACCTGGGAGTATCCCGAGGTATCGTAATTTATATTTCCGCAGGGAAGCTTTGGCAAGACTACTAGTGAACAGATATTCGAGACTATCAGAGAAGGGTACATGACTAGACAAGATAGGGAATAAATGGTATTGGATAGGAGTGGATATACCGGACACACAGCTCAAGGGATACTCTGATAGATGAGAGAAGGTATAGATAGTTGGGAGGACAACGAGAAGAGATAAAGGATTCCTGGGTACTCTATCTATCTAGGCCAAGTGGTTAGAGATACAGTGGCTAAAGAGCCAGCACTAGTAGGTCTGGAATAAGTCTATTGCCTTCCTTGGGGACTACAGGGCCTCCGACACGCAGAAAGGGATGAGAAGGGGTGCCGGTTACCCTGAACCTTGGGTCCTAGGACACTGGAACTAACGTGATGGACTACGAAGACCGGAAGGGCTGTCACCACCTCCCGGCTACCACCTCCGTTGAAACGAACCGGATTCTCCAAACTGAGAATCCGACTCCCTGTACCATTGTGATAGTCCCAGAATCAACAGCTATCACGTACAGAACTCATTTCAGCCAAATATCACATCCATACAACGATAAACATGACTGCATTCATTATTTACATATCAGAGTACGAGATTAGTACATGCCACTTGGGCTACATCGACAAGATGAAACATCTACGCAGCGGTAGCTAGGCCTTCAAGTCTTCATCTTCAATCTCCACCACAGGCATCCTTGAGCAAAGTACGTAACCCTCCAAAGCAGCATCCATCAGAGTTGTAGTTATCACCTGAAAGCTCCAGAACTGTCCCCAAGGAAATGGGACAGGTCCACGTCACCAACCATATATGCAGCAAGCTTTCAAGTGGCGTAATCTAGTAATAAAATATTCAAGGAATATAAGTTGGGGTTTCCTATGCGCGCAACAGCAATAAACCCGAGTTCATCTCATCACCAGCACCTTTCCTCACCAGAGAGATCACACTCCCTAAAACCAACCATCAACCTCACAACCACATCGGGCTCGTCCTGCCTCAACAGGTTCCCGCAATAAGCATCCGCCAGCTCCTTTCACTCACTAGTCGACTCGGTGAGCTCCCTCCCCACCTCGTCTCAACAGCCACAGCTGGTCCAACCTCTCATAACCCAAATCAAGGATGAGGTAAGAAAGAAGAATCCCATGCTAATCTCCATCGATCTAGATGCGGTCGTCCATAACCGTGGACACGGCTATACGTATAGTTTTCACTCTGCAGAGGTTGCGCTCCAGGAACCACCCGGGCTGCAGCTGGTGATCAGCCAACTTGAGACACAGCCCACAGCAAAGACACTAAGTAGTAACGGTGCCATACTGCCTCCCTGGGCTCGGGAAACAATCTGAGCTAACAGCTGCCCCAGGGTCGTGAAACCTTCCCACCGGGGCCAGTCGGGGGCAGTGGTAAATCAGGGAGAGTACGCCGCAACGAGTCCCCCTTACACATATGGCGAGGGACGTGGTGTCCATGGCGGCGGGGGAGCCGGCGGCGCCGACGGCCGCCAACGAGGAGATCACCGAGTTCATCAACGCCTTGAAACAGGAGGTGCGTACGTTACGTACGTACTTGAGCAACGTGGCACACGTCTCTTGTTTGGGCTTGCAACGGTCCGCAGTCGGCACCCATTACAGGTATTGCCGCCCAAACTCCTCAAATCCATTAATCTCAAGTAATCCATATATGTACCCGCAACAGGTACTCCGTAGGAACTGTCCGAGTGCAGTTCCAAAGCACCCCGATCAAAAGACCGGGTTGTTATCACTCGCCTCCACCGCCTAGCTGCACTACTACACCCATGCCACCCAACTCACGCCAAGAGGATCAATCACAACCATCCCAACACATGCAAGCATAGCATTCTCATAAAGTGGATAATAGGTAGCAAGGAAACAAGGTAGATAAACGGCAGTGCAGGTTTATCATCATCGTCCGAATAAAGTAAAGCACTAGCATACTAGTTGCATGTCTAATAGGTATTTCAGAAAATGGTTGGGCGTGAACCTGGAGCATAGTCCATATCTTTATCTTCATCAGCGCAGTCGAAGACGAGGTCGACGAAGTCGTCCGAGTCTTCAGAGGATCCTAATAATCGGATTACAAATACAACGATAAATAAGCAAATGAACTCCAAAAGAAGAAGCAAACAAGAACCAAACAACACCAAACTCTACTCTAACGTGTAGGTCAAGATTTTAGAAAAATATAGAAACTGGTTTCATATTTTTCTAAGCTACAGTTAATTTATTAGGAGTTTTCAAAGGTTAAAACAATTTCTGAAATTATTAACTTAATTCCGAAAATGAAAAACAGCAAACAGTCACCGGCTGACGTCAGCAGTGGGCCCTGCTGACGACAGCATTGACTTGGTCAATGGGGTCAAAGGTCAGCGGTCAACGAAGTCAACGGGTCAGCGGTCAGTCAGTGGGCCCCATCGGTCAGTGACATAGAGAGTATGACACATGGGCCCCCGCTGTCAGCGGTGTTAGGAAAGGAAAGGGCTAAAGGACTCACGGGCTGGAACTGGGCCGAAAGCGAACTGGGCCGACTGAGCGACTGGGCTTTCGGCCCAAAGGGCGGCTTCAGGAGGCTGGAGGCTTGAGCTGACATCAGCGCTGACGCACGGACTGGATCTAGGTGCGGCTGGCTTGGATCGGCTGCGGATGCAGGCCATGACTTGGTGTGGCCCTGGGTGTGCCTCGGCTCGGCGTGAGCGCGGACGCGCCCGGGCGCGGCGCGGCGGCTTGACGACGGCATGGCTGGGGGTTAGCGGTCGAGGGTGACGAAGACAGCACGACGACCAAGCGCGGGATCCCGGCGGCCCGAGTCCGCAGCGGTGGCACTGGGGGAAAGTTAGCGCGCGTGTGCGGCATGGCGCGCACGGCTCAACACGGCGGCAATGCGATGCGGAGGTCCGGCGACCCGGTTCTGCGGCGGCGCTGGGTCTCGACTGGGTTAGCGCGCGTGTGCGCGGGCACCAACTACTGCTGGGCCGCGCCACGGCTTGGCTACGGATGGGTGCGCGTGTGCAGCTCGCGGTCGTCCGTGGCCGCGACACGGCCTTGGCTCGCTCGCGGTGGCCGGTTCTCCGGTCCGCGGCGGCTTCGGCTGCAAGGAAGGGCGACGGCGGTTTGCGCAAGGGTAAGCGGCGGCGAAGAGGTGCTGCAAGAAACAGCACGGAGCGAAGGCCGGCTTCACAGAAGGCTGGCTTGGCAGCGGCGGCACAGGCAGACTCACACGGCACGACGGCCGGCGAACAGAACAGACAGGAAAACGAGGAGGCTGGACAGGCGGCTCACCAAGGGGCTCGGCTGGGCATTCCATCGAGTAGGTTGGGGGCGACTTGGACGAAGGCAGCAACTCGCGGTTCGGCTTGGGCTTTTCGTCGAACAGGTTGAGGGCGCGGTGAATGGAGACAGCAGCTCGCGGTTCATCTTCGTGTTCGGGTCCGGCTCCTGCTTGCGGTACTCTTCAGCGGCGGCTTCGCATCCGGCTCGACCATCTCCTGCTCGCCGTCGACGGTGGCGGCCTCAGCGTCGTCGTCGTGGTGGCCGGCAGCGCTCCGGCTCAGCGCCTCCGGCTCCTCGCGGTGCTGCTCCGTCTCGGGAGAGATGCAGCAGATGCAGATCGAGTGGAGGGTAGGAGGGAAAAGGCGGCTTGCTTGCTCGGTGGAGAAAAATCAGAGGCAGAGAGAAGAGCTTCTTGCGGTGGAAGAAAGAAAGAGCAGAGAGAAAGGCTGCAGCGTTGATTGCTTCGGGTGGAAGAAAAGGGACAGAGGGAAAGAAAGAGTACGGCGGCCTGGAGGGCACGAAGAGGAGAGCAGCCGGTGGGGTTTTATAGAGGAGAGCTAGGGCTTGGGCGCCTTGGGTTCCTGTTGGACGGCGGCGATCTTCGGGCTGCGTGCTGGGGGCACGTGGAGAGCATCGGCGAGGCCGGGCAGGTGAGCTTGGCTCGGTGGCGTGCGGTGCATGTGCGTGAGGGAGAAAAAGCGAGGAAGAGAAACAACAGCGGTGGTGGCTTCGCGTGGAGAAGAAGCAGCTACAGCTGCTGGTCCCACCGGTCAGTTAGAGAGAGGGAGAGGGATGCGCCTGTGGCAAGCCATGCTGCTGGG
The DNA here is from genome assembly GCA_900205405.1 of Echinochloa crus-galli. Classification (NCBI taxonomy): domain Eukaryota; kingdom Viridiplantae; phylum Streptophyta; class Magnoliopsida; order Poales; family Poaceae; genus Echinochloa; species Echinochloa crus-galli. The sequence goes on along the minus strand of OAMR01000816.1, from coordinate 194,906 downwards.
CTGCATTTGAACAGCAGCATGCAGGAGCGGTAGATGGGCTGGGCCACACTCTGGGCTTTACGTCAAAGGAGAGAGAAATATGAAAGGAAGAAAGAGTAGAGAGGCTGGTGTTTACCCGAGAATGAAAAAAAAGTGAGAGAGAATTAAGCACCGATGATTACTTGAGAAAGAATAGCACTGATATCACACGAGAAGAGATACAAGGATTAGATGTGGCTTGACTAAAGGAAAACTTCTCGTGAAAGGAAAAGAATGCAGAGAGAGAAAGATAGAGACCCGGTAGAATTTGTTAGCGGGAACAGTTAGAGGGTTGAGTTAGAATTAGCAAGGTTTGTCAGATAGGCTAGTTAGCAGGCTTCAGTTAGTAGGCTGAGTTAGCAGACCGAGTTAGAGGGCTACAAGAGGTTAGATAGGACAATTAGCGGTTAGAGCCCAGGAATTAGTTGTTAGCTTTAGATTTAATTTGAATTTAGAATTCAAATTAAACCACACTTAAAGAACCAAGAAACCAACCAAGAGCCGAATCACACTAACATTAATTTGTCCTTAGCACACAAAGCAATTTAATTAAGTTAATTACTAGGAATTTTAGAGAGAGCACAAGAAGACAACCTTATGATTATGAGTAAATCACATCAAGCACGAAAAATTTTTGAAATCCATATTTTTAACATTTCAGAAAAATCTGGGATGTTACATCCGTTGCGACGGGCAAAAACTAAGGCTACTGACAAGCCTAGGAACCACTCCTACATAGATCAATAACTACTTACTTCGCTAGCAGAAGCAAGCAACTCTAACTCACACCCCAATGACAAGTCAATGCTAGTGTGAGCAGAATCGAAGAACCAATAGAGACAGAGACTTAAGCAAGAACTAGAAGCACTATGAACTAGAACCAACTATAGTCTAAACACGATATAGAAGCAACTAGACTAAAGTAGAAGCAACTATATAAGACACAAGTAGAATAAAGTAGATAACTATATTGATAACTCGAATGTCATACAAAAGATAAAGTGAAAGATACAGGAGCTAATACTAGAGCTTTTGAAGACGACTCCGGAACCTCCGAGGCACAGCTCGACTCGACTCTAACTCCCAACTAAACTATCCTAACTCTACTAGAAAGAAATGAAGTGGATGAGCTCCTTGGCTTGAGTGGTGTGTGTACAAGTAAGATAGAGGGCCCTATTTATAGTAGCACAGGTCGGTTTGGGGCTGAGTAACCGCCAAGACACCCAGGGAATATTCCCCCTTGATTCGGGTGAGGAGAGGCGGTTCGGCCGAACTGGTCAGTTCGGCCGAACCCCTCAATGCACCGCCTTGGCTCTGGACGGCCTGGATGAGCCCCTGGGGTCGGTTGCTGCATTGGGGGCGGTTCGGCCGAAGGGCTGGGTTCGGCCGAACTGGGCCCGGAGCCCGGGCTTGCCCCCCTGCACCGCCTCTGCTCCGTGGACCTCTTGGGCTGCCTCCTGGTGGATGTCTTCGTGTTGATTTGGCCCAGAGATGACGTGGCAGTGGCCCGGTTGAGTTGGCGGTCATCCATGTGTCGGGTGATGTGTTCGTTTGATTGTCGCTGACATGGACGGCTCCCGGCGGCCTGTACGGCTAAGGGGGATAACCGGCCGAACATGTCGTTCGGCCGCGATTCGGTCATTTCCGGCCCCTATAGCACGTATTTGTCATAATTTTACCTGCACAAGTGACACTCACCAAAACTCCTGGGAACTTTGTTAGAAATAAAACCTAAGTACATGGAATGTTGCATATAACCTCATTTATTCCCGAGTATTGGTGGTCGGATTTGGGTTGTAACGACCGCCAACAGGTGGTAAGGCTCCTGCTTCCTTTGAGCGAGGTAGCGGGTTCAATTCTTGTATCCTTCGCCTTTTTAACTTACGAGTTGACTTTTTTTTCTTCCTTGCAGGCTGACAGAAAATTTTCCACCAATTCAAACTTCATTCCCCAAATTACAGTCAAGTCTATTAATTTGGTTAGAAAATTTTGGAACTTGACTGGATAGCATAATTTAGGTCCATAAGATTTGCAAAATGGTTTTGTAAAGGCAAACTAAATATTGTTATGAAATTAATACATTTTTAAATTGTTTTATATAACTTAAAGTCACAATTTTATTTGAAGTTATACTTTCTTGTTCATTCATTCCTCAAACTTGAATACATACTTATATTTAGTCTCACATTACATATGAATCGACATTGACACATTTGTAGCAACCCAAAAAATCATTGTAATAGGGAAATCATATTGCATCCATTTAAGTTTCTCGTAGTAATAAAAAAATCATAATTGCAACACCAAAGAAGGTTTTTGCATCCACATTAGAGTTTCTGTTGCAATAACCATCTATCAATCGCAACACCAATCAAAAGCAACCATTTCAAATATAGTGGCAATAATATCATATTATTGCAACGACAAAATAGTGCTATTGCAACTCCAAAGTGACGTAGCAATAACTCCAAATAATTACAACCAAATCCCAATATCATTGCAATAACATACCCCTGTTGCAACGAAAAGTCACACCTGAGGCAACACTTTTAGTGTGTTGCATTATATGACCATATTGCTGTCATTTTGTACAAAAGTTGCGATATGACCCCCCCTATGGCAGCCAAAATAGTGGCATTGCACATGTGTGGCGTGGCAAAAGCTAAGAAACCTTGTAGTGTTTGTAAAAGGCTCATTCCAATAGAGGTGCATTTCTCTTCTAAATTTGTATGGAAGGTTGGTGAAAACCTTAATGTGATTTGAGTGGCTCAATGAGGAGCAAAGATGTTGGCCTACAGAACATCTTAAAGTATTACACCTATATGAGTTTGATTGTAGTCACAATCTATGAGATAGGGTGATCTCTAGATACCCATGAAAGGCACGGAGTATGACTTATACTCAATATGCGGCAAACAATTTTCCCACATCTTATGTTCTTCTTTAAAGCAACCCTTAACATACTAGACAAATTTCTATTCACAACATCAGTTTGACGATGATCTCAAAAAAAACATCAGTTTGACGATCAGCTTGGGGGTGACATGTAGTAGAAAACAAAATCTTAGTCCCCAATTTAGCCCACAATGTCTTCCAAAAATGACTAAGAAATTTAGCATCACGATCAGAAACAATAGTATTGGGTACACCATGTTAGCGAAAAATTTCCCGAAAGAACAATTCATCAATATGAGTAGCATGCATTATCATTATTCTTCTCTAATACTTCAAATGATCCATCGGTTCAAGGCAGCAACTTAAATTTTCACAATTCTGGAAACCGGTCCTTTCTCAAATGCAACCAAACTAAATCTCCAGGTTCAAACTTTAATTCCTTTCGACCTTTATCACCAGCAAGTTTATATTTAGCATTAATGCGCTCTATATTTTCTTTAGTCATTTCATGTAGTTTTAACATCAATTCAGCACGTGTCGTAGCATCAAAATTTAGTTTTTTAGATGACGGCAAAGGCATTAAATCAATAGGAGATCAAGGCAAGAAACCATATACAATCTAAAATGGGTACATCTTTATAGTTGAATGCATCGAATGATTATAAGCAAACTCAATATGAGACAAACCATCTTCCCACGTCTTAATGTTCTTCTTTAAACCAACCATTCACATGTAGTGCAATGAGCAACGTGCAAAAAATCTCTCAACATCTCTTCTCATCTTTGGCCAAAAGAAATGATGAGCAAGTATATCATCCGTATTTTTGGCTCCCAAATTCCCCCATCAAGCCACTTCTATGCACTACCTGCAACAACAACAGGCTAACGGAGCTAGCTTGAATGCATACCTTGTTAGCTCTAAACACATCACTAATGACGAATTTGTTCCATCCTTTCCCATCTTTACAATGTAGCAACACCTCATTAAAATCAGCATCATTAGCATATTGTTCTTTGATTGTTTCTAATCCAAAGATCTTGTAATCATGTTTATTTCAGCAAGGTATACCTCCTAGACAAAGCATCAATAATGACATTTTCTTTCCCTTTCTTGTGCTTAATAATATAATGAAATGATTTGATAAATTTAACCCACTTAGCATGTCTATGGTTTAGTTTTCCTTGTGTCACACCCAAGTTTACACGAAAACATGAATGCTGCCATATGTGAACCCAGGAAATCCAAACACACATATAGCTTACAAATATTTTACATCAAAGTTTAACATAATAAATAAATAAAACACAATGGAAGTCTAATTATAAACTCTATAAATCTAAAGCGAAGCCGTAGTCCACAGGGACATTGACTGGTTGACCACAGCTCAGGAGTACGTAAGATCCTCAGGGAACTCTCTAGTAGCTATCTCATTCACTGATCCATCTGTTATCCATCTGGGATTTTGTTGAATAATGGAAAGTATAAGTAATTCATTTACTTAGCAAGTATAACATGGGAATATGAAGGCTCAAAAGAAAAGCTTGACAATGCTGAACTACATTAGTATTTTTAGTTGATTCATTTTATCATTAACCAAGTTACAGTAAATGAAACCTAGTTGGAAACCCAATTAATAAAGTATATGTGAAATTAAATAAATAAACATCATCTTAATTAAAGCCCACTAATAAAAAAGGACCCAAGCCGCTCGTGACCGTGAGCACGAGTATCTTGGTAGATGTACACTGTGCAGAGGTTTCTCCCTATACCCATAGGTCACATAAAAGCTCAATGAAGCTTTGCACCCAACCATGCACATTTCACACTTCCTTTGGTGTGACTACATAGGGATGCTACAAGGCTTTTCACAAGACACCTTAACAAGCATAGTAGCCGGTTAGGTACAACATAGGCAGCATGACCGAAGGCATCGAGATTGGCTGACGCTTATGGTATTGCACCAATAAGGGGGTCAATGGCGTCCATAGTGCGGCATCGTACATGCGCAACGTGTTGAGTTCTCCATCGCAGAGATTCCCTACACGGGACTGTGCCTAACGAGACATAGCCAACGGATCTGTTGTCCTCGATGGATGAAACCATAGTTTCATGAATGTTCCCCCATAGATCGCCTTTCAGTAACCACTGGCAAACTAGTGATGTACAAGGTACTTGTCCAAGACCAGAGCCATAATAGTTTGGACGGTGATGACAGGTTCCTGGGTTGCCGGTTTAAGAACCAAACCTTACAGAAAGACACTAGAACAAAGCACAAAGCACATGCTCTAGCTCCCTGAACCTTGTTGCTAAAAAGCAAGTTTTACCATCATGTTGAAGTGAACCATTAAATCAAGCTTAACAATTAAGTAATCGTGACAATAGCTACACCTAGCAAGAAACTGCCGATATGCATGACCCCAAGATATCAATGGACAGGATATACAAATCTAGGTTCAACCTTAATAGTAAAACATTTTAGACACAAGCATATGAAATGAATCATTAAAGGGTGTTTAGGTAGCATGGATTGTCCGTGCTATACTTGCCTTCCTCAAAGTCCTGTTCCTGCCTTGTTCAAACCCGAAATTGAACGGCTCACCGACTGGACACATGAATCACCACCCGAGCATCCAGACAAGCCAGTACATGCAAACAAGTTACTCTATTAGAACAGTACACCAAACAGTAGCAAAAGAACAAAAGAAGGCTACAAAACTAGGGAAAAGCCCAATTTCACCATCAAACTATCGCAGAAGTATGATTTTCAACCCTGAACTATGAAACCAGATGCCGACGGTCATTCAACTATCAAAACTGGACAAATTCGACCCTTTAGATGGTTTCAAAGGTGGTTTTCCGTTTTATAGGCATTTAAAGAATTCATTTCAAACCAAAAAAATATGAAATTGGTATACAAATTTTTCTAAAAATGTGTTGACGTAAAATCTGCAGTTCACGCCAAGCACACAGCAAGCCGAATTAGCTAGCTTCACACGTGAATCGAGCTTTCGAATCCGGAAACGTGCCAGTCAATTTTCCCTGAAACTCACAAAGGAAGAAAATGTTTAGATAAAAAACCTGGAACGTGCCGGATGATACCAGACAGTCCCATCTCTACGGCTTGCAAAGCCAATCTTGATCGGCATATAGCTATGAATAAGCTATCTGTCAGCAATACAGGCATTCATAGCATATTCGGCAAAGCACGTAAGAAAGCATGCTGCCGACCGCATGACGTCATCATGATGAAAGATCGGTATTTAATTAGATGATCGTTACAATACTTAAATACAACCGATTAACGGGCATAAAGCATGAAAAATGTGAAAGCACGATCGTAAATCTCTAATAAACAAGTTCCTCCTGTACAACTTGATCAGCAGGAGCCATAAATTCATTCGGCAAGAAACATACCATGCATGTAGGATGAATTAAGCATAAAGTAAAACCCAAACAACACAAGGTAACTTAATGAATCTATTAGATCCTTGCCAAAATCTATTAGAGCCGGTAACTTGCCTCAAGCTAAACCTTAGCCTACCGCATGGCTCATGATCTAATAAGAAAGCCTTCTTGAATCAAGCCTAAATCCACCGCATGATACTAAGCATGATACAAGGTTGTCGATACTTACGGAGGTCGACGGATCAATGATTCCTCTCGAAGAATTCGACGACACGACTAAAGACTCGAAAAGTTGGCGCAAGGTCGGTTTGTTGTAAGATTGTTCGACTCTTATTACAATAACCATGGGTTTATATTTATACCCTGGTTTTGACACAATGGCATATAGCTATGAACAAGCTATCTGTCGGCAATTGATACATTCGTTATATAATTGGCAAACAGCATGCAAAGAGTGCAGTGCCGACCGCATGACGTCACCATGATGAAAGATCGGTTTTTAATTAAATGATCGCTGCAGTACTTAATCACAACCGATTAACAAGAATGAGGTATATTAAACGTGAAAAAGCACGATCGTGAATCTCTAGTAAACAAAATATTGGAGCCCTTTGAGTAATGCCTCATACTCAGCCTGATTATTAGTGACAGTAGCTTTGGAGGATGCTTTATATATAAAGCTGGCTATGGTCTTTCCTGGAGATATACTACTGGTACCAGTGTTACCTCATGACCGAGTCAGTTTTTTAGTTACAGCCTTACAGGTTGACATAACATAACTACATTATAGACTTCATATCTGGTTTGAGATGTACTTCAGGAGTTACCAATATAGTAATATGTGGTTCATTCCCGCATTAGTCGACTACGATTACAAAACGTTTATTTCCAAAGAAATACGTCGAAGTGCCGTATTCATCTCGCATTCTTTATCAAATCGGCTTTTTCCTTGTATTCAATCCACGTCATCATGCGTCCCGAATGCTTTCCATAGAGCAACTCCCTTGCCGAATCGGCGACGGACTCCCGACCGCAGAATGCCTTTGCCGAATCGTTCTTGAAGATAAGCTTTCTTAGCTGAACGATGTTTATCTTTTTCACCAAATCCGGCCCACATGTCAGCCTCTTCCTGGTGTCAATTTTTGGTGTTAACACATGCCCCTTCAATTTCGGGATAAAAGATACTTTTATCTTGGAATTGACTAGAAATCTGCAACATTCCTGGATCGAATCTACCCAATATCCATTCTTTCTGCTCGAGTCGTCGGAGCTTCTGCTTGGATCCAAACCCTAGTTCATCCACTTCTTCAAGCTTCAATCCTCAAATGGCGGACCAAGATCAAGTTCTCCGGGTAATTTTCACTCCTCTTCAAGCACATTCGGCATCATTTTTTGAATCACATCTTAAATTTTCCTTTTACTTTTTTCTGTTCTTGGTAGGCTCTTGCGGCCGAACTTTTGATTCCCACCGAGGAGAAAGCACCCACTTATTTTCTCGGGCCCGTAGGAGATTCAGACCCTTCTGAGCTTATTGCTGCCGAATCTCAGAGGATTCCATTCAAAGCTTCACTGACAAAGCCTCATGAATGGCAAGATGCCTTCAAGAACTGGCTTTTGCCCCCAATCGCTGGATGGATAAATTGGTACAAGAGAGTCCTTGATGACAAAAGCCCTCAAACCAATAACTGGGACAATCTCCACATTTCTCATTGCTTGGAAATGTCCTTGGCTGAAACACCCAAGAATAAAAGCCTCTTGATTGCAGCATGTCACTTCTGGTCCAATGGCGTAAATGCTTTTCTTTTTGGCCATGGACCAATGTCTCCTACTTTGGCCGATGTCCGGCACTAACTATTCCAGGATGCCGGTCGGTTTCGCCAACGGCAATCCAGAAGACATCGACGACATTGAAGCCTCCATTGATCGTCTTGATGGCCATGGCGCTGCTATTGCCGATTCCATCCATCCCCAGTCTGTCTTGAACAGGCTTTTCCAGTAGTTTGTACTAGGGATTTATGGAATTTCGGCAATAAAACTCATCTTTTGCATCCTTTTTGTGATAATTTTGTTGCTCTTGTGATGTAATTTGTGTGCACTAAGGGCAATACAATTAAGTATTGGCCATTTCCTTTTTGTTGGAATTTTTTGCTCTGAAGGCGGCTTCTTCCCGAACGCCGGCTATCTTCCATTATTCTCTGACATTAAATTCCTCCATTCAGCGATCAATTTCGATACTAGGATAATATTTCTTCAAATATCTTCCATTTATAGCAGCAGTGAATTCCTCTCCCAACAAAGTTTTTAGGATATATGCATTGCCAGGCACGCAACGAACCACTCTGAAAGGTCCTTCCCAATTTGGGGACCATTTACCGAACGCACTATACTTAGTTCCAATCGGCAATAACGCTTTCCAAACCAAATCTCCTTCTACAAACTGCTTGACTTTCACTTTCTTGTTGTAATATTTAGCAATCCGCATCTTATTTTTCTCAATATTTTCCAAAGCCTTGAGACGAATCATATGTAAATCCTCTAATTCGTCCATCATTAAATCATTGTAATCTTTAGAACTTAAATCCTTCTGCAATTTTATCCTCCTTGAATCTGATTGCACTTCCCATGGCAAAACAGCATGATGTCCATATACCAACTCATAAGGGGACCTGTCTCTTATACACATCTAGATGTGTATAAGAGA
>OAMR01000816.1:167219-180782 GCA_900205405.1 Echinochloa crus-galli | reverse complement strand
GTAGGTTGAGTATGTAAGCATACTTTGAGTATGTGGACATACTAATTTCTATATACTAATATAATGGTATAATCATAATAAATTTAAAAAATAGGGTTGCTTCTGAATTTTTTCGTGCAATTCGCTTTGGAGTATCTTAGAATTAGTATACGAACATACTCAAACTGATAAATGAGTATGTGAACATACACATGATAGTATATTAATGGTGATGGTAGCTACAAGCGGTGGTAGATAAAACTTGTCCTGTATATATGCTTGCATGTGTTGAGATGGTTGTGATTGATCTTCTTGGCGTGAGTTGGGTGGAGATAGAGGTGCTAGGCGGTGAAGGCGAGTAATAACAACCCGATCTTTTGATTGGGGTGCTTGGGAATTGCACTCGGAAAGTTCCTACGGAGTACCTATGTGTTAACACCAAAATTTGGCACCAGAAAGAGACTGACATGTGGGCCGGGATTAGTAAAAGATATCGTTCGGAAAGGAAAGCTTGTCTTCAAGGGCGTTCGGCAAAGGCATTCTGCGGTCGGGAGTCCGTCGCCGATTCGGCAAGGAGCTGCTCTATGGAAAGCATTCGGGAACGCGTGATGACGTGGATTGAATACAAGGAAAAAGCCGATTTGATAAAGAATGCGAGATGAATACGGCACTTCGACGTATTTCTTTGGAAATAAACGTTTTGTAATTGTAGTCGACTAGGAATCGTGTCAAAGTCTGGGTATAAATATAAACCCATGACAATTGTAATAGGGATCGAACAATCATACAACAAACCGGCCTTGCGCCACCTTTTCGAGTCCTTTAGTCGTGTCGATACTTACGGAGGTCGAGGGATCGATGGTTCCTCTCCGGCTATTTTCAATTCTTTCATTCGGCCCTGTATTCTGCCAGCCGAATTTTGTGGAGGAAGGCTGGTTCAGAGTACCTTTGGGTACTATCAGCCGAATATGATGGCTAGGCAATTAGGCTGTGGCCAAGTGCCACCAAGATTATTTCTCCATGAATTCCTCAAGCCTAGGGAGATTGTCACAGACTCCACTGAGACAAGAAGGATTTTTGACTACAGATGTTGCACATCCATTTATAGACCTGAACCTTTTGTGCCAATAACATCTGCTCATCCTTCTTTCACTGTCTGGTGGCAAGAATTTCATGATCACATCTTCAACATGCCAATTCATCCCTTCTGCCTTGAGTTGATGCCTGACTATCAGCCAAATTCAGAGGTAATGTTGTTCAATCATTATCTGGCTTTAATAACAATTCTGCTTTTATTATAACTCTGTTATTTTGTAGGACATCCAAATAACACAAGGTAACTTAATGAATCTATTAGATCTTTGCCACAATCTAATAGAGCCGATAACTTGCTTCAAGCTAAACCTTAGCCTACCGCATGACTCATGATTTAACAAAGAAGCCTTCTCATACCAAGCTTAAATCCACCGCATGATACTAAGCATGATACAAGGTTGTCGATACTTACGGAGGTCGACGGATCGATGGTTCCTCTCGAAGATTTCGACGACACGACTAAAGGACTCGAAAAGGTGGCGCAAGGCCGGTTTGTTGTATGTTTGTTCAATCCTTATTACAATCACCATGGGTTTATATTTATACCCTGGTTTTGACACAATTCCTAGTCGACTACGATTACAAAACGTTTATTTCCAAAGAAATACGTCAAAGCGCCGTATTCATCTCATATTCTTTATCAAATCGGCTTCTTTCTTATATTCGATCCACGTCACCAAGCTTTCCCGAATACTTCTGTTTCCAACTGTGGAACAGCTCCTTTGCCTAATGATGGCGGATTCCCGACCGCAGAGCATCTTTTGCCGAATGCTTCGAAGAAGACCTTCCTGCCGAATGGAATCTTTCTACCAAATCTGGCCCACTTGTCAGCCTCTTTCAGGTGCCAATTTTTGGTGTTAACAAAATGTAACCTATATGCTGGTGCTCTTCTTTGAGTTATTTACATCTTATTTTTCCTATTCCTAGTGTTTTTATAAAAATTAATAAAGCACTAGGAACATAAACAAATAATATCTAAATGACTCAAAGTAGTGCAACAATAGAGGGGCTATATTTTTAGAAAAACAACAGTACTAGTTTCATATTTTATGATTTTAAATGATTTTTTTATGATTTTTTAAAGTAAACCATTTTTCTTTAGTTTTTTATAAAATAGAAAGCCACTTTGAAACCAAATTTGTCTGGTTTTGATAGTTGGATGGTCCTTAATATCCGATTTTGTAATTAAGGGTTGAAAACTAGACTTTTGTTATTGTTGAAGAATGTAAACTGGACTTTTCCCATAAAACTATTCTACGCTTCGCTACGAACACATGAACGCAAGAATAACTCTAATCAGAGCTAAAACGAGAAAGATATGGCTTTTCAAAGGTTTATGAACTTGCTGGCATGGTTTTAAAACTTTCAGGGGGCCTTTTTGATAAAATTAGGGATCTAAACATAATTTTATATGAAACACGAAGGTTGAACTATAAAAGATGAAGGGCTCGGTTTTGGATGGTAAAAACAGAAGAGCCAAGGGGTTAAACATAAACCGAGGGCATATCTGCAATTATTTTTTGAAAAGGGCTCGACAGTGGGTTGATTTTCCGGACGTCGGGCTCCGGCGAGAGCATGCGAGCGCTAGAGAGCAAAAGCGAGAACTTGAAGTGGCTTGGAAGCATCCTTACCCCAAGACGGAGCTACGACGTGGCTCGGAATGGACAGGGCGACACCGGCTAGAGAGATCAGTAGCTGCGGCGGCGGAGCTCGGAGAGCGGCGGTAGCGGCCGATCTAGGGCTTGCCACTACGGTTTTGGCCGAGCGCGTGCAGAAAGGAGTAGAAGGGCGGCAACATCATGCTTTATCGGTGTAGAGGAGGCCTCGGGCGCATGCCTTGGTGCGCGTGCCAAGCATGGAGGGCGGCGCTGTCGAGCTTGGGCTCGAGCCTGAGCGTGAGGTGAGAATGATAAGTGGCAGTGAGAGAAGAGAGAGGGAGGTGACTCAAGAGAGAAAGGAGGAGGAAGACTTTGGGGAGCTGGGGCAGTGGGGCAGAACAGCCCAAAGAGGTGGGGAGGGAAAGAAAGGAAGATTAAAATGGGTCGCGGAGTAACCGGGCCAGCTCGGGTTAGTCCACGGAAAAAAGAAGAAAAAGAGGGAGTGGGCTAGAAAGGAGCTGACCGGCTGAAAGAGAAAGGAGGAGAGGAAAAACCAGACCAAGGAGAAGTTTAGGGAGAAAAGGTGAACTCGACAGGAAACAACTTTTCTAGAGCTCAAACAAACAGAAATAGTTTATTTTCCCTATATTAATAATGAGCACTTTTATCAAAAGTAAATTAATTACTAAATTTTTAAATAGTGCATTTTTAGGGTGTTACACCTTGACTACGAATATGTTTCAAAGATTCATGATCAGAATGAATAAGAAATGGAAAATAGGCATATTAGTCTCTCAACATTGCCTGAAGTGTCAAGTTCGTCTCTCAACTTTCAAAACGGTCAATCTAGTCCCTGAACTTTCATTTTTTAGATCAAATTCATACCTTAACTCTCAAATCAGCCAATCTACTCCCTCAAGATTTATTTTTGGATTAAACTCATCCCTCAAATTTATGTTTTCTATTTATTTCTCTATTCCTCGCCACCACCTTTTTATATGCAGCTGGTATTTAAATATATGCGGTTTACTAATTTATTTTTACCATCTCATCTACCAGTTATCCTTATCAATGTTTATATTCATCGTATCTATTGTGTTTGTGTGTTTAACTCAATTTTGTTTACGCAGCGGGTATAGGTTAGTCACTACTTTTTGTCAAACTAACCATTATACTTATCTATTTGGGACAATTGATTTTTTTTAAAATATACTTCTATTCTTATCCTTGTATGGAGGTAATCTAAATGATTAGCCAGACTTCTAGGCCAGTTATTCTTGTCAAACTTAATCTGAATGTTTATCTAGATGGTAAAAAAATAACATAATGTTTTTTGTAGCAAACATATAAATAAAAGTGTATGGAGATAATTAATATATTTAGATATAAAAAATTTGAGTCTCTAGGGATGGATCTGACCTGAAAATAAAACTTGAGGGACTATGGCCTTGTTTGGCACATTTCCAACTGAAGAAAATCTATGGAGTTCTTGGAGCTGGGTATGAGGAGCTCCACGATGTCACACCCGGCTCAGTTTGTATGGCCCATGAGTGTGGGATGCACGTGTTTAGTGCCACATTGCTAGTTTAGCAAGGGTGGAGGCAACTTATAAGCCTTTGTTTTCCAGCCATAGCACCTTCGGGTTAACCCTTTTACACGAACCGAGGACGAAACTGTAAGCAGGGTGCTATCTGTACGCGTGCACGCCCCTCGGAAAGGCTGTGCGGAGCGGCTCGTGGAAGGCTGGGTGTCACAATTGGTATCAGAGCCGACTCTCGCGGTTTCACGGGCGCATGGTGTCGCAGTTGCGCAGGCATGGTGCGCATGGCTGGTGTGGGCCCGAAGTGGTCACACAGCATGGCACATGCGCTGGCATTGGGCACATGAACGTGGCCGGAGGGGACGTTCCTGGCTTGGGGTTGACCGACGGGGGCGTCGGTCTTCTGAGGGGGTGAGATTGTCACAGCTAGGATTGATAAGAGTACTTATACCAACAAGTTGTAACTTCTTTTCCGAAAGCTCATCTCGAAAGAACTCCGGGGTTAAGCGTGCTTGGCCCGGAGCAATTTCAGGATGGGTGACCGACTGGGAAGTCGTTCCCGGGTGCGCATGAGTGAGGATAAAGTGCGCAGAAAAGACGGGTGTTGGTCTGTGAGGGTAGTCTTGCGGTCCTATATAGCAGCCAGGCGTAGGCGTGCCCGGTCTCGGGGAGGCGGGACGTTACACAGCTAATGTGCACCAAGTTTCCCACCTTCTAGGAGCTGGTGGATGGCGCACTAATGCTGGACCACAAGCGACGAGAGATGGAAGACAAGAAGAGGAAGCTTCAAGGTGTCACACCCCAAAATATTTGAATTTTGAGATGTGAATCTTTAACACAATTAATACGTTAATTTTCTCAAATTTTCTAAAATTTTCCAAGCTTTGTTTTAATTTACAGGGAATTTATAGTAAAAAAATATATTTACGATTTATAAATAAATTACTTTGGATATTGCATTTATGCTGTTGCATTGAGTTTTGGTTGTGTGTAGTTCAAATTAGAATTTAAATCTAGTTTAAATTCGCGTTTGAACTGCACTTGTTTGAGCCCTAGAAATGTTGTTTTGGCCAAGGTCCGCTTCTGCCCCCTGAACTTTTCCCTTCGGCCGAGCCTGCTCCTTTCTTTCTTTCTTTCCCAGATAGCCCAGCCCGGTCAGTTGCTTGGGCCATCTCCCTCTCCCTCCTTTTCCTGCAGGCCCATTTCTCCCCATGGCCCGCCTCACTTCCCCCGCTCGGCCCAGATCCAGTACACGGCTAAAGCCGGCCCACTCTCCGCTCCAGCCCAGCTCGCGTAGCGCCTCCACTCGGCCCATCGCAGCTCCACAGCCCAGCTCCTCTCCCCATCGGCCAATTCTTCCTCTCTCCGCGGGCCCAGTAAGGCCCAGCTAGCTCCGCGGGCCTCTCTGCCCCGCTGCCCGGCTCTGCCTTGGCGTGCGCGCCGCCGGCCTTGCGTTTGCGTCACCTCGGCGGCCGAGCCGTTCCGCGCCTTCCCCGGCTCTACTTAGGCCTCCGATCGTCGCCGCCTCATCTCATCACCACCGCCTCCCCAAAGCCACCGAGCCGCCGGCCGCCGTCTCCGGTTGCGGCACTCGTCGTCCACCCTGTGACCCCGGTGAGCAGACCTCCGAGATCCCCATGACCTCCTCTCTCTGTTCCCCACATTCGCTGGAACCCTAGGCCACCCAATCGCCGGCGAGCGGAGCCGCACAGGAACACCGGCGAGCTCCTCCGCTGTCCCGAGGAAGAAGATGGCCGATTTGCGTTTAAGTCCCCGAGGAATCACGTAATATTAGATCGACTTCATGTGTCTTGCGCCTTTCACGGAAAACCCCCTGGAACAATTAAACTTCTGCACGTAAATCCAGCTGAAGCTCTTTTACGATCTAACCCTGCACTTCTAGAATTTCACGACCACTATTTGATGTGTCTCGGGAAACTTCCAATCTAACCCTTGAAGTCTATGGTTAAATTACGTGAAGATCCCTGCAGCCTTGTTAACCCATAGACTACTCGTTTTAGCTCCGATTCGATCCGTTTTCGTTGTGTTAGATTCATGTCAACTTAAACCACACATTAGCACTATTATTTAACATGTAGTTTATTTCTGAATTTTATTTAACATTAATTTGATTAATGGTTATTTCAATGTGTTTTTCTAATTAAAATACAATTAAGGTTTAAACTCGGTTTTTATGTTAAATATTAATTTGAATTAATTCTCGATCACTTTCATAGATAAAAATTGACTAGGTTGTATCTCGATAATATTAACATGATTAATGTTTAAGACAACTATCTTTTCTAATTAAAAGCAACCTAGAGTTAAACTTCGGCTTTTCATAAATGAATGTTAATGTGGTTAATATCAACATAAATATATTCCTGTTATAATATTGATTAGTTTAAACACGACTCATAAAAATATTCGATTAGATGCTCTCACATGCTTCATTTCAAGTTAATGTTTTAATTTGAATAGATTATACTTGAATATTTATAACTAAAATATGACTAAGTTTACTTCGTCCTTTGCTAAAGATTAAAAATATAATTTACACTCATTATTTATACATGGTTTTATTTAAAATAAAATAATGAAGCTTATAGTCTTTCATTCAATGCAAATCTTCCGGTAGTTGTATATTTTCAACCGTAACTCAGTTTTCAGCTATCCTTGCGCTCACGTGACCATCGAACCCAGCCCTATCCTTTAGCGCGCTCTTTTAAAGCTTTTCCTTTGATTGGTATATTGTTCTTAGTTGTATATTGATTGTTTGCTTGTATAGCCACTTTTGTGCTCGATGATTGCTGCGAGTTGAGGATCGTCGTCGAGAGGTTCAAGAACAAGAACTGAAGACTAGCAGCTATTATTTGGATTTGAGGCAAGTTATAGCACGGACAATCCTTGCTATCTACAGACCATTTAATCATTTATCTCATACATGCATGTGTCTAAACTGATGTACCTTTAAGGTTGATCATAGTTTCGATTATCCTGTCCTTTGATTACCTTGGGTCTATGCATATGGGTAGAATCTTTGCTATGCGCAGCTACTATCACCCTTATTTAATTGTTAATCTTGACTTAATGGTTCACTTCAATACGATGAGTAAAACTTGCTTTTTAGCAACATGGATCAGGGAGCTAGAGCATGTGCTGTGTGCTTTGCTCTAGTGTCTCTCCCTAAGGACTGGTTCTTAAAGCGGCAACCCAGGAGCTTGTCGCCACCGTCAGAACTATAATGGCTCTGGTCTTAGACAAGTAGCTTGTACGGCTCTAGCTTGGCAGTGGTTACCGACGGGCCGACGGCGCTATGAGAACCACTCGTGAGTGTATGGTTTGATCCACCGAGGACGGGAGATCCGTCGGCTATGTCCCTGTGAGGCACAGTCCCGTGTTGGGAGTCCTCGCGTTGGAACTCTGCACGTTGCGCATTGTTGGGTGGATACCCGCGCATTGGATGCCATTGACCCCCCTATGGTGGACTCCGTAGGCGTACGTCATTCTCGGTGCCTTGGGCCATACTACCTGTGTTGTACTATAGCGGCCACTGTCTTGTTAGGGTGTCTTGTGAAAAGCCTCGTAGCGTTCCTATGCGGTCACACCTCGGAAGTGTGATTTGTGAGGTTTGATCCACCTCCGCGTGGTTGGGTGCAAAGTTCCTTTGAACTTTTACGCGACTGGTGGGTAAAGAGCGAAACCTCTGCAGAGTTTAAATTTATCATGATAGCCTTGCTCAGGGTCACGAGCGGCCTGGATCCTTTTTTATTAGAAGATGATGCTTATTACTAGTTAATGTCACTTACACTTCATTAATTGGGTTGCAACTGGGATTCCATTCACTTGTAGTAACTTGGATAATCTCACGACGCCGCAAAGATGGAACGCCGAGAGCGATACGATCGGGACTTCGGCCGACCCGAACGCCGAGGCCACTACTCCGAGTACTCCGACGTCGACGATCACCATGCACGCCGCGAGCTCAACGAACACGACCGGTATGACCGCCGCTATAGCTCACCCAGGGCCCGTGATCACCGTCACAACGGTGGCAGTGACAGTTTCGGTGAGGACGACTTCGAGATCGAAGGCTTTCAGGCTTTCACCAAGCGGCTACGCCAGGTCCCATGGCTGGATACCTTCAAGCCGGCCATGGTCGAGAAGTTCGACGGCGTTCCGACCCCAAGCTCTGGATCCAAACCTACATCATGGCGGCCAAAGCCGCACGCGGCAGCACTGACCAGGCTGCCGCCTACTTCCCGGACATGCTGGGGAAAGCGGCACTCCTGTGGCTCTCAGGAATGCCGGAACAGTCCATTGACAGTTGGGCGCAGCTCTGCAAGGTGTTCACAGAGAACTACCAGGCTACCTACACTCGACCGGGCACTAGGTTCGATCTGGATCTAGTACGCCAAAGCAGGGGTGAAAGTCTCCGAGACTACACCAACCGCTTCTTCGACAACCATAACAAGCTTCGTAACAAGCTTACGGACGTCGAAGAAAGGGATGTCATAGACGCCTTCCGACGCGGACAGTACGACAAGGACGTCTTCCGCAACCTGTTCAAGAAAGACCCCAAGACAGTTGGGGAGATGATGAAGGTGGTCGAGGAGGAGGCTAAAGCCGACGTAGCCGAGCTAGCTCAGTTCAGGACCAGAGACCGAAGAGACAAAGACCACGACCGCCCGTCAATCGAGCAAAAGAAGGTGGAACCAACACGCAACAGACGCAGCAGGCCTGACGTCGCATCAGTTCCAGAAGGCGAAGGACGCGTGGAGTCACGACTCCAACCCGAAAACTCGCCCGACTAAACGAGCCGTGTCCTCTCCACAAGGACGCGAAGCACTCGTTCACGGACTGCTGGACCCTGAAAAAGGAGCTCGGCGTCCCCCCGGTGCCAAAGAAGCCACTCTACAACAACAACAACCTCGGCGACAGGAGAGACGGCGACCACCGCAACGATCGTCGCCTCGACCACCGCAACGACCGTCGCTGTGATAACAGAGCACCGGATGGCAACGCTCGCCATCCAGGCCCAGACGCCGCCGTTGCAGAGGAGCAGCGCGGCAACTTCCAGTGCGCCGACTGCCAGGTCAACATGATCCTGGGAGGACCCGACGCGTTCCGCGACAAGAGGAAGAAGAAGCTCCACAGCCGCGAGATAAATCTCGTGGGTACCAAGGGCGTCGAGTACCTCAGGTGGTCGGAAACTCCGATCACCTTCAGCAGGAAGGATCATTGGGTCCACTTGCCTGAACCATGCTCATATCCATTGATCGTCAACCCTGTCGTTGACAGAGTCCTCCTGACTAAGAGACTGATCGACGGAGGCAGCGCACTCAACATCATCTTCACCAGGACCCTGAACGACATGGGATTCGACTACAGCAGGCTCCAAGGCTTCGACCACCCGTTCTACGGTGTCATCCCAGGCAAGGCGGCCTACCTAGTGGGGAGAGTCACCCTGTTGAAAGGTCCAAATGGCTAGAAGGGGGGGGGGTGAATAGCCTATTTAAAACTCTTGCAAAACACTTAAACAAACTAGTTAGTAAAACAAATGGCGTGCTAAATTGGTTTACGGTGCTCTACTTGTTAGGCAAGCCTCCTATTTGCAATTCTAATAATGTTCTATAGTCTCTAACCACACAAGAGTTAGGTTGCTATTTACCCCTAAAAACTACTACACAACCCTATGCAATTCTACACAAGAGACTACTCAAGTTACACAAGATATATAACAAGAAATAAATAGCTTGAGTTTTAGGAAAAATTATACCACCGAGAAGAGTAGAGGATGAGCCAATCACCGAATCAATCACTCTCAATATGAATACCAATAATATCCAAGAATATCCAAGAGAATAAATCACAAGAGATTGACACAATGATTTTTCCTCCGAGGTTCACGTGCTTGCCGGCACGCTAGTCCCCGTTGTGGCGATGCACTCTCTTGATGGTTCGCCGGCTAGTGACCTCCGAGGTCAACCCCGCTACCGGGTGCCGCGATGCCACTCAAAAGAAGAGGATCCACAAGCCATGGTTTCCACTAGAGTAGCAAATTAACGAACTCCCGCGGGGAAGGCTCAAGAACCTCTCACAATATCACCACTTGATTGGGGGCGGACACAATCACCAAATCCCCTCACCAATCAATCAATCTCCTAACCGTCTAGGTGACGGCAATCACCAAGAGTAACAAGAATATCACAATTGCAATATTCACCTAGTGCCACGAAATTGAATCAACAAATGCAATATGCACTAGGTTTCCCAATTTCTCCCAATCTCCCCTCAAGAACGGAAATCCACCATGAAAATGGAGAGGAGAGGGAGGAGATCCTCTTGGAGCTCTCAAATCAACCTCAAGCACTAGCTCTCTCACTTAATTGAAGCACGAATCAATAGATCGAGAGAGGAAAGGGGAGGAGCTCCTTTTTCTCTTGCTCTAGGGTTTGAGAATAAAGAACAAGCACAAGGGAAATTTTGGATTTTTCGAGAGGGAAGAAAGAAAGGAGGCAGCACAACCTTTATACCCTCTCCAGCACCCCCAGCGGCTAGCTCTCTTGAGTCTTCAACGGTTAGAAAGAGCAGGGGCAGCAACGGGCGGAGCTCTCGGTCGCTCCTCTGGAGCACAGCGGCGGCCTCTGTTCGTGGCTCTGGAGAATGATTCGCAGCAACATCCAGCGGCTAGCTAGCTTATGATTCGTAAGCTAGCAGCGAGCGCAGCAAACAACGGCAGCTGCGGCAGGCCGGCCTGCTAGCCAGGCGGGCAGCCCAAGCTCGCGGCCCAACGGCGCTCCTCAGCGCGCGGCCCACAGGAAAGCTTCATCATCTCACCAAGACACTAACCCCAAACGCATATGCAAAAGAAACTCAAAATAGTGGCACTATGGTGAGTAAAGCAATTAAGATATTCCCCTCTTAATAGTACGGTTGCTTTACCTATAATGTGGTCACACTCCCTAAGTGTCTTGACCACTAAAACAAAGTCCTATCAAGATACCTTTGCCTTGAGCTTCCAAATGACTTTTTTTTTCTCCAAAATTCCATGAGCTTGATCACCACATCCATGCTCCAAGTGATCTTGTGGTCATCTCCATACCACCTAGCTCACATCATCTTTGTGTTGCTAATTTATCTAACATACACTTAGATCACCATTAGCAAGCTTGGTGTTCATCAATTAGGCCAAAAACAAACAAGGGCTTTCAATCTCCCCCTTTTTGGTAATTTATGACAACCAATCACAAAGATAAGAAAGATATGAAATAAATTCAATATGAGCTTGAATTGCTTGTCCAAAGCATTTTTTAGTTCATGAAGCTAAGAATTGGACAAACTTTTCAAGTTCGGTTTTGGTAGTGGTAACTCCCCCTACATATGTGCTTCCTTTTGTTTGGCAAAAATTGTTCACATATGTATGGATAGGAATGGTGGGAGAGTTGCTACTACCAAAATGATGCTAAAGTATATAGAATGGACCTTTGAAGCGTGATACCAATCGGAGTGCCTTTATATACCATCGTTAGCACCATTGTAACTAAACAAGCATCAAAACTCAAAAATACCTCGTGAGATCACATTATATGCATAGAGGTACTTGAATGAAAAAGAAATACTTGGATACTTTAAATCTAGTTACTTCCTATGCATGCTAGTACTTCATCACATCAATCAAGTTCTAAGTCTAGCATACACCAAGCAAGCATGAATATTGAATTTAAAACTTGCAATGCATCATATCATCGTGTTAATGCACAATCAACTTTAACAAATAGGTCTATGAGCTTGCTCCCCCTATTT
Organism: Echinochloa crus-galli; assembly: GCA_900205405.1. NCBI lineage: Eukaryota > Viridiplantae > Streptophyta > Magnoliopsida > Poales > Poaceae > Echinochloa > Echinochloa crus-galli. The sequence goes on along the minus strand of OAMR01000816.1, from coordinate 168,764 downwards.
GTGTGCTCAAAATTTTAGTTGATCCCCTTCCATGCATCAATCTAGATGATCTTTGTGACTTATTTCTCCCCCTTTGTCAACAATCACCATAAAAGGGTGAAGAGAGAAATCAAGTTAATCAAATTATGGTTCAACCTATAGCATAAGTCATGTATGTAATTCGGTTTGAACCAAGGTTGAGCTTCTTCACACCTCATATGAATAAGGGTTATCACAACCATATTGAATTACACTTGTTTCTTTTTGTTCCAATAGGCAAGATCGTCTTCCAAACAAGCTCACCAATCAGAAATTCCAAACATATCTTGCAAAAATTCCAAGCCGAATAGAAGAGCTTCGTATTCAACTTGATTATTGGTTCGCTTTTCCTCCATCCAATCGGTTTGAAAACTCAAAGACGGCACCACTTGGAGATATGAAAACAGCACCAATTCCTTGCGCATCATTGCAAACCGATCCATCAAAGTATAATTTCCATGGTGTACAAGCAACATAACCGACGTCGAATTCACAAGTATCATTAATCCGATATTCAACTATAAAATCAGCTACAATTTGGCCTTTCATAGATTTTAAAGGTTCACAATCCAAATCATATTCAACTAAAGCATAAGCCCATTTACCGATCCTTCCGCTAGCAATCGGTTTTTATAGCATATGTTTAATCACATCGGTTTGACATAATACGGTGCAAGTACTATAAAAGCTCACCAATCCGCCATCATAGAAGGCCAATAAAAACCGGCTCGTCTAAGTAACCACTTCATCTTGGGAGCCGATTGATGAGTTGGTAGTGTTGCTTTCTTCAGCTCTCCCATGGCAACTTTGGCCTGATCCGAGTCTAAACACTTCAAAAGCAAATCTTCGGCGGTTCGACGATAAAGCTCATCGTCAAGCAACACATATTTAAACTGATGTAAATCCTTGACCCAATTTATCCTTTTGTTTGCATCGGTTTTTGGAGGTAGAAATATTTCTTTGCAACCATATAACCAGATGCTTTCTGAGCCAGAGTATTAGCCTTGCCATTTTCCTCTCTTGGAATATGTTTGATAGTAAATTCATCAAAAGAAGCAATGATATCAAGGCATCTATCAAGATATGCATTTAGTAAACCATTATAACATTGGCATACCTTAGATACGTGCTGTACTACCAGGAGTGAATCACCAAAGGCTTCAACATGCTTTATTCCCATATTTTGCAAAAATTCCAAGCCGAATAGAAGAGCTTCGTATTCAACTTGATTATTGGTTCGCTTTTCCTCCAATCGGTTTGAGAACTCAAAAATGGCACCACTTGGTGACATAAGAACAGCACCAATTCCTTGCCCATCATTGCAAACCGATCCATCAAAGTATAATTTCCATGGTGTACAAGCAACATAACCGACGTTGAATTCACAATTATCATTAATCCGATATTCAACTATAAAATCAGCTACAATTTGGCCTTTCATAGATTTTAAAGGTTCACAAGCCAAATCATATTCAACTAAAGCATAAGCCCACTTCCCAATCCCATCGCTAGCAATCGGTTTTTGTA
>OAMR01000816.1:154043-165821 GCA_900205405.1 Echinochloa crus-galli | reverse complement strand
TGTTGTGCGTAGGCCATTATTGTTGCAAGCATGAAGAAAAATGAAGCTATCTTCAGTAAAATACAGAGTCAGCTGAAGAACTAAAATATGGTAGTGGACGAATGGACATGAAGGTAATAAATTGATTCTGAATCAACTGTGGTAATCAATTACTGTTGCAAGCACGGAAATTAAAAGATCTATTATTGCTCATTTATTGACACACATTTTATTGATTTCAAACTTCCTAAAAACAAAATGTCACAATTTTTGTATATTTTAAATATGTGTATTTTATATGTTATGTGTGATTTATTTTATACATGTGCGTGCGCACATGTGCCTTTGCTAGTTCATTGAAAATGGCACAGGTACACAGAATAGAAAGAAGGAAAGAACTCAATCCCCACAACAAAAATTTGGAGGTTGGTTACATATCCTGCAGGTGTTTGATAGGTTTAAAATGATTGTGCATGTAGATCTATAATATAGGAACTACATAGAAGAAAAAGGAGACAATACCTATTCCTCCTGAAGGCACTTGAACAATTCAATGTTTGCAACTGGAGGATTGCACTATTGCAGTGCACAACACCAAGACTGATCACGAAGGGGAAAAAAGGGGCTTTGGAGACCCTAAGAAATGACTATATTCATTAACATGATGGTACCAACGTACCCAGTAGGACCACGAAACATTCATAAGAAGCTGACTCAAATTAGAAAAGCATCAAATGCATTTAACAATCAGATCAGCACCGCCTAATAAGCTCAACGTCGAACACCAAGGCAGCAGCTAACAAAGAATAGCATGAAGGAAAGAAACAACAAAGGTTTAGCTGTATTTGCATTCTTGGCCAAAGACTGAATATGTACCTAGCTAGGAGTCCAAAAATAGAGGAAATAACTTGGTTTGGGTAGAAGTTTCATGCATAAACACACTATATTGAGTCGAACCATCAGTAGTTTTATTTCCTTAGACAGAGAAATAGAGGGGCTAATTCATGAAGAAGATAGCAACAAAAATGTCTGTCTGACAAAATAGGGGGGAATAGGTGGTGCCTGGCTGCTGTGGCTGGGTTGTTTCAGTTTAATAGTTGTCCCCGTGCACTTTGACACATGTGTTGGCCAAAAACCTCAGGGATCACACTGAGATCTCCACTAGATTTGATGCATCGAGGAGGAAAGAGCTGGCATATGCGGTACCTCCAGCCGCTGGAGCTGGAGCTGGAGCGCCGCCGTGTTGGATGACGCTACCGGTCGCATGGAACGGCGAGTCAAGCTCAAAGTCGGCGATGAACGTCGCCAATTTCGTGGCGAGGCACGGACGACTGCCAGGACGACGCAGTGCAGTGGAGGTAGGCCCAGGTCGCAATCGGCCGCCGGCGACGTCGCCGGCCGCGCCACAAGTTAAAGCTCCAACGACCTGATCGCGGTATTCTACGTTGGGAACTGAGACATTGACATCGCGGCCGAGCCGGCAGCTTCGTCCTTCGACCTGATCGTAGCAGCTTGCTTCGCCGGGCGGCTCTGATCTGATGGTGGACATGGGCGGCGGAGGTGTCGTCGGGCTGGTCGCCGCCGCCCTCGCCGCGGTGGCGTTCACGTGGCTGTGGGTGGCGGCGGCGCGCCTGCTGTGGGCGCCGTACGCCGCCGCGCGGGAGTTCGCCCGGCAGGGCGTCCGCGGGCCTCCGTACCGGCCCATCGTCTGCAACGCCGACGAGGTCAGGGCGATGCGCGCGGCCACGATCGGCGTCGCGCTCGACCGGAGCTGCCACGACATCGTCCCGCGCGTCATGCCGCACTACCGCGCCTGGGCCTCGCTCTACGGTATCCATCCACCCACCCATGTGGAAAATTCATGCGAAACCTCTGAATTTCGTTTGAATAATCGTGCCTGAATTCTGAATTTCTGCGGCACGGTTTGGATGATATTCGAGATAGAGTCGGAGTGGCACCAATTGAGGAGAAATTGACGCAGCATCGGTTGAGATGGTTCGGACATGTCCAACGGAGGCCTCCTGAGGCGCCGGTGCGTAGTGGGGTTCTACAGCGGGCCAATAATGTTAAGAGAGGTAGAGGGCGACCCAAACTAACTTGGGACGAGTCGGTTATTAGAGACCTTAAAGAGTGGAATATCTCTAAGGATTTAGCTATGGATAGGAGCGCTTGGAGACTAGCAATTAATGTGCCTGATCCGTGATCTTTGCTTTCTTTTCTGCTTTCCTCTAACTCTTTTTCTGTTTTTTTTTTGACCTTTTGGGTTTCACCTCTAGCCTACCCCAACTAGCTTGGGACAAAAGGCATCATTGCAAACCGATCCATCAAAGTATAATTTCCATGGTGTACAAGCAACATAACCGACGTCGAATTCACAAGTATCATTAATCCGATGTTCAACTATAAAATCAGCTACAATTTGGCCTTTCATAGATTTTAAAGGTTCACAAGCCAAATCATATTCAACTAAAGCATAAGCCCATTTACCGATCCTTCCACTAGCAATCGGTTTTTGTAGCATATGTTTAATCACATCGGTTTGACATAATACGGTGCAAGTACTAGATAATAAATAATGCCTCAATTGAGTACAAGCATTATATAATGATAAGCATAACTTCTCAATAAAAGTATACCTCGTTTCCGCATCAATGAGCCGTCGGCTTATATAAGCAATCACATACTCCTTAGCATCAATCTTGGTCAAAACAGCTCCAATAACTCTCTCTTCAGCTGCTATATAAAGTCTGAAGCTCACAAAGCGGTCAGACCGGTTTCAAACCGGTCAGACCGGTTTCGGTCTGGATCAAGATTTCAAGTTCCTCCCAAGCAAGAATACCGTGTTAAGGAGAAGAAGGAGGATGTACAGCCCATGGATGATCCAAAAGGAGCCAAGGACAGAAGATTTGTGTCAATTGGTGAGGTTCCAGTGGCTGTGCAAAATTCAACCAAAAAGCCGATATTTATTGGAGATTCGGCTCCTGTTCCAATTCAAAAGCCGATCATGGCTAATGATCATGAGGCTAGCAGTAGCAAGGGTCCTAAAAAGGTTTTCCAACCAAGGTGGTGTCCTTCCGGGCTAACTCATACACAAAAAAGGAAGTTGCAACGCCTGCGAAACAAAGAAAAAAGGGAACAGGAAGCTGAAAAACTGAGGGATGAACAGTTCAACAGATATAGGCCTATGATTCCTCAGACCAAGACATGGCAAGTTAAATCAGTTGTGCAGCCAGCAGCACAACCGGTCCGACCGGTTTGGGGCAGCCCGCCACAGAAGCGGTCAGACCGGTTTCTGGAACCGGTCAGACCGGTTTGGAGACAGAGGCAGGGGCTGAAGTCACTTCGACCACCAATGAAAATACAACTCCTACAATTCCTCCAGTGGTTGAAGATGAAGAGTTAGTTGACTTTGAGCCTTCTCCAGAGCGTGACAATATGGAGGTCAACTTCGTCTATTTGTCTCCGGATTATTTTGTAGTGCCGGAGGAGGAAATTGCTCATCTTCAGCTAGGACCTCGAGATGCTATATTTCAGAAGCCTAAAGAATCAGAGAATCATCTCAAAGCTTTGTATATGAGAGGGCACATCAACGGAAAGCCAATTTCACGTATGTTGGTTGATGGTGGAGCTATCGTGAATCTTATGCCATATGCCCTCTACATCTAGTGCAAGCTATCAAGCCGATTTCTCTAAATTCAAAGAGGATCTGGCTAATACAATTAAAGCTAAACTTGGGATTGATTTGAGTAATTCACGCTTGTATCAAAAACCATATCCTCCTGAGTTTGATTTAGTTTTTATCCTAATGGTTGGCGTGTTCCTGAGTTTGTTAAATTCAATGGTGAAAATAATCTGTAGCCGATTCCTCTCGGCCTTGTCTAATAGATGTTAAATCTGTCAATTTAGTTTCATTTTCTCCGCTAAAGAAGTGATCATGAAATTTACGCTCCAATTGAGCCCACGTTTGAATTGAATTAGGAGCAAGCGAAGAAAACCAGGAGAAAGCAGTTCCAGTCAAAGTTAATGAGAATAAATGAATGTGCAATGGTTCATGGAAACTTGCTTCTCCTAACTGCAAAATATATTGACTAACATGCTCCCAAGTAGTACGATTATCTTCACCATTGAATTTAACAAACCCAGGAACACGCCAACCATTAGGATAAAAACTAAATCAAACTCAGGAGGATATGGTTTCTGATACAGGCGTGAGTTACCCAAATCAATCCCAAGTTTAGTCTTAATGGTATTAGCCAGATCCTCTTTGAATTTAGAGAAATCGGCTTGATAGCTTGCACTAGATGTATAACGAGATGTAGTAAGCGTTGAACCTTGAGAAGCATTTGGAATCGGCCTAGACGAAGTGCCAGATCCATTGGGTGAGCTTCCCACAACAGTAGTAATAGGAGGTGTAAAAACAGAACCAGAAGCAGCTGAATTAGCTAAAACCATCGCATTTGTTGCACCAACACCCAAGGAACCGGTCTGACCAACTGAAGTAGCCAAACCGGTCGGACCGGTTGCGTAAACCGGTCTGACCGGTTCGTGGACCGAACCAGGATGAGGTGGCTGCCCTGAATAATAATTCCCATTGGTGTACTCATAGGTTTTGCATCTTGTAAATCAAACTTCTTGAGCATGTCTTTGATGTACTTGCCTTGACTCACAAATGTGCCATGCTTCATTTGTTTCACTTGAAGTCCAAGGAAGTAACTAAGCTCTCCAAGCATAGACATTTCAAACTCTTTAGCCATCATGCTTCCAAACTCTTCACAAAAATCTTCATTTGTTGACCCAAATATGATGTCATCAACATAGATTTGCAACACAAATAAGTCTTTGCCTATCTTCTTGGTGAATAGAGTGGTGTACACCTTTCCCATAGAGAACCCTTTAGAGAGGAGAAAATCTCTCAACCTTTCATACCATGCTCTAGGTGCTTGCTTCAAGCCATACAATGCCTTTCTCAACTTGTACACATGGTTGGGCTTCTTTTCGTCTTCAAAACCGGGAGGTTGCTCAACAAACACCAACTCATTTATATACCCATTCAAGAATGCACTCTTCGCATCCATTTGATATAGCTTGATGTTGTGGGCACATGCATAGGCTAGCAAGATTCTAATAGCTTCCAATCTAGCAACCGGAGCATATGTTTCTCCAAAGTCAAGACCTTCAATTTGAGTGTATCCTTGTGCAACGAATCTTGCTTTGTTTCTAATGACTACCCCATCTTGATCTTGCTTGTTTTTGAAGACCCATTTGGTTCCAATCACATTATGATCCTTAGGCCTCTCAACTAGTTCCCAAACTTCATTTCTCTTGAAATTGTTCAATTCTTCTTGTATTGCCATGATCCAATCATCATACTTCAAAGCATCATCAATATCTTTTGGCTCTTGTCGGACACAAAGCATGCATGAGCACAAAAAGTTGCCAATCTTGATCTTGTTTGAACTCCACTTGATATGTCCCCAACAACTTGATCTAAAGGATGATCTCTTGCAATGTTGGTTGGTTGGAGAACTTGCACTTGATGACTTGGATGAATTGAACTAGTAGGTTGATCTTGTATGTCTTCATCATGAGAGCCACTTGTACTAGCTTCATTTGTTCCAATTTGCACATTTGGGTTGACTATTGGGATATCTTCATCTTCTACTTGTCTTGGTCTAATATGCCCAATGTCCATATTTCTCATTGCATGTTCCAATTGTAAGCCTCTCACATCATCATGATTTTCTACTTGATCTTATGAGCCTTGTGTTTCATCAAATTCCACATCATGCACCTCTTCAAGTTGACCACTACCCAAGTTCCATACTCTATATGCTTTGCTAGTTGTAGAATATCCAAGCATGAAACCTTCATCACATTTCTTGTCAAATTTCCCAAGTCTAGTGCCCTTCCTGAGAATGTAGCATTTGCAACCAAACACTCTAAAATATGCAATATTAGGCTTTCTTCCATTTAATAGCTCATATGGTGTCTATAACTTTCCATGGCAATAGAGGCGGTTACTACAATAACAAGCCGTGTTGATAGCTTCGGCCCAAAAAGAATGACTCACATTGTATTCACTAAGCGTAGACCTAGCCATCTCAATCAATGTTCTATTCTTCCTCTCAACTATGCCATTGGATTGAGGAGTGTATATTGGTGAATACCGCTTCCGTTCCTCGTCCGTGAGCTCTTCCAGCGTCGCGGTGATGATGTTGTTCTTGTCGAGGTTGCAAGTAGCTCCCGACATCTTTGGAGTAGATTAGATCGGTTTTATAACCAGATTAATCTTCCCCAGCGGAGTCGCCAAAAAGTATGTTGACACAAAGATGCGACAACAAACTCGAGATCTCGCAGAACACGCAGCACGGCCGTCACCACGGCCAACACCCGAAGCTCCTGGACCAAACCGGTCAGACCGGTTCCTGAAGCCGGTCAGACCGGTGTTCTTGATTGTGATTTCAAACTCATTTTGCACCCTCTTGACAAAAGACTTGTATAGATCAAATACATCACTCTTTTCATGAAGAAAGAAGACCCAAATACATCTTGTATAGTCATCTACTATCACATAGCCATACTTGTTGCCACCAATGCTTGTATATGTTGTTGGCCCAAACAAGTCCATGTGCAATAACTCAAATGCCTTGCTTGTACTCATGAAGCTCTTTGTTGGATGAGGGTTGCCATGTTGTTTCCCGGCTTGACATGCACTACAAGGTTTGTCTTTCTCAAACTTGACATCTTTCAAGCCTCTAACAAGATTATGCTTCATTAATTTCTTTAATTGCTTCATGCCAACATGACCAAGCCTTCTATGCCATAACCAGCCCATGGTTGATTGAGAGAGCAAACAAGTATTCAATTTAGCCTCTTTTGAGTCAAAATCAACAAGATAGAGATCACCATGCCTAAAGCCTTTGAAGATCAAACTAGCATCTTTTTCATCAATAACTTAGTTACAATATGGGATTAAACTCGAAATCCTAAACCTACTCGAATTACAGATCAAAACCGGTCTGACCGGTTTGCCTCGATGACTGCCAATTTTGGCTGTCAACAGCAAGCTCATAAACATGTCATATGTCATCACTAGATCATTCAAACATAGAGAGCAATAGTGATGGCATACATACATAAAAATATTTGATTTTCAATGAATGAGCCTATGAAGCAATGCATTATGTCTAGATGCACTGCCCAAACCAATCACCTTACCTTTCTTGTTGTTGCCAAAAGTAATACTATCAAATTCATCAATACCATCTTTGCCAAGAGACTTGAACTTGAGAAAGTCACCGGTCATATGTTGAGTGCACCCACTATCAAGAATCCAATGCCTTCCCTCATTCTTGTAATTGACCTACAAGTTCAATTCTCCCTTTAGCTTGCAAAACCTCTTCTCATCAAGTGGCTTGGTGAATATGTCGGCAAGTTGATCTTCGGTGCCTATGCCTTGTATGCTAATATCACCCTTTTGTTGATGATCTCTTATGAAATGGTGCCTTATGTCAATGTGCTTTGTTCTTGTATGTTGGACCGGGTTTTGTGTCATCTTGATTGCACTTTCATTGTGAACCCAAATAGCCTTTTTCTTTCCTCCCATCCATGCCTTGCCAATGAACTTGGCCAAAACACCTTTGTTTCCCTTCACAAGCATGTATGAGGAATCAAGCTTTAGAGAGGTCACATTAGTATTTGGCTTCTTGTTCATGCACCTTTGCTCTAAGTGACCAACTTGCTTGCAACTCTTGCTTTCATCCATAGTAGTTGTGCACAACAACTCCCCGCGCTGATATATTCGGCTTCGGCGGTAGAGAGTGCCACATTATTTTGCTTCTTGGAGGACCATGAAACAAGTGAGTTTCCAAGCAATTGGCATGTTCCACTTGTGCTTTTTCTATTTATCTTGCAACCACCATAGTCGGAGTCCGAATATCCAATAAGTTCAAAGTTAGATCCCTTAGGATACCATAATCCAACATCTTGTGTGCCCTTCAAATACCTCAATATTCTCTTTGCAGCCTTCGAATGACTTTCTCTTGGTGAGGCTTGATATCTTGCACACATGCACACACTAAACATGACATCCGGCCTAGAGGCGGTGACATAGAGTAAGCTTCCAATCTCTCATCTTTCTTTTCTTGCTTCTTCTTTTGCTTCTTGCTTTCCTTCTTGATGGCATCTTCATCATCACTCTCATAAGGACACTTGGCAATGAGATAATCAAGGCTATGGCACCTAAAGCACTTCATGTTCTCACTTGACCTCTTGGATGAAGATTTCTTCCTTCTTGCACTATAGCCCTTGGCCTTCATGTACTTGCCAAATCTCTTCACAAAGAGTGCCATTTGCTCTTCATCAATGTTCTCAAGATCAATGGCCACTTCCTTGCCCTTGCATGAAGTGCAAACAAATGCCACTCCCTTCTTCTTGTCATCTTTGTCCTTCTCTTCTTCCTTCTTTTTCTTGTTGATGAGCTCTTCCTTAACATCATCATCTCTATACATATCATCGGTCATCACTTCGGTAAGGATTTGATTTGGAGTAGAATCCTTCAAGGTGGTCTTCACTAGCAAGGTTCTCATATTGTCAAACCTCTTGGGCAAGCATCTAAGAAACTTCATGGAGAAATGCTTGTCCTTCACCTCTTCAACACATGCTTTGAGCTCATTGACAATCACTTCCATTCTATGGAACATCTCCGGCACACTCTCATCATCCTTCATCTTGAAACTAGCAAGCTTTTCTTGTAGGATGTATGCTTTGGCGGTCTTGATGCCTTCATCACCTTCATATGATGTTTCTAATTTCTTCCAAGCATCATGTGCAATCACAATATCCTTTACTTGCTCAAATACCTTGTCATCCAATGCCTCATGGAGAGCACTAATGGCAAGATCATTTGCTTGTAGCTTCTTTTCTTCCACCGGTGTGGGGGCATTTTCATTTGCCACCTCAAACTTGTTCTCGGTGACCTTCCACACTTCTCTATTGATTGACTTGAGGTGTGCGGTCATCTTCACCTTCCAATAAGGATAATTTGTGCCATTGAATTGTGGCGCCTTCTTTGTGTTGTTGACATGCAAACTTAAAGCCATTTTTCACCGTAGGATGTTAAGCCTCTTCAAAAAATACGGTGCCTAGCTCTGATACCACGTGAAAGGTCCAAATGGCTAGAGGGGGGGGGGGGGAATAGCCTATTTAAAACTCTTGCAAAACACTTAAACAAACTAGTTAGTAAAACAAATGGCGTGCTAAATTGGTTTGCGGTGCTCTACTTGTTAGGCAAGCCTCCTATTTGCAATTCTAATAATATTCTATAGTCTCTAACCACACAAGATTTAGGTTGCTATTTACCCCTAAAAACTACTACACAACCCTATGCAATTCTACACAAGAGACTACTCAAGTTACACAAGATATATAACAAGAAATAAATAGCTTGAGTTTTAGGAAAAATTATACCACCGAGAATAGTAGAGGATGAGCCACTCACCGAATCAATCACTCTCAATATGAATACCAATAATATCCAAGAATATCCAAGAGAATAAATCACAAGAGATTGACACAATGATTTTTCCTACGAGGTTCACGTGCTTGCCGGTACGCTAGTCCCCGTTGTGGCGATGCACTCTCTTGATGGCTCGCCGGCTAGTGACCTCCGAGGTCAACCCCGCTACCGGGTGCCGCGATGCCACTCACAAGAAGAGGATCCACAAGCCACGGTTTCCACTAGAGTAGCCAATTAACGAACTCCCGCGGGGAAGGCTCAAGAACCCCTCACAATATCACCACTTGATTGGGGGCGGACACAATCACCAAATCCCCTCACCAATCAATCTCCAAACCGTCTAGATGACGGCAATCACCAAGAGTAACAAGAATATCACAATTGCAATATTCACCTAGTGCCACGAAATTGAATCAACAAATGCAATATGCACTAGGTTTCCCAATTTCTCCCAATCTCCCCTCAAGAACGGAAATCCACCATGAAAATGGAGAGGAGAGGGAGGAGATCCTCTTGGAGCTCTCAAATCAACCTCAAGCACTAGCTCTCTCACTTAATTGAAGCACGAATCAATAGATCGAGAGAGGAAAGGGGAGGAGCTCCTTTTTCTCTTGCTCTAGGGTTTGAGAATAAAGAACAAGCACAAGGGAAATTTTGGATTTTTCGAGAGGGAAGAAAGAAAGGAGGCAGCACAACCTTTATACCCTCTCCAGCACCCCCAACGGCTAGCTCTCTTGAGTCTTCAACGGTTGGAAAGTGCAGGGGCAGCAACGGGCGGAGCTCTTGGTCGCTCCTCTGGAGCACAGCGGCGGCCTCTGTTCGTGGCTCTGGAGAATGATTCGCAGCAACATCCAGCGGCTAGCTAGCTTATGATTCGTAAGCTAGCAGCGAGCGCAGCAAACAACGGCAGCTGCGGCAGGCCGGCCTGCTAGCCAGGCGGGCAGCCCAAGCTCGCGGCCCAACGGCGCTCCTCAGCGCGCGGCCCAAAGGCCAAAGCAGCGAGCGCAGCCAGCAGCAAACAGGCCCACCGGCCAGCAGAGCAACAGGTGCGTAGCAAGCAGCAGCAGGATTTTTTAATCCATTCCAAAACCAAAGCCACGGCACCAATAAGTGCGACACATGCAAACAAGCTAGCTTGCTAGCTAGTGTGCATGTACGTGCACATGTGTGTGTCCATACACATACATATACATATAAGCATGCATGCACGTAACGACACAAAGAAACAAGCTAGCAAGCTAATAGCTGTTACGTGCAAGTGTATGTATGCATACATGCATGTTAGGAAAGCTTCATCATCTCACCAAGACACTAACCCCAAACGCATATGCAAAAGATACTCAAAACAGTGGCACTATGGCGAGTAAAGCAATTAAGATATTCCCCTCTTAATAGTACGGTTGCTTAACCTATAATGTGGTCACACTCCCTAAGTGTCTTGACCACTAAACCAAAGTCCTATCAAGATACCTTTGCCTTGAGCTTCCAAAGGACTTCTCTATACTTGTCAAGAAGAAAACAGGTGAATGGAGAATGTGCATTCATTATACCGATCTCAACAAACACTGCCCTAAGGACTCCTTCCCTCTTCCCCGCATCGACCAGGTTGTCGATTCCACGGCCGGGTGCCTACTACTCTCCTTCCTCGATTGCTAGGCCAAAAACAAACAAGGGCTTTCACCTGCCGGTCACCTTTGGCAAGCCCGACAACTACGGCACCGAGTTCCTGCACTTTGATGTCGCCGACTTTAGCAGCTCCTATCACGCCATCTTTGGGCGGCCCATGCTGGCTCGCTTCATGGCAATCCCCAACCACACCTACTTGGTGATGAAGATGCCGGCCCCGAACGGGGTCATCAGCGTCAGGGGCGACGTCAAGACGTCGTACGAGTGTGATGGAGAAGCCGTACGCCTTGCCGAGCTCTCGCGACAACTCGGCAACAGCGTACTCCTTGCAAGCGAGGCCAAGACCAACCCACCCACCGACTCCAAGGTGCCGGAGCAAGACACGACAATGACAGCGCTCGAGCCAAGGCGATCTCCCTTTTCAGCGATGACCCCAGCAAGACGGCGCTGATAGGCCAAGGCTTGTCCCCCAAATAGGAAAACGCGCTCACCTCCTTCCTGCGGGACAACTGGGACATATTCGTGTGGAAACCCTCGGATATGCCAGGAGTTCCAAGGGAGAAGGCTGAGCACTCCTTGCATTTGGTGAAGACCGCCAAGCCGGGCAAGCAGAAGCTTCGACGGTTCGCACAAGATCACAAGGAGGCCATTAGGGT
>OAMR01000816.1:107326-134622 GCA_900205405.1 Echinochloa crus-galli | reverse complement strand
CTGCACACTGTCCCCCAAATAGGAAAGCACGCTCATCTCCTTCCTACGGGACAACTGGGACATATTCGCGTGGAAACCCTCTGATATGCCAGGAGTTCCAAGGGTGAAGGCTGAGCACTCCTTGCATTTGGTGAAAACAGCCAAGCCGGTCAAACAGAAGCTTCGACGGTTCGCGCAAGATCGCAAGGAGGCCATTAGGGTAGAATTGAATAAGCTTTTAGCAGCCGGTTTCATTCGGGAGTGCATGCACCCCAAATGGCCTGCAAATCCTGTACTTGTCAAGAAAAAAACCTGTGAATGGAGAATGTGCATTGATTATACCGATCTCAACAAACACTGCCCTAAGGACTCCTTCCCTCTTCCCCGCATCGACCAGGTTGTCGATTCCACGGCCGGGTGCCTACTACTCTCCTTCCTCAATTGCTATTCCGGCTACCACCAGATAGCCCTGAACTCGGCCGACCAAGAAAAAACAGCGTTCATCACGCCCCATGGCATATATTGCTACAAGACCACCTTCAGCCTCAAGAATGCCGGAGCAACGTACCAGAAGGCAATCCAGGGTTGCCTGGACACTCAGATCGGGTGCAACGCCGAAGCTTACGTCGACGACGTCGTGGTCAAGACATACGACCCGAACACCCTGATCGCCGACCTCCAAGAGACGTTCATCAACCTCCGCCGCTATAGATGGAAGCTAAACCCGACCAAGTGTGTCTTTGGGGTACCCTCAGGCAAGCTCCTGAGGTTCTTGGTAAGCCAGCGAGGCATAGAGGCTAACCCGACCAAGATCGCGGCGATCCAGAATCTGCCGCCTCCCAAAAACAAGAAAGAAGTAATGAAGCTGACAGGGATGATGGCAGCCCTAAGCCGGTTCATCAGCAAGCTAGGTGAACAGGCCCCCTTCTTGAAGCTCTTGAAGATGGCCGGCAAGTTCGAGTGGACGCTAGAAGCCGACCAACCGTTGGCCGACCTGAAAGCATTCCTTGCCACCCCTCCTTCTATATATAGCAGCAACCACCAACATGGCCAGCACAGCCTTGGTCGTGGAGCGCCAAGAAGACGGACACTCTTACCCGGTTCAGAAGGGGGGCCGAGTCAAAAATTCGGTACCAGCACCTGCAAAAGCTGCTCTACACACTCTTGATCTGCTCAAGAAAGCTGCCCCACTACTTCCAAGCTCACCCCATACATGTGGTATCCAACTTCCCGCTCGGTGAAATTCTCTACAACCGCGACATCAACGGCCGAGTCGTCAAATGGGCGGTAGAAGTTGGAAGCTTTAACATCACATTCAGGTCAAGACAGTCTATCAAATCGCAAGTGTTGGTCGACTTCTTGGCCGAGTGGACAGAACTACAGGCGCCCACACCCGCCGAGCCACCAGAGCACTAGACCTTGTACTTCGATGGCGCCTTAAACCTTGAAGGAGCCGGTGCAAGGGTGCTATTTATATCACCAGAAGGCAAGCACCTCAAGTACGTGTTGCAGATCCACTACAAGGTGACAAACAACGGCACCGAGTATGAGGCGCTAATCCACGGGTTAAAGATAGCCATTACCCTCGGTATCAAGTGCCTGCTATGCTTTGGAGATTCAAAGGTAGTGGTCGAGCAAGTCAACAAGAATTGGGAGTGTTCCAAAGAAACGATGGACCCTACTGCGCGGAAGTTCGGAAGCTAGAAGCCCACTTCTATGGGCTAGAATGCCGCCATGTGCCGCGTGAGGAAAATGTCGCTGCAGATGTCCTGTCCAAACTCGGGTCCAAGAGATCTAAAGAACCCGCTGGCGTATTCGTACAAGATCTACGGAAGCCGTCCATTAATTAATGGACGCAGGCGAACCTAAAGCCACTGCCGACCAGGCCGTCGCAGCAATCATGACTCCTTCAGAAACAGAAGAAGATTGGCGCGAACCTTTCATCGCGTTCGTAAAAAACGATCTCATGGCCATAGAAGACAAGCTCAAGGCAGACAAGGTTGCCCTCGAGCAGCTCAGTCGGCGAAGCGCCAACTATGTGCTCATTGGCTCGGAACTCTACAGAAAAGCGGCATCATCAGGAGTACTCATGAAGTGCATCCTGCGCAGCGAAGGCCTGGCACTACTGCACGAAGTACATTCGGGTGCATGTAGCAATCATGCAGCAACTAAAACGTTGGTTGGCAAGATCTACAGATCTAGGTTCTTCTGGCCCACCACAGTCTCTGATGCAAAGGAACTCGTCCAGCGTTGTGCCGGGTGCCAGTTCTTCCAGAAGCAAAAGCACCTGCCGGCTCAGGCGCTACGCACAATCCTGCCATTCTGGCCCTTCGCAGTATGGGGGCTAGATAACGTGGGACCGTTTAAGCCAGCTCAAGGCGGATTCAAGCACCTACTCATCGCGGTGGACAAGTTCACCAAATGGATTGAGTACAAGGTCGTCACCGACACCAAGTCGGCCACGACAGCGGCCTTCATCGAAGAAATAACGGACCGATTTGGAGTCCCAAATCGGATCATCACCGACCTCGGCTCCCAGTTCCCAAGACACGAATTCTGGGATTTCTAGCAAGACAGCCAGATCAATGTCTACTACTCGTCCTCAGCCCACCCACGATGCAACGGACAGGTTGAACGGGCAAATGGCATGGTCCTAGACGCCCTCAAAAAAGAAATTTACGACGCATTAAACCCACGCGCAGGCCGCTGGGCTAAGGAAGTACCACACGTGGTATGGGGCCTCCGCACCCAATGGAGCAGAGCAACCGGATATTCACCATTCTTCATGGTCTACGAATCGGAAGCTGTATTACCAGCTGACCTCGCATTCAGCGCACCCCGTATCAAGAATTACAAGGAGGGAGAAGCCGAGTCCAGTCGACAGGTCGACGTCGACGCGCTAGAAGAACATAGGCTCTGTGCCTTAACTCAGCATGCGCGCCACTAGCAGTAGATACGCCGATATCACGACAGAAACGTCAAGGAACACTCGCTAAATGTGGGCGACCTCGCACTGCGCCGAGTCATGAGCTCGGCAGGACAGCACAAGTTATCTGCACCATAGGAAGGTCCCTTCATCGTCAAGGAAGTGGTATCTCCAGGAACCTACCGCCTAGTGTGGGCTGATGGCAACCCAGTTCCAAATGTTTGGAACATCCAGCACCTCACTAAGTTCTATCCTTAGTCCAAAACACAGCTATGTATCTTCACCCTGTTATTTCGTCATTCAATAAAGTCTCTCCACTCAAATCTTATGCTCTCCGAGCAATGTGTTTGTACTAACCCTCCCACGACAGCCACGTGCTCGTTCTCTAGTTAAGTTACCTATGAAGTAACAAAGCTAACGCGGCAAGTCCGATTCGCTATATCCAAAATCTAAACACGCGTGAAAGTACTCGACCGGGACCCTGCCTACGACTAAGCCTCCATGCAGAGCATCGTAGCATGTAGGAGTGCTGCCTCCATGAGAGCTCCAGCCAGTTCTTCGCCCGAGTGCCTAGCGCTTGTCATGATTGCGGTGAAGCGATAGGGGTTGATAAAATCGACTCAAAACAAAAGCTACAAGTTCAGAAAGTAACGATTATTACACAAAAGTATGCCAAATACTACATGTTCTTTTCCTTTCTCAAGCAGGTCACACGCCGGCCACATCGACAATACTGCGGACCACATCAATTGCCAAGCTGGCGAAGGATGTAGCCAGATCCTCGAACTGCTGCTCCGACAAGTCCGGGTGGTACCCATCACGAATGTCTTCAAGTTCAAGGTCAGGATGGTACGAGCGGACAAGGGCCAGCGTGTACCTAACCGCATACTTGGCGATCTCCGTTGCCACCCCTCTTGTGTACTCTTGCAGATGCTGTAGCCATTCCACAAGTGGCACCGCGGGCCGATCGCCAGGAACTTGGATCTGGTCACAGGCAGGCACGGCTGCCTGCGCCAGTTCTTCATAACGACCAGCAGCCTCTGCACATGTGCACGGGTTGGATCAAATACCTCGGTATCATGAATATTGAGAAAGGAAAAAGAACTCGGAAGCAACTACATCAAAGACATGCCTTATTTAAACTACTGAAAGGATTTCTAGTGCACTGGATGAATTGATGTGAATCTAAGATTTATTATTTTAAACAAACCTAATATTAAGAAGGAACTACATATTTGTTCACTGTATTAATGTAGAAAATTGTTAATGTTACATATAAACATAGTGCAATTTCAGTTAATGCAAGCACATCCAAAAATACAAGAGAACAGGACAACAGACTGGGTGTATTTGCTGGTAACTTTTTTAAGTTAAGATAAGATTAATCTTTTGTACTAAAACATTTCATGATGACAAGGTTCCACTGAATGCCTAAGATGGTTCATATCAGTTTTTGTCATTTCCCTTCTTAACTATACTCTGCATAATTGTGTTCACAATAGCATACTAGGTACCATGAATGCCTAAAATGCTATACTATCCAAGAAACCCTAAATTTCTCACACAAAGAATTAATATTAGGATTACTCATATAATTAATTACAACTCAGGAACAACGAACAACCTCTCACGCAAAGAAAACAATCACTTAAATTGTCTGAATAATCCGTAGTATTAATATTACGTACTGCAATTGCAAAGGGATCAATGGTAGGAGGAACAAAACTTACCGAGCGTTCCTAGTCAAAATCCGGAAATCTGTGCGGCCACTCCTCCCCCTCATCCGCCTCGCTGGCCGAGTCATCCACCGTATTGGCCTTCTTGACGATGGGGTGCAGAAAACCCTCACCGGACTTCGGCTTCAGCACCCGTCGGCTAGAGTCTGCATCCTTGAGTCAAGCCAGAACATCGGGGACAGGCTCCGGCCCATCCGCCGAGGCCGGTGCCTACACCGCGAGGCCCCTCGCTAACGCCGATGCCGCGGGTCCCCTCGGTACCGCCGCTGCCGGAGTCTCCGGGCGGCGCCTCGATGACTCTGCCAATGCGGGATTCGCTGCACGACGGCGCAGCGAAACCCTGGACTCCGCCGTCGACGACGAGTTCATCTACGCTCTGGTGGCCTGCGCTAGCTAGATGGGATTGCGATGGGGTAGTGTGGAAATGCAAACTGATCGGAGTGGGATGGCGAGAACGAAGGGGCGGCGAGAAGGGCAGCGGTTCCTATATATGGGTAGACTGCGAGAACGAAGGGGTGATGGCTGTTCCACAGAAGTCAATGTCGCGTGGACCCAACCACTTTTTGGCCCACAAATCAGTATAGAAACATCGGGTGATGGTTTAGTTCCCGAAAAGGGAATGCGAAGTTTAGTGTTCCATGCATGAGGAGAGAGAATATTTGCAGAACATATCATTCTTATATGCAGAAAGGTTCACATTCAAAAAATGACAAATACAACCAAGATTTTGTTACACTAATTGAGGTCAAATGGAAAAGTGATGAATACGAAAGTGTCATAACTCATCAAGATCTACGACCTTTATTTACGTCGTTTTGTCAAATTCCAAAGTGGTAATAACACGTAGTGGCAATTGACCATAAATGGGTGCAATAATAAGACTTAATAATTATAACATAATTTAAAATTAGAACTGACCAAACAAAGTCATATAATCAGTTGTGATTTGTTATTTTTTCAGATGAAATAGTTTCATTTTCATATGTTACATCACAGTGGTGCAACAAAATAAAATAATAAAAGAAATACCTAAATAAAGAGGACCTAAGATTCGAACCCAGATCCTTTGGTTCAACAGTTTAGCATCTCACCAATACACTGCGCATGAGGCTGTGATTGCACACCAATTGTTTCTGTACATAATATATAAACAGTGGATTAGTCGAATCCCGTCGTGCCACGTGAGTGTATGTAAGATTAAATAACATGTGTGCTACCACATTGTCATATATTGTGGATATTGATGTCACTTAGTGCATTACAAATAGACATTACACAGAATATCACACATTACAACAAAGTTCTCAAGCCATTCATCCTGCCTCATACGCTACAAACTGGAAGGCCGTCGGTTGCTACATGCGTAGTATTTAGGATGAAAATAGTAGATTGGTAACTTATTCTGTTGCGCCCCCGCCGCTCTGCCTCATACGCTGCGCCCTCTCCGCGATCCTAGAAATCATGCCCTCTCTGTGCTCGTCGATCTCACTCTCCCCGCCGCTTGACAACGTCCCTTCCACGCCTGCACTCATGGCATCGAGGGAGCACCCGCGGTCACTGGCGGAACTCTCGGAGGAGTTGCTGGCAATGATCGCTGGCCGAGTAGGGGCGACATCGGCCAGGCCTATGGAGGACCTTTGGAGCCTACGGGCCACCTGCACGACCATGCTCAGGCCTTCCCGCGATACAGACGTCGGCAAGTGCCTGGCACTTCATCGGGTACCAGTCCAGCAGATGCAGGACAATGACCCCTATCGGACCCACATGTCAATGACTCTATGTCAAAATTATAAATCTGTCATTTTATTTTTTTTCCATAGTACCCTTATACTACCTATACTATTTACTTCATACTACCTATACTACTAAACACAGTTACAGTAGTATACAATTAATCTGGTCCGTCCGATTTTAACATACTAGTTTTTCGATCTTTACATACTAGTCCTTTTTAAGGCTAATATGGCGCACCATAAAAGAGCTCTACAAAATAACCCATAGATCTAAAAAAAATATGGCACACTTATATACTTATTGTGTAAACAATAAAGTTGGAGGAGGAGGCGATGAGGCGACTCCGTGTAAGGCGGCTCACTTTGGCACCGGTGATCAGGCCGGCGCCGGTCCAAGATGGCCCATTCCTGGGGCTGGTCTGCACGACCATCCTCAGGCCTTGCCACGATACAGACGTCGGCAAGTGCCTGGCACTTCATCGGGTACCAGTCCAGCAGATGCAGGACAATGACCCCTACCGCTATTGACATCATTCGTAGCCTTGCCAAATGCGGCAACCTGGTGGCATGCTTCCTCACCGGGATGGACAACATCTTTGGAAGGAATCCGCAGCCCCCGGCCTCCTCTCAACCAGCTCCGCCGTGCTTCCCAGGCCGGGCACAGAGGGGCGGCCTTTGTGGCCGCCGTCTTTCTCTACGGGGCCAACATCGGGGCCGACGCCGATGCCACTGCAATTGCGTAAATGAAATAGGTTGAGGGCGAGGATCAAGGGCAGTGGCGTCCGTCTTTGATTAACAACTTGCAATCCCTACATTGGCGCCAAGTGGTGTTAATCTGGCTTGGCAAATGCGGAGTGTTACCCTCCGCCTAGGCCTCCGCCGGCCGACGCTGCCAACGGTGGTGCTGCGAGGCGACATTCAACATTGCCAAGGCCCAGCACACTGCGGTAGGGAGCCCAGCCGGAGGGATTGTTCCATGTATTTCTGTAGTGATGAATGTCGGCTTCGTTACGAATGCCATGTCTACTTCTATCGTGTCAAGTATGGCTATGTACAAGTATGGCTACTTACGATAATATTGTTGGAAAATCAAGCATTTGGGTTTGCGAACAGTTTACTTTGTCGGCACTTACGGATTTTATTTCAATGGCATTCAGCAAATTTTATGTTATTTGTGTGATAAATGTTGTTCTGTTACGTAATTTTTGTGTGGTAAATGTTATTGTGGTATTGTCTATTGAATGTTCTGGATGATCGAGATGATCTAGAGGCTATTGCTAGGCTTATAGCCAAGGTTGGCCAGGCAGTACCTGGCCGCGGCTGGCCGCGGCCAGGATTCTTGTGGCTGGCCGAGGCTATGGCCAGCCAGAGGGTGGCCGCAGTTGGCTGGAAGAGGCCGTAGGTGGCCAGAGGCGGCTAGGGTGCGGCTGGGGTAGGCCAAGGGGTACATGAAGTCTTATTGCACCCATTTGTGATCAATTGCAACAAATTTGGGCTGTTGCATAAACATTTGTAAATACTGCTTGTGGGACCCATGAGTAAACCGTGTAAGAATCAAATAAAAAATTTATCATCTAGGCCTTGTGCCTCAACTGGTGCAACAACACCATCATCAATGTACGTGTCATCTTCATCATCCTAATCATCAACGTCAAAAATGACTACACAGATCATCGACAAAGTCATAAACTAATCATGCATCATACACTAGCATTTGATCACATTTGCTTTACAAATAGACATTACACACAAAATCACACATTATAATAAAGTTCTCTAGCCATTCATCATTCTTCTTCTTCATCCTCTAGCCATCAAAAAGCTTGAATGGCTCTTGTAAAATGTTATGGCAGTAGACAAAAAATCGAGAGAAAAATTTGGATGAACATTTGACCCGGGCCCAGGCGCCAACAGGTGGGGCGTAATTGCCAGAAGTGTAAGTACATTTCCTAACAAAGCGAAACTGCCTTTTGATCCTCTTTCCTTTTTGCCTCCTCTCCCCAAACGACCGATCAATCAATGGGGTTTTTGACTCTTCAGAACCCCCACCCACAGTGCCCGCGTTAACTACCCGCACCCACCGTGTCTAACTCCAGAATCCCGTAATCACCGCGTGCTCTCCCCCCACGAAGCAACTGTTCATTTCGCACCAATCCTTCGCCGCCGTCGCCGGCCGCCGAATCCCTCACCGCTCTCCCATTCCCTTGCGATGGCCGGTCGCAACCGCGCCTGGCACCGGTCCCATATGCAGCTGCGTGACGACAATGGACGATTCATGCGTACCCCGCTGTTCGCGACCCCGCGGCGCCAGACCTCGTCGTCGTCGCCAGCATCTACCGGCGTGGCCCTGCGGCGCCGAATCTCGACCTCATCGTGGGCAGGTGCCACCATCGCTCGGCGCCGCCCCACCTGCACCCCAACGCCAGCAGGTCCCACAATCCCCCGGCACCGCCCCACCTTGACATCATCGCCGGCCGCTCGGCCCGCCATTGGGCCGCGCCGCCGCACCCGGGCCTCGACCTCCAAATCCATGGCTGCCGCTGGTGATATCCAGATCAAAGAGGAGGCGCAGGGCGGTGAGGAGGCGCAGGGCGACGAGGAGGTCCCGGAGCTGCCACCTGGATTCGAAGCTCATGTCGTAGCAACGAAGAAAATAATACACAGAAATGAGGTAGATTGATTTTCTGCATGCTATCCCGTTCAATGAAGTTTGGTAGATTGATTTGGTTGTGCAATTTGATTGAATGAAAACTAGGTAGGTTGATTGGGTCGTGCAATTTGTTTGAATGCAAATTGGTAGGTTAATGATCTTGTAGATGCATCTCCGGTTTGAATGGAAAGGGCTGGGTTGTTATTAACGGTTTAGTCTATCATATAGTTATGTTGTCACATAGGTTACTGCTTTAATTCACCAATCAACATAAATTGGTAGGTTAATTGTCAACTCATTTAGTCTAGCATTATTACTGCTTTGCCCATATCAATATTTTGTTGCATAATTTAGTTATATTTTCGGCAAGAATGTTAATCTTTTAGCTAGTTAATATTGATGCTGCATATAGGAAACTAAAAGATTGATATAAATAAATGGATTTTCTGAATAGGTTATGGATTATCGCTATTCAAACTGTTTGAATCATAAAGACATACGTTGTGTACATTGTTTGAATACATGATAAGTTCTGTACATTTGATTGAATGCATGATAGGTTCTGTACATTTACTAATTTGGCATAGATTTATTCATATACCAAGTTCATGTGATAAATTAATTATTGAGGTACATGTTATTGAAGGACGAGCCCGAAGCATTCTATGTATTCGACAAGGTGACTGTTACATTCTCATACACTGAGGAGAGCGATGACGAAGACGAACAGGTTCTTAGAGCATCTGAGGTGATCGACCTTCACTTAATTACTTTATGTTAGTGACATATTTGCATAGATACGTTCTTCCTTAACCCCTTTAAGTAAATTCATGACAGATCAGGGAGCTTGCGGAGAGGCTTCGACGTGCTCTCAGGCGGAACTACAAGAGGTGGAGCAAATAAAGTCGAAGTTATGTTGGTGTGGCTTACGAAGCCTATGTCGTCTGAAGAACTTGTTTCAGTGTGTCTAAAAACTACAGTCGGAGAATCCTTTCATTAGTTAGTGTCGTGTCCTTGTGGCCCGGGAAGCCATTATGTGAACTCAGTCCTTTTATTTTGTATGCACTGGTTGCCCATCCTTAGTTGGTAACTTAACTTTTTGACCGGAGTCAGTAGGGGAAGCCCCTATCTTTTTTTTTAATTTTTTTATTCCAAATCCAGTTAATTCGCTCCCACAAGGAGTCGAACCTGGGTCTGCAGGGTGCTACTCAGGTGCTCTAACCACTAGGCTAGAGGCCCTTTCACTAGTTGGTAACTTAACTTGTGTGATGCATGTTACTCTGTTACTTAATGTGTGTGATGTATGTTATTGTATACTGTCTATTGAACTCTCTGGATGGTCGGGATGTTCTATAGGCCATTGGAAGGCTTGCGGCCAAGGTTGGCTAGCTATGGTCAGGTTCCTTGTGGCTGGACAAGGCTACGGCCGGCCAGAGGGTGGCCGCAGTTGGCTGGTTGAGGCTGTAGGTGTACAGAAGCGGCCAGGGCAAGGCTGCTGCTGGCCAAGGCGTCGATAAAGGCCAAGGCACAATTTTAACATCATCATGATCTATGAAACGGATTTTGGCGACAAAAAATAGTACTGGTTCACCACATGTCAGTCTTTAACGGAAATTTGACAGCCGGACCCACATGCCATTCTTATATCCACACTCCCCGTTGCCCTAGCGCACCGAATCGCCGGCGAGCCGGACCTCAGAGCTGCCGTCTGCCAAGGACGAACAAGCTCTTCGAGCTTTTGCAGAAAGAACCCCCTTAGAGCATGTAATCTTTAGATGTGTTTTTGTGTCTTCCGCTTTTCGCAGAAAACCCCCTGCAGAGACTAGGTCCTCATAAACTTCTTATTATGTAGGATCTATGTGTGATGATTGTTAGTAGACTAAAAGAATATACCACCTCAGTTATAAAATATATGTCATTTACGACAACCTATTTAGTCATATATTCAAGAACGGATCGAGGAAGTATATGCAACCTTCAATCAATCGTTATTCTATCTTTGCTGGTTGATTTATGTTGTGATCAATTTGGTATTTGGTCGATCCAGCAGGAATTCATAATCTAGCTGGCTCTTTTTTGTGTTTGGAAATAATCGGAATAAATTCAAGAAAAGTGTGGAGGAAAATATTCAGAATAAACTTCCTCATAGGGCTCGTTCAAGGACGAAATTGTGCTTTGGTCGATACTTCGAGGACGAAATTGGATATTCTGCCGAAACAAAAATCTGCGGCCTCCCTGCTTTGGTCCTGCCCTGTTCCTCCCCCAGCTGCAGAACGTCGAAGAAACCCCAACAAAACCCTAAGCCGCCTACATCCAGATCCCATGCCACAGCTTGCGTATGGATCGGGGTAACGACGATGGCTGGGCGCAAGCGGACGATGGCTAGGTGCAAGCGGAGCGACCACATCTCCCGGAGGCAAGCACGCGATGAGCTGTCTCCGGTGAGCTCGGTGCCTCCGTCCCCACACTCCCCGGCGGTGTCGCGTCCTTCTCCAATCCGCCTCCCCTCGTCCACGGCGGGGCCATTGGCAAGCCACGGGACCGCAACCACCTCGTTGTCGTCTGTAACCCCAGGCCCAAGCAGGGGGAAACAGGAGGATGCAGGAGCAGATGTCTTAAGATTGGTATAGTTTGCATTTTTTTGAACGAATGCTTCCCAGCCAGGATGCTCGATAGGGGAATTGTGACATTAAGATTGAATGCATTCTAGATAAAGAATCACTTTCGCTAGATTCACTTCTGCTAGGTTCGCTGATGGTAGATGTAACACCCTAAAATAGCCTATTTAAATTTTTTAGTAATTAATTGATTATTTAATTCCTGCTCAAAAATTAATTGATTATTTAATGCCATGTTCATAATTAATATAGGTTAAATAAACAATTTCCAAAAATTAAAATCAAATATAAGGAGTAGAAACATTTTTGTTGTATTCATGCTGTTGCATTGAGTTTTGTATTGCTTGTGGTTCAAATAAGAGTTTAAATTTAATTAAATTCGAATTTGAATCACCTTGTTTGGAGCCCTAGAAAAGTCGTTTAGTAGAGAGTTCGCTTTTGGTCCCTGAACTCTCAGCCTCGGCCTGTTTTCTCCCCCTCTTCTCTCCTTCCCGAACCGGCCCGCTTCAATCTCCCGGCCCAGCACCAGCACTTTCCTTCCCGCCAGCCACAGTTCACTTTTGCCCCTGTACTCTTGACCCTGCTCGGCCCAGCCCCTCCCCCTCTTTTCTTTTCTCGGCCCAGCTCCCTTCTCCCCCGCTCCGACCCAGCCGCTTTCCCCTACCGCAGCGCTCGGCCCAGCATCGCCCACTGCCCCCAGCCCAGCAACTCGGCCCTCCGCCTGGAAGGCCAAGCCAACAAGCCGGCGCAGCACCGCGGCCGCTTTCCCTCCCCCTGCCCTCTCTCTACCGCGTGGGCCCCGACCGTCAGTTCCGTCTTCCTCGCGGAGGCACCCGGCCGGAGATCACAGGCAGCGGCACCGCCGGCACCTTCCTTCCTCGCGCGCCCGAACGACCCTGTGGACCCCCTCCCATGGCTTCGGCGAAGCTTCCACGCCGCCCCCTTGCCTTAAGCGAGCGCTCCCCTGAAGGAAATCAATCCCCTCAGTTGGAAAGGGAGCACCGCCGCCGCCACCGAGAGCTTCCCCACGTCGAGCCGCATCTAATCCGCCAGTCATCGTCGCCACATCAGCGCCGGAGGATCCTCTCCCCGTGAGCACCTCGCCGCCGGGCACCGCTTCCGCCGCGGGCCGAATTCCCGCCACTCCCGTCCAACGCCACCGCCGGTAAACGCTACCGCGTGACCCCCTCGCCTTACTCTACCTCCCGCGCAAGCTCCTCGTTGCCCTAGCG
Organism: Echinochloa crus-galli; assembly: GCA_900205405.1. Lineage (NCBI taxonomy): Eukaryota > Viridiplantae > Streptophyta > Magnoliopsida > Poales > Poaceae > Echinochloa > Echinochloa crus-galli. Next base: position 121,748 of record OAMR01000816.1, on the reverse strand, counting down.
CACCGAATCGCCGGCGAGCCGGACCTCAGAGCTGCCGTCGGCCAAGGACGAACAAGCTCTTGGAGCTTTTGCAAAAAGAACCCCCTTAGAGCATGTAATCTTTAGATTTGTTTTTGTGTCTTGCGCTTTTCGCAGAGAACCCCCTGCAGAGACTAGGTCCTCACCACCAGATCCAAGCCCTGCCATTTTATAGATCTAACCCTAAGTTCCTTCCTTTTCGCGCGCACTGTTTCCCGAGTCTTGCGAAAATCCCCAACTAACCCCTGCCGGCTATAGATAATTTCAAATAGGTCCCTGCAACCTTGTTTTGGCAGTAAAACTCACGTTTTAACTCCGTTTTATTCCATTCTTGTTGTTTTAGACTCACGTCAACGTAAACTACACGTGAGCACTGTCAATTACCATGATTCATGTTTCTGAATTTTTATTTAAGTCGATTAAATGTTATCTAAATGTGTTTTCTTAACTAAAATCTAATTAAGGTTTATACTCCGGTTTTTCATATTAATGTTAACATGACTAATAATTATTCATTACTTTTCTGAATCAAATACAAATAAGTTTTCACTTCGAATTTTCATAAATGAATATTAATTTGATTAATGTTTATTATTTAACTAGCTTTTCCAATTTAAAAGCAAATTAGAGTTTCAATTCGAGTTTTCATACACAATCATTAATATTGATTAATATCAACATAAATGTGGTTCTATCATAATGTGGATTAGTGCAACACGGTTCATAAAATTATTCGATTAGTTGCTCTCACATGTTTTATTTCAAGTTAACATTTACTTTGGCACAATCTGTACATAAAAAATTATAAATAAAATGTGATTAAGTTTTACCTTGGTTTTACAAATTCAAATAGAAATTACTTGAAATAATCACTACTTGTGATTTTCTTTAGTTAAAATCAATCAACCATATAGTTGTGCCTTTTAATAATCCAAATCTTCCGATAGTTGTATCTTTTCAACCGTAACTCCGTTTTCAGCAATTCTTGCGCTCACGTGATCATCGAACCCAGCCCCATCCTTTAGCGCGCTCTTTTAAAGCTTTTTCCTTTGATTTGTGTATTGTTCTTAGTTGTATATTGTTTGTTTGCTTGTTTAGCTACTTGTGTGCTCGATGATTGCTGCGAGTTGAGGATCGTCGTTGAGAGGTTCAAGAACAAGAACTGAAGACTAGCAACTATTATTTGGATTTAAGGCAAGTTATAGGACGGACAATCCTTGGTACCTACACACCCTTTAATCATTTCATCCGTACACGCAAGTGTCTAATTTGATGTACCTCTAATGTTGTACCTAGTCTTATTTATCCTATACCTTGATTTACCTGGGTTTATGCATATGGGTAGAATCTTTGCTATGCGCAGCTACTGTCACCTTTATTCAACTGTAAATTTTGACTTAATGGTTCACTTCAATACGATGATTAAAACTTGCTTTTTAGTAACATTGATTAGGAAGCTAGAGCATGTGCTGCGTGCTTTGCTCTAGTGTCTCCCACTAAGGACCAGTTCTTAAAGCGGCAACCCAGGAGCCTGTTGCCACCGCCAGAACGATAATGGCTCTAGTCTTGGACAAGTAGCATGTACGGCTCTAGCTTGACAGTGGTTACCGACGGGCCAATGGCGTTGTGGGAGGCAAGGCACGGGGTGTTTTCCCGATTCCACCGAGGACGGTAGCCCCGTCGGCTATGTCTCGTTAGGCACAGTCCCGTGTTGGGAGCCACCGTGAGTGCGGGAGCTCCGCACGTTGCGCTCTTTATTTTTGTTGGCATGCGTTGCCTGCGCTTTGGACGCCATTCACCCTCCTATCACTGCGTCCTAGGAGTGAGTCAATCTCGGTGCCTAAGGACTCACCACCTTGTAGTACCCCAGCGGCTACTGTCTTGTTAGGGTGTCTTGTGAAAAGCCTCGTAGCGTCCCTATGCGATCACACCTCGGAAGTATGGTTTGCGAGGTCTGATCCACCTCCGCGTGGTTGGGTGCAAAGTTCCTTTGAACTTTTACGCGACTGGTGGGTAAAGGGCGAAACCTCTGCAGAGTGTAAATCTATCATGATAGCCTTGCTCAGGGTCACGAGCGGCCTGGATCCTTTTTGATTAGAAGATGATGTTTATTATTACTGTTTAATGCCTACTTCTACTTTATTAATTGGGTTACAACTGGGATTCATATTCATTGTAGTAACTTTGGTTATGTTAAAATGAACCAACTAAAAGTGCTAATGCAGTTAAGCCGTGTCTAGCCTTTTTGAGCCTTCATACACCGTGCTATACTTGCTAAGTAAGACATTTACTTACGCTTGCTGTTATTCAACAAAATCCCAGATGGGTAACAGATGGAGAAAAGGAGTCTGCTATTTCTGAGTTGTGGTCAACCAGTCGGTGTCCCAGTGGACTTGAGGCTCTACCCGTCGAGTTAATAAATAGTCTTCCACTGTGTATGTGCTAAACTCTGATGTAAACCTATTCGAGCATGTGTACTCTGATTTCCATATTTGTAAGCTATATGTGTTCTGTGGACATCCTGGGCACACATATGGTAGCATTCGGGTTTCTGTGTAAATCCGTGTGTGACAGTAGACCAAGAATCAATTTTGCTAGATTCACTTATGATAGACCAAGCATCACTTTTGCTAGATTCTCTGATGCTAGATACAGACTCACTTTTGGTAGGTATATTTACTGATGGTATACCAAGAATCAATGTTGCAAGATTCACTTATGGTGGACCAAGAATTACTTTTGCTAGATTCTCTGATGCTAGATAAATACTCACTTTCGGTAGGTATATTTACTGATTCATATTAGTTACCACATACTTAATTACTTGATTCAGTGAAATAATGTTAGAATTTCTGATCTCATGATAGGCGCCATTGCAAAAGAAAAAACCCCTTATGGTGTTGTATGACATGTGGGCCGATGATCCAAACAGTCCAAAACTGGATAAACCATTTGCAGATGTGGTAAGTTTGCAGCAGGGATTGGGGTTTTCTTTTGATAATGTGCTAGTTCTAGTGGGGTTTTTGTAATTGGATCAATTCTCCTCCTATAATACAATGATCCAGGCACTATTTTGGATATGTTAGTTACAAATTTTGGTCATTATTGTGATCTCTGTTTTTCTTTTGGAATTAAGGGCCCCGAACACAAGTTCTCAGTTGAGTTCGAGAAGATATTCTGTAGGTTGGTGATAACTGGTGACAGCGACGACGAGGTTACCAGTGATCCAGTTCCGTCTGGTAGGGAGGTGATGTTCCTAAACTTCAAGTGTAACATCAATGTATTCCTTTCGATCTTGATTCTATTTTTGGCAGTCAGATAGGAAGCTAAAATTATGTGAGGCTTTTTGGACTTTAGCTTTTTCCATTTTGGTAACTAACCCCATCCTAAAATGTCAGGTAGGACAAATGGCGGAAAAGCTTCGCAGAGCTATCAAACGGGAGCTGCAGCAAAATGAATACGGTTTCGATGATGAAATTTACTACTGAGGAGGTTCCCTAAGAAGATGTGTCATGGGCAGCTGTCTGTTGGTTGCCTACGGTTTCTTTTGGTGTTTTAATGTAATGGAATTCATGTTTGGTATGTGGTAGATTTAGAACAATGGAATTCAGTATGTATGCAATGGTGACGTAGTCAAGTACTCTGCTACTGAAGTACTGGTTCACCCCATGTCAGTCTTTACCGGAAATTTGACAGCCGGACCCACATGTCATTCTTATATCCAGAAAGGTTTTCACATTAAAAAATGGTCAAATACAACTAAGATTTTGTTACACTCAATGAGGTCAAATGGAAAAATGTTGAATAACAAAGTTTCATAACTCTTCAAGGTCTACATTATTTATTTAGGTCGTTTTGTCAAAATCCAAAGTGGTAATAACATGTAGTACAAATTTGACAAGTCTATGGCATGGTTTCTTATACCATGTCAATGAACAAATATTGTAGAACAAATTCCATAGTTTCAATATCCACAATTGAGCCTATGGGACCCACTGCATGAGGCAGGAGGGAAAACTCAGCACTTTTTTTGCGACAAAAAATTTCCCAGCCCGCCAGATTAACACCCAAGTTAAATATCGCCTCAGAACATTTTCTACCTAAAAAAATTTCACATCCCGCCATTTTCCCCAAGTTTAAATAACTCGTCCTCATCCCACGTCCCCCTAAACCTCGTGTGGTGGCGGCAACCATAGTTACTGAATCTGGTCGTCTCGGGAAGGCGACGACGAGGGGAACTTGGAGGCCGGAGAGGGAGGACGGTTCCTCATCTCTGCCCTAGCGCACCGCAAGGCCATCCATGGCCAGCAATGGAGAACCCGTGGAACAACGAAATGGGCACGATGTCATCAACCTCGAAGTTGACCTTCATAATGTCAGGTGCGTATCGGACGCTTCGCTCTACACCTTCTTGACGAGTTTCCTGGCTTTCATGATAAAATTGTGTGCAGTAGTTACATTGTTCCTTCCATTCAATCGATTAGATATACCTCTAATCCCATCTAGGGTTCTCACTTGTCAATGAATCGTTGCCGTGTCATTTTTCTATATATTGGCACATCTTATACAAGTCACTCAGTTAGGCACCAGGGAAAATTTGATGAAGCCCGTGATGTTCTGTCACGTGTTTGTCCATTGATCTCATTAAAAGGCATGAAGGTTTATCATTTTACCGCGCTGAAACAGAAGGAACAAAAACTTTTTAAGATTACTCTCCTCCCCTTTCAGATTGAACCCTGCAGAGCCACCTTTTACTGAGATTTGCATCCAGTTTACCCATCTATCACTAAAAACCCTAGATGAAAGGATCTCAAACATAAACTCCCAATATGTGCTCATGCAGGTCTATATCTATCTAAAATTTTTTAGCATAAAGTAATTGTTGTTGTGAAACTGAATAGGCATTGTGCTATTTGACCACTAGATATTTATTTTTCACATACTTCCAACTAGTATATATATACATATATGCATGCACCAAGTTTTCCATGCTGCCGTATTAATATTTCTGTGCACGTGTAGAGAAACTGAATATACATGTGAGGTGTTGACTGTACTAGTCGAAAGCCGTGGGGAAGGAGTACAATACTTCTCTTATCAATTGGACAAGGGTGTTATAGACTCTAGTGCCCTGGCAGATGTTAGAGAATCGCTTGGATTTGAGCAGCGGGACTACACGTACTACATGAAGAGAAATGAAGATGATACCAGTATAGCGAGTCCTATTGAAATTAAATCTAAGAAAGATATACTGCAAATGATTCAGCATGTGGATTCAACCAATGAGAGGAAATTAAGTTTGGTCCTATCAAAAACTACTGTTTATGCAGGGGCGGTTAGTGTTACACCCCTGAAACGACATAGGGGGCATGAGCCTAATGGTGTCGATGGTTCTTTTTATGATGATGAAGAGTACTTTCATCTTGATGAATAGAAAAATTGGCTTGAAAAACAAGACAACGAATGTGGTACGTATGTTGATTGTTCTACACTAGCAACATGTAGCCTTGACTGCACATTATTCTCATACCAGTGTTTCTAATTAATTTGCAGACCTTCACGATGAGTTCAGGGAGGATACAATTACAGCGCTCAGTAAATGGTTAACTAGTATCAGAGCTATCAAAGGAGTTAGTAAGTCCTTTATCCTTGTCGACTGCAGCTTATTTGTGATGAAAAATGTGAACCTACTAAGTACATGTGTTTTCAAGGGCGTTTGATAAAGCTCAAGCTAAACCTACAGAAGTAGTCGTACTCCAACAAGATGAGAGCAATGACAGCAGCCCGATGCCGCCACCAGAAACTATGCAACCACCACAACTTCCATCGCATGCTAGGAGACCAAGGAAGACAAAAGGTTATAGAAACTTCACTCTTTATTTTTCATTGGTTTCTACAACTGCTATTGTTCAGCAGTGAATGTTATTTTCTCTGGTGTGAATGCAAGTAGGTGGCAAGCCAGTTGGCCATGGAACCCTGAAAGGGTTATCTTCAGTTGCCCAGAGATCAAGATCTTGCCGCGAAAAAATGAAAATCCAATTTTAATCAAAGTTGGGTGGTCCCTGTGGAGAAAACAGACGTACCTTTGTTGATGATATTGTTGTAAATACTAGGGCGAAGGATCCACTAATTAGAGTCCGATATTGGAGTGAAGTTCGATATTGGAGTGAAGTGCTTTCGGTAGTCAAGAATGAAATCGTAGAAGCTGTAATGGTAAGTCGCTGTCCACTGCATGCACGATGTTAATGTTATATAGCAGATGTGTTCCCTCTTTTTTGTTCGTATCCAGTGTTATGATTGAATCATGCATGAATATCAAGTTTCCTTCCCACTAGGAAACATGGGATTTTGAGGGCATTCAAAATCCAGAGGAAAAGATATTGAAGATTGCTCACGCACGCTACAAAGGTTGGCGAGGCGACTTGAGTGCTACATACAAGGCGTTCGACAGTTAGTTTCAATATCCAGAATTGAGCATGTGGGACCCACTGCATGCGGCAGGAGGGAAAACTCAGCACTATTTTTTGCCAAAAATTCAGGGTAAGTTATATAGAAGATGAGTTCAACCTTTCATCGCTTAACATCACTGGTTCACTCCTTGCAGAATCATAGCACCCAGAACTCAGGCAATCGCGGCCAAGTGGTTAGCAATCATACCATTGTGGAGTGGCACTATTTATGCCACTACTTCATGAGTTTAATCATTCATCTGCAATTGTGTTTCATTCTTTCTTGTACATGCTTCTTGGTGAGGTAAACCGTGCAACACCGGTTGATAACCTGAGGAGACGTGGTGCTGCGATTGCGGGGTTCATAACGTGTTGTTCGGAAGCCGGATCGAGTTGTGTCGCAACTCCACCCAATCGATAGTTATCAGAACATTTCAGAAGATTAGGAATCGTAGTTCATATAAGGGGCTACACCTAAGGGGTACATATTTTTGTACCTATTGTTGATCATTTCAAGACAAAGACTTAGAGATTTTTCAAGACCCTCGACTTGATTATTCTAATCAACTTGAGGCTTAGGGGCTAAGCATATATGCTTCACCTTGGGTGAGCATATTTATTGAAGACATTTATGAAGCTCTCCATAGCCTTTTAGTAACCACAAGCACTCAGGGAAAGACTAGAAGACTTCGAATGAGGTTGTTGTTCGGCTATGAAGCGCTCGGGGGCTTCTCGAATATGGATCCCGGGATATCCACAAGAAAGAAGACCGAGTCTTAGTAGAACTAGTCATGTACTCCTACTAGGACTCCCATATTGTAACCGACTCAGAGACTTGCCATGTAAACTTGCCCCCTGGGATATATAAAGGAGAACAGGGGTCCCTAGTTCAGTAGACTACTCAAGACTACACAAAGCAATACAACATATATGACGCAGGATATATTACGCATATTGCGGCCCGAACCTATCTAAAACATTGCCTCGTGTGTGCACCATCATTCCTAGAACTCGGCAAGACCCATGAATACTACTCTCCGAGGTACCCTAGGCAGGTACTCGGTCATTAAACACCGACAAGCCCACAAAGGCAAGGCGACATCCGACGTGACCTACAACCCAGACAATCCGCAAGAGGCGTACAACAATGTGAGCATTCACAACCACCTTAGTGACTACACCTCAATTGAAACGAACCGGATTCTCAACGATGAGAATCCGACTCCCTGTACCCTTGAGATAGTCCCAGGAATAGCAGCTATCTCGTACAGAACTCATCTCAGAAGAATATCACATCCATACAACGATAAAAGATCCAATACATGACATATATAAAACATAGCGGTCTGGTACAAGCCCTCAGGACTAAATCGACAATGAGAACAGCTACGCAGCGGTAGACAGCGGTAGCTAAATCATCGGGTCAACTCCCGCAGGCATCCTTGAGCGCACGCGAAACCCTTCAATCGTACCATCCATCCTGGTTGAACTCGTGCTCGGGGTCTTCTCCTGTCCACCCAAAGTCTGTCCCCAAGGAAATGGGACAGGTTCACGTCACCAACCAATAATATGATGCAAGCTATAAAGTGGCCTAAACTAGTAATAAAATGATCAAGGAATATAAGCTGGGGTTTTTCCTATGTGCGCAGCAGCAATAAACCCAAGTTCATCTCATCACCAGCACCTTTCCTCACCAGATAGATCTCACTCCCCAAATCCAACCATCAACCTCACAACCACATCGGGCTCGTCCTGCCTCAACAGGTTCCCGCAAATATCATCCACCAACTCCTTTCTCACACTAGTCGACTCAGTGAGCTCCCTCCCCACCTTGTCTCAACAGCCTCAGCTGGACCAACCTCTCATAACCCAAACCAAGGATGAGGAAAGAAAGCAGAAACCCAAGCTAGTCTCGAGCAATCCAGCTGCTAGTCTCGAGCATTCCAGATGCGGTCGTCCATAACCGTGGACACGGCTATACGTATAGTTTTCACTCTGCAGAGGTTGCGCTCCTGGAATCCATCCGGGCTGCAAGGCTAGTCAGCCATCTTGAGACACAGCCCATAGCAGAGACCCTAAGAAGTAACGGTGCCATACTGTCTCCCTGGGCTCGGGAAACAATCTGAGCTAACAGCTGCCCCAGGGTCGTGAAACCTTCCCACCGGGGCCAGTCGGGGGCCGTGGTAAATCAGGGAGAGTACGCCGCAACGAGTCCCCCTTACACATATCAAACTCGAATCTCCTACAGGTCTGGCACCGCACTAAGTAGGCTTGCTGGAACCCTCCCCATTCTGGGTAGACGGTGAGCACTGTAATCCAAGTCTGAAAGACAATCTCGACTGGGTCCTTAATTGTCGGTAAAGCGAGTATCAGCATCAAAAGCGATCCGCCGCAACGGTCCGCAATCGGCACCCATTACAGGTATTGCCGCCCAACTCCTCGGAAGTAACCAAGAATCGCGTACCCGCAACAGGTACCCGCAGGGTCTACCCGAGTGTAGCCCCCAAGCACCCCGATCAAACGATCGGGTTGTTATTACTCGCTCACACCGCCTAGCTACACTACTCCTCCCAAACCACCCACAACTCACGCCAAGAGGTTCAAGTCACAACCATCCCAACACATGCAGCATAGCATTCTCATATAGTGGATAATAGGTAGCAAGGAAACAGGGTAGATAAATGGCAGTGCAGGTATATCATCATCATGCGAGTAAATAAAGCACAAGCATATTAGTTGCATGTCTAATAGGTATTTCAGAGAATGGTTGGGTGTGAACCTGGGCAAGCTTCTTCGTCCTCTTCAAAGCAGTTGTCGGGGTAGTCCGGCTCGTCCACGAACTCTGGTGCTCCTAAGGTTGCGTAAGATAAAATAAGACGCTGTTGACGCAAAATATGCAGTTCGTGCCAAGCACACAGCAAGCCGAATTAGCTAGCTTCAACACGTGGCCCGCGCGTACGAATCCGAAAACGTGCCAGTCAGTTTGCCTGAAAACTAACAAAGGGATAAAAACATTTAGATCAAAACCTGGAACGTGCCGGGTGAGACCAGACAGTTCCATATTTACAGCATTGAAGCCAATCTCGAGAGACATATAGCTACAGACAAGCTATCTGTCGTTACTCAGAATATCATTCGGCAATCGGTAGAAGCATGTAAGAATCACACTGCCGAACGCACAACATCAGCATGACGTAAGATCGGTCTTTAAATAAACAAAGAGAGCCAAGTATATCCTTGACCGATTAACGAGGACAAACATGGTATGGAAATAAATAAAAGGTGAAACATGATCATAAATTCGCAGTAAACAAGAATGCATAGGCCGAAAGCAGCACCCGTCAAGCATGATAACAAACAAGTTAATCCACCGCATGATACAACTCGTTTGAGGCCACACCACCAATCAGATTAGATCAATCCACCGCATGATACAATCTAACCATGAAAAGCTAAAAGCATTCAATGTTTAAATACGAACCCACAACACAGTCGCAAATTTACATTGAAACAAGAATGCATAGGCCGAAAGCAGCACCCGTCAAGCATGGCAACAAACAAGTTAATCCACCGCATGATACAACTCGTTTGAGGCCACACCACCAATCAGATTAGATCAATCCACCGCATGATACAATCTAACCATGAAAAGCTAAAAGCATTCAATGTTTAAATACGAACCCACAACACAGTCGCAAATTTACATTGAAACAAGAATGCATAGGCCGAAAGCAGCACCCGTCAAGCATGGCAACAAACAAGTTAATCCACCGCATGATACAACTCGTTTGAGGCCACACCACCAATCAGATTAGATCAATCCACCGCATGATACAATCTAACCATGAAAAGCTAAAAGCATTCAATGTTTAGTACGAACCCACAACACAGTCGCGAATTTACATTGAAACAAGAATGCATAGGCCGAAAGCAGCACCCGTCAAGCATGGCAACAAACAAGTTAATCCACCGCATGATACAACTCGTTTGAGGCCACACCACCAATCAGATTAGATCAATCCACCGCATGATACAATCTAATCGTGAAAGGCTAAAAGCATTCATTGTCCAATGCAAACCCACGAACACACGTTCACTCGTGAGAGCACTACCGAATGCGGCTATTTAGCCGAATCGGGGTCCATGGCGAAGGAACAAGCCTAATCGGTAAAGATAAATCTATCAGATCGAATCGAATTCTAATCCACCGGATGATTAGCTCTAAGACGACCCAAAAACCTGCATCTACCGCATGATACCCGGTTCTGTCAAGATCTACACGATACCGACAAGCTCGAACCCGCGACACGTGGCAACCTAGACTGTTTCGGATTCGGCTATATGGACGCCGCGGTTCTTTCATCGTTTTGCGGTCTAGAACCGAACCCGACCAGTCTAGATTGGGCAAAGGTGTGTTGCATGAATTAAGCACAGAGTAAAAACGAAGCAACACGGGGTAACTTAATGAATCTGCTAGATCTTGCCGAAATCTAACAGAGCCGATAACTTGGTCCATACTAGATCTTAGCCCACCGCATGGCTCATGACCTAACAGAGGAACCTTCTTGAGACCACAACTTAAATCCACCGGATGATACTAAGCATGGTAACAAGACTACTTGCATCAAAGCTTAAATCCACCGCATGATACTAAGCATGATACAAGGTTGCCGGTACTTACGGAGGTCGACGGATCGATGACTCCTCTCGAAGAACTCGACGACTCGACTAAAGGACTCGATGTTGGCACGGGGCCGGTTTGTTGTACGAGCAGGCGGATTCCCTGTGGTGCCGAATACCATCGGCTAAGGGGCTTTCTCTGAAGCATTCGGCAAAGACGCTCTGCGGTCGGGAACGCGTCATCATTCGGCAGAGGCATTAGTTCCGCAGGCAAAAGCAGTAGCATTCGGAAGGCGTGATGACGTGGAAAAACATAAGGAAAAGGCCGGTTCGAACAAGAAACGCAATATGGACGCGAAGATTCATCGTTTATTTTTAGAGGCAAGTATTGTAGTCGTGTCCGACTAGGAGTTGTATCAAGACCTGGGTATAAATACAAACCCATGGCAATTGTAATAGGGCAATCAATCAAATCCTCTGTTAGATTTCGGCAAGATCTAGCAGATTCATTAAGTTACCCCGTGTTGCTTCGTTTTTACTCTGTGCTTAATTCATGCAACACACCTTTGCCCAATCTAGATCGGCTAGAGTCGGCTTTGCTTTACGATGCGACGATTATCCTCTCATAGCCGAAACCGAAACCGATCTAGGTTGCCACGTGTCGCGGGTTCGAGCTTGTCGGTGTCGTGTAGATCTTGACAGAACCGGGTATCATGCGGTAGATCTTGCCGAAATCTAATAGAGCCGATAACTTGGTCCATACTAGATCTTAGCCCACCGCATGGCTCATGACCTAACAGAGGAACCTTCTTGAGACCACAACTTAAATCCACCGGATGATACTAAGCATGGTAACAAGACTACTTGCATCAAAGCTTAAATCCACCGCATGATACTAAGCATGATACAAGGTTGCCGGTACTTACGGAGGTCGACGGATCGATGGCTCCTCTCGAAGGACTCGACGACTCGACTAGGGACTCGATAGGTGGCGCGTGGCCGGTTTGTTGTGTTGGTTGATTCGATTGTTTTTTTATTACAATTGCCATGGGTTTGTATTTATACCCAGGTCTTGATACAACTCCTAGTCGGACACGACTACAATACTTGTTTCTAAAAATAAACGACGAATCTTCGTGTCCATATTGCGTTCCTTGTTCGAACCGGCCTTTTCCTTATGTTTTTCCACGTCATCACGCCTTCCCGAATGCTACCGCTTTCGCATGCGGAACAATGCCTCTGCCGAATGATGACGCATTCCCGACCGCAGAGTATCTCTGCCGAATGCTTCAGAGAAAACCCCTTAGCCGAATGGCGACGCGTTCCCGACCGCAGAGCGTCTTTGCCGAATGCTTCAGAGAAAGCCCCTTAGCCGAATGGCATCCTTCTACCAAATCCGGCCCACATGTCAGCCTCTTCCTGGTGCTAATTTTTGGTGTTAACACATGCCCCTTCAATTTCGGGATAAAGGATACTTTTATCTCGGAATTGACCAGGAATCCCCAACATTTCCAGGCTGAATCTGCTCGACATCCGTTTTCCGTTTCCAAATCCTCAGAGTGCGCTTTCCAAATTCAAACCCTAGTTCGTCGAATCCTTCAAGCTCCAATCTTCAAATGGCGAACCAGGATCAAATTCTTCAAGTAAGTTTTGTTTCCCTCAATCACATTCGGCATTACTCTTTTCGAGCTGCATTTTGAATCTCCGATTTGCTCTTCCTCTGCCCTTGATAGGCTCTGGCCACCGAAATCTTGACCCCCACCGAAGAACAATCCGCATCTTTCTTCCTCGGCCCCTCAGGGAATCCAGATCCCTCCGAAATTATTGCGGCCGAGTCTCAGAGGATTCCTTTCAAAACTTCTCTGATGAGACCTCACGAATGGCAAGATGCATTCAAGAACTGGCCTCTGCCCCCAATCGCTGGCTGGAGAAACTGGTACAAAAGGATTCTTGAAGATAAAAGCCCTCAGACGCAGAATTGGGACAGTCTTCGTATTTCTCACTGCTTGGAGCTATCTCTAGCCGAAACACCCAAGAATGAAAATCTCCTGATTGCAGCTTGTCACTTCTGGTCCAATGGCATGAATGCTTTTCTCTTTGGTCACGGACCAATGACTCCAACCCTGGCCGATGTCTACATGATAACCGGCCTGAACATCACAGGGATAACACACCCATACAGGTACAAAGGTTCTTCCAAACAGACAGGGGTGAAGACTGGAGTCGGCTATAAGAGATACATCCAGACTTACATGCATGATGGTCCTTTGACTGACGTTGAGTACAGGGCCTTTCTGAATATGTGGCTGTGCAGATTTGTTTTCTGTGGTAAAGCCAATGAGCCAACTCTGAATCACATAGTAATGGCCGAAGACCTGGCTGCAGGCACACTTATCCCTCTCGGGAAATATCTCCTGGGAAGTGTCTATCACATGCTCCATCAGACCATTTATCAGATGCACACCAACAAGAAAATTTCCTGTGTCAATGGTCCCTGGTGGTTCGTCCAGATGTGGCTGCAATTGTACATGCACCAAATTGTCTCCATTGACCTCAACAGTCGACATTTCCCCTCGGTCAATTACCAGGAAGCAGAAGCCCACAGCACCAAAGGCTGTCAAACCTATGGGGAAGCAGCCTCCACTATTGCTATCAACAAGAGCATTGGAGAACTGTTTATGCAGTTCGCGCCAAGCACACAGCAAGCCGAATTAGCTAGCTTCAACACGTGGCCCGTGCGTATGAATCCGAAAGCGTGCCAGTCAGTTTGCCTGAAAACTAACAAAGGGACAAAAACGTTTAGATCAAAACCTGGAACGTGCCGGGTGAGACCAGACAGTTCCATATTTGCGGCATTGAAGCCAATCTCAAGAGACATATAGCTACAAATCAGCTATCTGTCTTAATTCGGAGCATCATTCGGCAATCGGCAAAAAGCATGTAAGCATCACACTGCCGAACGCACAGCATCAGCAAAACGTAAAATCGGTCTTTAAGTAATCAAAGAAAGCCAGGTGTATCCTTGACCGATCAACGAAGACAGGCATGATATGAGAATGAATAAAGGGTGAAACATGATCATAAATTCGCAGTAAACAAAGAATGCATAGGCCGAAAGCAGCACCCGTCAAGCATGGCAACAAACAAGTTAATCCACCGCATGATACGACTTGTTTGAGACCACACCACTAATCAGATTAGATCAATCCACCGCATGATACAATCTAACCATGAAAAGCTAAAAGCATTCAATGTTTAGTACGAACCCACAACACAGTCGCGAATTTACATTGAAACAAGAATGAAAAGGCCGAAAGCTGCACCCGTCAAGCATG
>OAMR01000816.1:78900-95111 GCA_900205405.1 Echinochloa crus-galli | reverse complement strand
CTCGTGCTCCCACGAACAGCTCCGCTCCGGCTCCGGCTTGGCGACTCCACGGACGGCGGCGACGTCGCTGGCGGCGGCGACACGAGGACGACGATCGGTGGCTTCCTGGTCCACTCCTCCTCCTCCACCTCCTTCCTCAACACCCGAGACGCCTCCCTCTCTCCTCACCCTCTCGATTCGGTGGCTGGAAAACCCCAATGGGGTTGCAGCGGCTCAAAGGGGGAAGAGCTCCCTGGTGGGGGAGTTTATAGGGGCCGGCGCTAGGGTTCGCGGGCACGGACGGCGGGATGGAGAGCTGGAGCTCCTGCGGACACGCGTCGACATCCCGACGGGCCGCGAGGGAGTGGATGGGACCGGCTCGGCCTCACGGGCGCGGCGGCAGAGAGCGAGGCGGCCTCAGCGCGAGCTGGACGAAAAAGATGACAGGTGGGGTCCGCTGGTCAGCCAGAGAGAGGAGGGGGAACGCGGAGGCGACGCGGTGGAGCTTGGCCGGGCCGTTGCTGGGCCGCAAGGCCGGCTGGGCTGGTTTGGTTGGTTGCTTCAGGGAAAGAAAGATTAGGGGCTGGTTTCAGACTTGCGATGGAGTTTCGGCCCACGAGCAGTTAGTTAGGGTTTGACAATTAGTTTGGGCTAGTTAGAGTTTGAATTCAAATCTAGAATTTGAATTCAAACCAACCAAAAACCCAATAAAACCAAATGAACTCCAAATCACACTATTTGATCCTTAGCACTTCAAATTATTTTTATTTAATTTAAATATTGCCTAGGAGCAAGGGGGCAAATTAGAGAGCAACCTTATATGTTTGTTTGCATGCACACAATTCCACCAAAATTTTTTAAATCCTCACTTTTGCAATTCAACAAATCCTAAGGTAAATTTTAGGGTTGTTACATCAATGGCAAGGGAGGTCCATGGGTCAGAGTATGATCAGATCACCTATCCCATTGATGGAGAAATCGTAATTAGGGTTGGACGAGGCAAAAGGCATGGCCGGTATTGGGTTTGCGACAACACACTCAACACAGCTAGTACTCCACTCTCTTGCAGATTCGAGCTCGGAGCACCAGCTCAAGCCCGTCCATACGTCCACGGCTAGACACCGTACATACCTAGATGGAGGCACTCCAGATTATTTATGTTTTACCATTCATTCATTGTTTTTCTATACATTTGTTTCGTATTCTAACCTTGGATCAAATATTGTAGGCCCAGTTGGAAGCATGTTTTAAAGCATGGGAGGATAACATGGAATGGAGGTGGCAAGAAGAGCGGGATAGGATGGAGCAAGAGTTTGTCCGGAGGTAGGAAGCCGAACGCAAGAGACTCGACGATGTACTTCGGTACATGTTAAGTCTGGGCCAGGCGATAGGTCATTCGCGGCCAGCATTCACTCCTGCACCTTTATTTCCTACAATTGGTCCTGCAATTACTCCTGTGCGTTACTTGAGAACCTTGTACTTTCATTTCGCCTGGTGACTTAGCAATTTGAATAACCTAGGATACCACTACAATGACTAAGAATTTAGGATAAAGTGACAACATTGTAGTTTCATTTCTCCTAGTGGCTTAGCACTTTGAATGTTGCATAGAGCTACAATGAATTAGAACTAATGACCTAACTAAGGTCCTACATTGACAATGAGCTTAGGAGTAAACTTCAATGACTAACACATGTAATCTCTTCACCTATATCCAGAATCAATCAGCGGCAAGACATGTGGGATATGGGCCCACATCTGACAGGCCCACGGGCCGACCCCTAGGCGGCCCACTCCGGCGGGCGGCTCATCCGGGTATCCAGGGATATTCGGTTGTAACAGATTCGGACAAGAGTCCTCATTGAAAACCAAGTAGGTTTAGATGGAAACCGACTTGTAAACTCTAGCCCGCTACCCTATATAAAGCGGCCTAGGGCACCCCCATGAGGGACACGAGATTGCGCATCACATCCTGTAAACCATACGCTCGCCCAAGCTTCCTGAAGCTCGGCCGACTACGCAGCAATACAAACAACGCAACCAACACAGGACATAGGGTATTATACCTCCGGGTAGCCCGAACATGTCTAAATCAGTGCCTCCTGTGTACCATCAGGCTACTAGTTCATCGATCACCCCTCCTACAAATCAACTACTCGGGTACCCCATGGTGGATTGCCGGTCCTAAGGTCCGACAGTTGGCGTGCCAGGTAGGGGCAGATTGGTGAGCATTTTCGATTCGAAAACACCGTAAGCGGCAGCCCCAAGCACCTTCCGGGATGCAGCTTCTTCGCCGACTCCAGCAGCTCGAGCTCCACTAACGCCGACTTGACGCCGGCGGACACGATCTCGATGACCCTGGGGACTCCCCCCGACGTGCCAGATTAGCTCATGTAGCAGATCGAGCAGCTCAGCATCCGGGATCGGATCCCAGATCTGCTTCCCTGACGCCGGGTCCCTAATCCCGACGAGATCGTCGATGGGTGTTGGCGGTCGTTACAACCCAAATTCGACCACCAATACTGGGGAATAAATGGGGCTTTATGTAACATTCCATGTACTTAGGTTTTATTTCTAATGGAGTTCCACGAGTTTTGGTGAGTGTCGCTTGTGTAGGTACGATAACGAGAAATACGTGTTATAGGGGTCGGAAATGACCGATTCGGCCGAACAACATGTTCGGCCAGTTACCCCCCTTAGCCGTACAAGCCACCGGGAGTCGTCCACGTCAGCGATGACCGAGCGGTGACTTGGCAAAGCACATGGACCAACACTACCTCACCCCTGGGCCAGAAACACACAAACCAAAGCATCTCAACTCAGCCCAGGAGGTCCAGAGGCTAAGGCGGTGCAGCTAGGGCAGGCCCGGGCCTCCGGCCCAGTTCGGCCGAAGCCCCTAATTCGCCCGAACCCACACAATCGACCTGGAACCAATGTGGGGGAGTAATCTGGAGCGTTGGAGGCAAGGCGGTGCAAAACTTGGTGGTTCGGACGAACTGGATGGTTCGGCCGAACCGACCCAGTTCGGCCGAACGCGCCAAGTTCGCCCGAAGAGCCAGGAACCGCCCCTGAGGTCCCGTGGCCGCTACTCCTCCTTCCACCGCCCTTCTTTGCTATAAAAGGAGGCCTCCAGCACCTGCGATCAACACACAACTCAAGAGGAGAAGAAGAGTAGGCGCCGCTAGGTTCCGCCACTCATATCAGTAGAAATAGGGAGAGAGGAGAGGTGAGCGTCCCGGAGAGGAGCCGGAGACCGTAATGTGGTGACAGCCCTCACGGTCTTTGTAGTCCATCACGTTAGTTCCGGTGACTTAGGACCCAAGGTTCAGGGTAGTTCGCACCCCTTCTCATCCCTTTCTGTGTGTTGGATGCTCTGTAGTCCCGAAGCAAGTATCTGTTCGTATCCTCTGAACTGCTCAGTAGTCTGTAGAATACTCTTACCAGACTTGTACCCTCTCTACCCTCCTATCTCTTCTCTCTCTCTTCCTTGTTGTCGTCACCTTGTTGTCATCCACCTCATCCATACCATTCACTCCATTCCATCTACCTAGGACAACTTAGTTTAGAATCAGTCCACTTCTCGTTCTCCGTGGAAATCGATACCTTGGAATACTCCCGGGTGAAAGCTACATCGGTATCCGTCCGCTTGCGGATTTATCTGTAGGCCGTAAGGAGTGCCAACAAGCTTTCTGGCACCGTTGCCAGGGAGCGGTAGCTGTTCTAATTCCGAACCCAAGTTGTCCGTGTATCCCACCACCATCCATCATATGGATTCCACCCTCACCTTACGCCAACACTCGGCTCCAAAGGGCGATTATTTGGAGCCACCACCATCATCAACATCCCATATCCACACCCGGCTATGAGCTGCGTCCCCGCTTCATAGTCATGGTTCGTGAGCAATCGTTCTCAGGAACGAAGGCCGAGAGTCCATACGCGCATTTGCGCGAGTTTGAGCAACTCTGTTCGTGTCTATTGCGGGCATGACACAAGAGACACTCAAATGGAAGCTACTCCCGTTGTCATTGACAGGAGGAGCGAAGAAATGGTACTCTCTGGTTGTCGATACTATGGACGGGAGCTGGGAAGTTCTTAAGGAGAAATTCTGCCTGAATTTCTTCCCAGTCTCTAAGGTAGCAAGTCTCCAAGCGGAAATCATCAACTTTAAGCAATTAAAGGGAGAATCGTTAGGAGCTGCTTGGGCTCGTTTCAAGCAAATTTTGGCTTCAGGACCAGACCTAGGATTATCGGAGCCCATAGTTTTACAACACTTCAGCCTTGGCCTCTGCCCCGCAGCCGCCACTTTCTTGGACTCTGCTTCAAAAGGGTCGTTTTTTCATTTGACTCCCGGTGAAGCGAGGATAGTCCTGGAGCGTATCCCGGACGACACTCCCTACACTGGAGTCTATGACGAACTCCCTGATGGAGAAGAGAAGCGGGCTAAACCTGAAGAGCTTGTACACCAGCAATCCAAATCTATCAGCTCTTCCATTCCATCAGAACCCGACGCTCAATTCGAACCACAACCTTACTCTAGCCTGGACTACTATCCTCCACTCTAAACTACTCCCTATGATTTTGATGATGGTCTATTCGATGACATCGACTGTGCCATACGTTTCCCACGAGGACAATGTGTAGAGCAAAAGGATCTACCACCCGACAAGGAAGCTCTAGAATATCAAAGAGAGTACTTAGGTCGTCTCTCTGCCATCAAGAGTCGGGAATGGCTAGACGAGGCAGAAGCCTCGACCGAGGTCGTTAAAATGCCCAAGAGAATCCGAACAATCTTTTGTGAAGTTATGGGCATGGACAAAGAAATCGGGTATGACCCGAGCCTCGGAATCAACATAATCTCTAGCTCCTTGGTGCGATCTCAACTTCCTGATGAACCATGGTCCTCATCTCAAAAACATTTAAGGTTCATATCGGGAAGGGTCCTCGACTGTTTAGGGATCTTGCAGGTCATACCAGTTAAGATCAGTGACCCTGAACTTTTCCTGGATTTCCATATCTTTGACCTACCCAATGACTCCACACATTCCATCTTTATTGGTAGGCCAATCATGAAAATCCTAGAAAATGCACCACATCAGCTAGTAGAGCCTAGGATCAGAGAAGAACTTGTTCTAGTCTCTTATTTCTACTCCTTGAACACACCTATAGAGGCGGAGCCTGATCCTGATCCTAAAGAGGAGGTCATGTCAACATCCTTGATAGACTTAGAGCAACATTTCCTAGAAGAAGATGCCCAATTTCTTATGGAGGAAGAAGACATTCATCCTCTAAATGAGCCTAAGCCTCTTCCCCCTAGATTGAAGTGTTCTTCCCTCTTTAAGGACGAACACGCTCCAGTGACCATCAGTGATACACCCCTTGGAACCCAACCGACTTCCACGGTCCTAGAGGAGGATCGATCAGTCTCAGGACACTCGATCCAAGATTTCAAAGGGATTTCTCCTAACCTTCATACACATCATATCCCTGTCTCATCTTATCTTGGGGTTGCTAGGCAATTGTCACGGAGATTCGTCTTTGACCGGGGAAAGACTAGATTTAAAGCCAGAGGCCATCATCTTCCCCTGTCATATTCCCTATACGATCCTCTGCCTACACCTCCCACCAGTAAAGGGGATTCATAGTTTCCTTGGCCGCACCGGGCTTTATAGGTGTTTCATCGAAAATTTCTCTCAGAAAGCCCGGTCGTTGACCAATCTCTTAGCCAAGGAAACCACTCTCTTCTCTGATCAAGAGTGCTCTTTCACACCCTCAAGAAAGCACTCAGTTCCGCTCCTATCATCCAGTCCCACGACTAGAGCACTCCTCTAGAAATCATGTGTGATGCGAGCGATTTTTCCATAGGAGCTGTTGTGGGCCAAACCAAGGACAAGAAGCATTATGCTCACTGGCCCCAGCTTAGCTATACAACCACGAAAAAAAAGAACTCTTAGCAGCTGTGTTTGTTGTAGACAAATTCCGGTCCTACCAAGTTGGGGCTAAGGTCATAGTCTATTCAGACCGTGCTGCTCTGAAGTATCTCTTGGCCAAAAAGGATGCGAACCGAAGACTCATCCGTTGGGTCTGTCTCGGGTACAAGTCCCGTTTGATCTTCGCGTCAGCGATTGTCTTACGGGGTGATACGCTCCTCAAGGTCGCTAGAGCCGTGGTACGCCACCATAGCTGACTTCATGGTGTTAGGGTATGTCCCATCAGGTGAAATAGGAAAATATTGGTTTACGAGAACAGACATCACCAATGGGACAACCCGTATCTCTTCTGGATACAAAATGGACTCAGACGATGCATACCTGCACCTGAGGCACATAAAACCTGGGAGAGGGATCCTGGAGCACCTTATGAAGGACATTATGGAGCATTCAGAATGAAGGTCTGGCAATATGGAGATGCCAAGGAATTTAGCAAGAGATGCCCACACTGCCAGAAACACGGGAAAGAGATGCAAAGCCATTCACCAGCAATATTCAGTAGAAATCTTTGATGTAAGGCGAATAGACCCCATGGGTCATTTTCCTAACTCAGAGAACTATAAGTTTACTCCGGTAGCCATAGATCCCGTCTCTAGCTGGGAAGAAGCCAAGCCCTACCGAGCCGCAGCCACCAGGCACGCTAAGCAAATGTCCAATCTTTCCTTGCTTTGGCGTCCTGGGCTAGTCGTAGAGGCTCCCATCTTATTGATTCCATCTCCCGGAAATATCTAAGCTTGGGGGAGCCGCATTTTATAGCCACACCTTCTCACCCCCAAACTATTGGTCAAGCAGAACATCCAACACTCACATCAAGAACATTCTGCAAATAAGATCGTCAATGAGATGGGTATGCACTAGAGAGATAGACTCCATAAAAGCACTTTGGGCAAACTAGACCACTCTAGTTTGGGCGGACAATTCGGCCAAACCATGTTGGTTCGACCGAAGGAACCCTCTTTTGCCCCTTGAGCGTCCTTTTGGACCCTTGATCCTATCTCTATCCCATCTTGTCTCGAAGTCGCTAGGAAAATGTTGGGAAAGCTGCTTGTCGATCTCAAGTCAGAAACCATCCTCCAGCACTTTCCCGAACACGACCAAGTGTTCACATTTCCCAGCCACCATGACCACCCAATCCTTGTCCAAAGACCTTTCCTCACCCAAGGGCAAAACTGTCAAAACCCCTAAAGCCATCCGATTGATCATCCCGAGGAGGAGGAAGAAGAGGAACCCATGGATAAAGAGCCTGAATGGAGATCTGGTGCAAACACACCAGAAAATTTAACAATCTCGGTGAGAAGGTCATCACCCAAGGTAATCAAGGTAAAGGGTAAACAGACTAGGTACAACCTTAATAGGAACAAAATTAGAATTCAAGAGGCTCGCCAAAGCCACATGACATCTAGACCTTTACAATCCATCTATAGAGTAGAAGTCGTGTGGTTGTATGTTTTAGTGCATCATTAGTTTCAATTTATTTCTTTTTTCAATTTCCCTTTGCTCAAATCATTGTTTAGGAGGTGCTCTAATTATTTCCCTTCCAACACATTTTGTTTCCAACCTTAGCTTGATGAATAAATAAAATTAGAGTTGAATGCAAAAAGAATAAAATTGTCGCTCCGGTTGGTGCATTTGAACCAACCGGAGATTGCCCTGTTTAATAGAAAGATACATGAGTACAAGCATGACACAGTGGAGGAACAGGACGAGAACGAGCAGGCCAACTAGCTGACTCAGTACCTTTCAAGGTTGAATCCCTACCAGTGAAGAGTCCAAGCTTGGGGGAGGTATCAGGTAAGTTCCGAATTACTCAGCACTTTAGTCATTCAATTGAAAATACTTTCCTTGAATAAAATTAACTCCCAACCATGCATGGAATGAAACATATGCCTCTCACTTTGGTAATACACACACAACACTTTATTTATATTTCGCAAATATTTTTATATATTTTTTTCAATTACAAATTCCTTGTAAATTAAATAAAGCTTGGAAATTTTAGAAAATTGAGAAAATTATTGTATTAATTATGTTAAGAATTCACATCCCAAAAAAAACCATGCCATCATCCATTCCATAAATAAAGTTTCATGTTCTTTGATTCCCTCTCTCAAAATCTGTGAATTAGAGGCATGGGCTATGCAAAAGAAAAAGAAAAGCATGCCAAGTGGCATGGCAAAAATATGAGAAAAAGAAAAGCAGGCCAAAAAGGCATGGCAAAAAAAAATAAAGAATAAAAGATAGCCCATGCTCTCGAAAAATAAATAAAGGAGAGGAAGAATCATTCCATGAAGTTCCACCAAATTCCACTCCACATATTCCACTCCGCATATTCCACACACTTGCACTTCTCGATCTAATAGTGTGAATTGATTCTCCTAAGGTCCGGTTTTTGACTTAGCAAAATATAAGATGCTTGTATGCCTTCACTCTTTGTCCCTGAGCTACACAAAAAGCCAAATTAGATGTTAGGATGAAAAGAAGGCAAAGCCTTTGGTGAGGATTCAAATACACTTGAGCGATTGAGTGAGCCAATGTGGAACAACTTATCTTTTCACAAAAGGGTGAAAACTCCGAGATAGGATCCTGAAAAGAGTAGAGTGGGATAAAACTAAGTTAAACTGTTAATTCTTTCAACCGCCCAAGATATGGAGATTGCTATATGCCCCATAGGTAAAATGGTGAATTAATACCTTGCTAGTAATTCAAGTATATTTTTTTGAGTACTAGTTGTTTATAAAGTTACCTGCAAGAGGAATGACATTGCAGCAACTCCTGATCCACTGAGCCTAAGTCTTTATCTTTGCTCGAGGACAAGCAAAGAGCTAAACTTGGGGGAGCTTGTTGGCGGTCGTTACAACCCAATTTCGACCACCAATACTGGGGAATAAATGGGGCTTTATGTAACATTCCATGTACTTAGGTTTTATTTCTAATGGAGTTCCACAAGTTTTGGTGAGTGTCACTTGTGTAGGTACGATAACGAGAAATACGTGTTATAGGGGTCGGAAATGACCGATTCGGCCGAACAACACGTTCGGCCGGTTACCCCCCTTAGTCGTACAAGCCACCGGGAGCCGTCCACGTCAGCGATGACCGAGCGGTGACTTGGCAAAGCACATGGACCAACACTACCTCACCCCTGGGCCAGAAACACACAAACCAAAGCATCTCAACTCAGCCCAGGAGGTCCAGAGGCTAAGGCGGTGCAGCTAGGGCAGGCCCGGGCCTCCGGCCTAGTTCGGCCGAAGCCCCTAATTCGCCCGAACGCACACAACCGACCTGGAACCGATGTGGGGGAGTAATCTGGAGCGTTGGAGGCAAGGCGGTGCAAAACTTGGTGGTTCGGACGAACTGGTTCGGCCGAACCGACCCAGTTCGACCGAACGCGCCAAGTTCGCCCGAAGAGCCCGGAACCGCCCCTGAGGTCCCGTGGCCGCTACTCCTCCTTCCACCTCCCTTCTTTGCTATAAAAGGAGGCCTCCAGCACCTGCATCAACACACAACTCAAGAGGAGAAGAAGAGTAGGTGCCTCTAGGTTCCGCCACTCATATCAGTAGAAATAGGGAGAGAGGAGAGCTGAGCGTCCCGGAGAGGAGCCGGAGTGTCGGCCCCTCTTCCCGCTGTACCTCTACGGATGCGGCTCCACTTCGAGTGGCATCCAGGTCATGTCTGGTAACTCTTGTATCTCTCTATGATTAATTGAGCATTCAGTTCTTACATTCATTTACTTGTTTTGTTCTTCGTTCAGTGCTTAGTTGATTGGTATAATTGTATATTGGTTGCTTAGCCTGGGTGCTTATCTTACTATAGGAGATAAGTAGTTATTGACTAGTGTAGGAGCGGTTCCTAGACTTGCCAGTAACCTTAGAATCCGCCCGTCGCAACGGAGGTGGTAGCCGGGAGGTGGTGACAGCCCTTCCGGTCGTTGTAGTCCATCACGTTAGTTCCGGTGTCCTAGGACCCAAGGTTCAGTCCTTATCATCCCTTTCTGCGTGTCGGATGCCCTGTAGTCCCGAAGCAAGTATCTGTTCCTATCCTCTGAACTGCTCAGTAGTCGGTAGAATACTCTTACCAGACTTGTACCCTCTCTACCCTCCTATCTCTTCTCTCTCTCTTCCTTGTTGTCGTCACCCACCTCATCTGTTCCATTCCATCCAAACCATCTACCTTGGACAACTTAGTTTAGGATTAGTACACTTCTCGTTCCCCGTGGAAATCGATACCTTGGAATACTCCCGGGTAAAAGCTACATCGGTATCCGTCCGCTTGCGGATCTATCTGTAGGCCGTAAGGAGTGCCAACAATGGGCTGAACCGCTTCAACGACACGCTCGCGGAATGCATCTCCATGTCCGAGCGGGCACTAGGCCGCTCCAGGAACATGTTCCCCCACGGACTGAAAAACGCGGCTGCTGACTACTCTGGCCGGCTCCCGCACCGCGAAACCCAGATCCGATCTCGAAACCCACCCGAGCCCACCCAGTTTCCGGACTGCGGCGAGTTCCAGGTCGCCACGACCGTACTCACGTCTCCCGAGAACTCGGAAGGCGAAGCACCAAGCCACGCCGCGTGACATGATCGCGAGGTGCTTGTATCTGAGGATCAAGACACCCAAGACAACGAGACTGCATCCAAACGGCAGCGCCGTATAGATGCAAACAACAAGCCGAGGCAGCTAACATGGGCGCAGGAGGTGGCCTACGCGACGAGGAGCTGGAACCCTTGGACCCACCTAACCTGACACGTGAGTTCGAGCAGGCACAAGCAGACTTCCTTACCCCATCCGTGGCAATCGCCGCATGCGTCGCCGAGCTAGATCATATGGGGGCCACCCCAGAGGCGGCCCGAGTACGAGCTTGGCTAGCCATAGCGCAAAACCTCCACCGGCAAGAAAAACAGGCCAGATCAAGATCTAGCCATTCACGATCAAGCAGATCGAGCTCCCACAGGTTCGGGTACAGCAAATCCGACCGCGATAGGCACCGACGCAGATCTCCAACTCTGGAACCTATCCAGGAAGAAGTAGATCAAGAACACACAGCAGACCATCAACCAAATGAGTCTGAGGGAAGGAACCCTCGAAATCGCAGAGGCGGAGGCGACAGGCAACGCAACCATCACCGCCGCGACGAAGACCTCCGCGATCGGCTTCGCAAGCCAGATCGCGACGTGCGAGCAGAGCTTAACAACCGGCATCGTGAGTGTGATGAAGCCGAGCTAGAATGCCGCGAGCGGTACGACCGAGATTACAGTCGGCCCAAATGCTGAGCTAACTACTTCGAGTACTCCGGTGTCGATGATCACCGCGCACGCCGCGAGCTCGACGAACGCGACCGCTATGATCGCAGATATGGCTCGCCCAGAACCCGCGACCGCCGTCCAGATGGCGTCAACGACAGCTTTGGAGAAGATGACTTCGCAATCGAAGGTTTCCAAGCCTTCACCAAGTGACTTCGACAGGTCCCATGGCTAGACACTTTCTGTCACACCCGGATTTACACAGAAACCCGAATGCTGCTATATGTGTGCCCAGGAAGTCCACAGAACACATACAGCAAAAAAATATGATAAACAGAGTACATATGCTCGAATAAAAATAGTTTAAATCAGAGTTAGTACATACACAGCGGAAGTCTAACGCCGTCGGCCCGTCGGTAACCACTGTCAAGCTAGAGACGTACAAGCTACTTGTCCAAGACCAGAGCCATTATAGTCCTGGTGGCGACGACTGGCTCCTGGGTCGCCGCTTTAAGAATCAGTCCTTACGGAGAGACACTAGGGCCTGGCACGCAGCTGACGCCCTAGTTCCATTAATCAAGTTGCTAAAAAGCAGATTTTAGCATTAATGTTGAAGTGAACCATTAAATCAAGATTAACAATTATAAGGTTTTAGTTGGTTCATTTTAACATTATCCAAGTTACTACAAGCGAATGAAATCCCAATTATAACCCAATTAATAAAGTGTAAGTGACATTAAGCATAAATAAACATCATCTTCTAATCAAAAAGGATCCATGCCGCACGCTTAGCAAAGATTCTACCCATATGCATAAACTCAAGTAAATCAAGGTACATGATAAATAAAACTAGGTACAACCTTAGTGGGGATCAAATTAGACACATGCAGAATGCAGCCGTTGTAGTAATACAAGGCGGTGAGACCTTAGGCACCGAGATTGACTGACTCCCTGAGCGCATCATAAGAGGGTCAATGGCGTCCAGAGCGTGGGCACGCATGCCAGCAGGTAAATAAAAGAGCAACGTGTGGGGCTACCACACGGGACTTGGTCTAACGAGACCTAGCCGAAAGGGGCTACCGTCCTCGGTGGAATCGGGAAACCAGGACACCAATCAAAAGAAAAGCTTTAAAAGAGTGTGCTAAAGGATAGGGCTCGAAGCTACGGTCATGTGAGCGCAAGAACTGCTGAAAACGGAGCTAAAACGAGAAAGTTGGGGCTTGATCAATTCTCGTCACCATCTGATATAGTCTGCTTGTTTATTTTATATCTCGAGTTCTAGACATCCGATTAACGTGATTCCAGTTGGTTTAGCTTCGACATTTTATACTCTAGTTTTTGTAAATTTTTCATGATTTGTG
This sequence comes from Echinochloa crus-galli, assembly GCA_900205405.1. Lineage (NCBI taxonomy): Eukaryota > Viridiplantae > Streptophyta > Magnoliopsida > Poales > Poaceae > Echinochloa > Echinochloa crus-galli. The sequence goes on along the minus strand of OAMR01000816.1, from coordinate 82,547 downwards.
GATGTCCTGACGAATAGATACATATATTTCATTGGAGTGTTCAGAATCTGTCTCGAGGTCCTGATATAGCTGAATTGTTTATTTAATATCTGGAGTTACAAAACTCCTATTGAGGTGATTCAAGTTGGGTTAGTTCCCGAAATTTAACATCTATCTTCTGGTAAAAGATCAGGATTTTAGGGGCTACTGTCTAGAAACGACACATGATTTAGTGCACCTTTCAGAATCTGTTTGAGGGTGAAAATCGGTGCAGGAATCTGTTTAAATGTTTTAGACTTAGTTGTAGCCATATTCTGAACTGACGCCTTAAATGAAAGGTGTAGGAAATTTTCTGTAGATATCCAAAATGTATTTATTTACTAGATTTGGTTAAGGGGATCAAATGTTATGGTCAAAACGGTGAGCATCTCAGGAATCTAGTCGAATTTTCAGAAAACGTTGGAAACTATGGACTAACGGCACTTGAAGCTAGCGGAGACTATTCTACGAAAGAATACTAAACGAATAAGGTAAAAAATTACAAGATTCGCTGAGGTTCTTACTGAAAATCTTGAGTCTTGAGGCAAAAAAAACGTCGGAAGGTTCGGCGCGACGACGAGATGAAGAATGGGCACTAGTGGAAGATATGGTGGAAGAAGACTATGTTAGGGAATCCCATTCAAGGGGCCTCCCTATAGAGGAGTAGATGGTGGTGTGTCTTTTCTGGAGCAGGGATGGCTTGTTTATATAGGGAGAAAACCTCTCACCTCCACGTTCATTAGCAATATGGGACTAAAACATGGTTTAGCCCCTTTCAATGCTAATCGGCTTTTAGAAACACTAATGGGCTTTGAAATTTGGCCCAACAAAGTGTTCGGATGGATTTGGGCTAAAATTGGGTCAACTTTGGGTCAGGGCTGGTATACTAAGATTTTGGGTGATTTTAATTTTCGGAATAATTAATTTTCCTGGTTATATAATAATTCCACATAAGTCTAGAATTCATATTTAAACCAGGAAAAATACTCCAAATATTCCAAAAATCCTAGGAAAAATCCTAGAGATAGATTTGGACATGAGGAACCGAAATATTGTATTTGGACCTCACGAAAAGGATTTTAGCTTAATCTAAAAATTTGAATAAGCTCTAGGAAAATGAGAATAAATTCCAGAAAAATCTAGAAAAATTTCCATTAGGCTTCTAAACGCATTGTAGAAAATTTTGCACACATAAAACCACTAAATGCAAGCCAGCATGAATGCAAGGCACTCAATATTAAACCTATATTAATTAATTAAATTTAGAAAATAGCATTTTCCTGTACTAAATTCCTTGTTAATTATATAAAGCTTGGAAAATTTTAGAAAATCGAGAAAATTATTATATTAATTATGCTATTAAATCACATCCCAAAATCCAAAAATTTTGGGGTGTGATAAACTACCCCCCTTAAACTGAATCTCGTCCCGAGATTCGTAGAGTGTGGGGATCAAGGAGGAGAAACAGGATATCAAGATTCTAGAGATAGGGATCTTCTGAAGATGGATCATCAGGATTCTTCATCTTCTTTGTTGATGTAGCTGCGAAGTCTTCACTCCCAATCTTCTTTAGATTTCTTCCTCCAGTGCGGCGTTGGCTCCAACTTTCTTTATGATGTTCTTCATATTATCATGGAGAGAAAGATAGCAAGAAAGACAAGGGTATACAGGGAAAAAGAGGGAGAGCCCAACTACGCAATCATTACAAAGAAGCGAATCAATCAAGGGCATAATAACAGACATTACAAGCACATTCAACCAAGGTTAGCCACAGAAACATTTTAAACGAAGCTAGACGTTGTCAGTAAGGCTAGGGGAATCCTCCTAAATATGGGTTATCTCTTCAGTCTTCTTCACCATAACATCTTCAAACTCGTCTAGTAACATCTTCGAACTCGTCTAGTGCGGAGCCCAACTTCTTGGTCGCAGCTGCAGCCAGTGTAACATTGTTGTGTACTCCGAAGTCGCTCAGTCTTGAATGTCTTGATGTATACTGGTAGCTTCATTCTTCAAGTGACTTGGGAATTGTGATCAATAATTTTACAAATTTCAAGGAGAGGATGAATGATCAAGGTAAATGAAAAGACAAGGAGGAGTTAAATAGATAAGAATTTAAGATAAGCATTTTATCAAACCAAGGTGGAGGTAAATAATCAGAAGTCAATACAAAGTCAATATTATGATTATTTACAGTAATATTACATGAGTGTCATGGCTATTTACCTCCAACATCAGCGGCTGCTCTCTGGACAGTTCTCCAATGATGACTGGTTTCTCAACCACACCAGTAAACATGCGGCTCAGTCGCATAAGGACTGTCTCATCAGAGATCTCTTCAGGGGCCATACGAGAAGGATCTGAGATTCCTTCGTATTGAAACTGTCACACCCGGGTTTATACAGAAACCCGAATGCTGCTATATGTGTGCCCAGGAAGTCCACAGAACACATACATCTAACAAATATGATAAACAGAGTACATATGCTTGAATAAAAATAGTTTAAATCAGAGTTAGTACATACACAGCGGAAGTCTAATCTTCAACTCCAAGGCGAGGCCGCAGACTACAGGGACACCGACTGGTTGACCACAGCTTAGTAGTACTCCATCTGTTACCAATCCCGGAATGTCGAGTAATAGCAAGTGTAAGTAAATGTCTTACTTAGCAAGTATAGCACGGGGTATGAAGGCTCAAAAAGGCTTGACACGGCTTAACTACATTAGCACTTTTAGTTGGTTCATTTTAACATTAAAACTCAGCAGCAGACTGACGCTCAGCCCAACCTGTTACCCATCCGGGATTTTGTTGAATTTAAGCAAGTGTAAGTAACAGAATTACTTAGCAAGTATAGCACGGGGTATGAGGCCAAAAAGGTTTGACTCGGTTTGACTGCATTAGCATTTTTAGTTGGTTCATTTTAATTTTATCCAAGTTACTACAATTAAATGAATCCCGGTTGTAACCAATTAAATAGTGTAAGTGACATTAATCAACAATATAATAGCATCAGTCTAATCGAAAATGGCGTCCGGAGCACGGGCACGAATGCCAAGCAAGGCGCGACGTGTGGAGCTCACGGGGCTCCCAACACGGGACTGGGTCTAACGAGACCTAGCCGATGGAGCGACCGTCCTCGGTGGAATCGGGAATCACCCAGCACCTTGCCACCCACAACGCCGTCGGCCCGTCGGTAACCACTGTCAAGCTAGAGACGTACAAGCTACTTGTCCAAGACCAGAGCCATTATAGTCCTAGTGGCGACGACTGGCTCCTGGGTTGCCGCTTTAAGAACCAGTCCTTACGGAGAGACACTAGGGCCTGGCACGCAGCTGACGCCCTAGTTCCCTGAATCAAGTTGCCAAAAAGCAGATTTTAGCATTAATGTTGAAGTGAACCATTAAATCTGGATTAACAATTATAAGTAAAGGTGACAGTAGCTGCGCTTAGCAAAGATTCTACCCATATGCATAAACCCAATTAAATCAAGGTACATGATAAATAAAACTAGGTACAACCTTAGTGGGGATCAAATTAGACACATGCAGAATGTAGTAAATAATGTATTAAAGGTGTGTAGGTAGCAAGGATTGTCCGTGCTATAACTTGCCTCAAATCCAGTATACAGCTT
>OAMR01000816.1:64845-78634 GCA_900205405.1 Echinochloa crus-galli | reverse complement strand
ACATAGTCTGTTTGTTTATTTTATATCTTGAGTTCTAGACATCCGATTAACGTGATTCCTATTGGGTTAGCTTCGAAATTTTATACTCTAGTTTTTGTGAATTTTTCATGATATATTTCATTGGAGTGTTCAGAATCTGTCTCGAGGTCCTGATATAGCTGAATTGTTTATTTAATATCTCGAGTTACAGAACTCCTATTGAGGTGATTCAAGTTGGGATAGTTTCATAATTTGATAATCTATCTTCTGTTAAGAGATCACGATTTTAGGAGCTACTGTCTAGAAACGACACATGATTTAGTGCACCTTTCAGAATCTGTTTGAGGGTGAAAATCGGTGCAGGAATCTGTTTAAATGTTTTAGGCTTAGTTTTAGCCATATTCTGACCTGACGCCTTAAATGAAAGTTGTAGGAAATTTTCTGTAATTTAGATATCCAAAATGTATTTATTTACTAGATTTGGTTAAGGGGATCAAAAGTTATGGTCAAAACGTTGAGCATCTCAGGAATCTAGTCGAATTTTCAGAAAACGTTGGAAACTATGGACTAACGGCACTTGAAGCTAGCGGGGACTATTCTACGAAAGGATACTAAACGAATAAGGTAGAAAATTACAAGATTCGCTGAGGTTCTTACTGAAAATCTTGAGTCTTGAGGCAAAAAAACGTCGGAAGGTTCGGCGCGACGACGAGATGAAGAATGGGCACTAGTGGAAGATATGGTGGAAGAAGACTATCTTAGGGAATCCCATTCAAGGGGCCTCCCTATAGAGGAGTCGATGGTGGTGTGTCTTTTCTGGAGGAGGGATGGCTTGTTTATATAGGGAGAAAACCTCTCACCTCCACGTTCATTAGCAATATGGGACTAAAACATGGTTTAGTCCCTTTCAATGCTAATAGGCTTTTAGAGACACTGATGGGCTTTGAAATTTGGCCCAACAAAGTGATGGGATAGATTTGGGCTAAAATCTGGTCAACTTTGGGTCAGGGCTGGTCTACTAAGATTTTGGGTGATTTTAATTTTCGGAATAATTAATTTCCTGGTTATATAATAATTCCAGATAAGTCTAGAATTCATATTTAAACCAGGAAAAATACTCCAAAAATTCCAAAAATCCCATGAAAAATTCTGGAGATAGATTTGGACATGAGGGACCCAAATAATGTATTTGGACCTCACGAAAATAATTTAAGATTATTCTAAAAATTAGAATATGCTCTAGGAAGATGAGAATAATTTCCAGAAAAATCTAGAAAATTCCCATTAGGCTTCTAAACGCATTTTTGAAAACTCTACACACATAAAACCACTAAATGCAACCGGCATGAATGCAAGGCACTCAAAAGGCACTCAATATTAAACCTATATTAATTAATTAAATTTAGAAAATAAGCATTTTCCTGTACTAAATTCCTTGTTAATTATATAAAGCTTGGAAAATTTTAGAAAATTGAGAAAATTATTATATTAATTATGCTATTAAATCACATCCCAAAATCCAAAAATTTTGGGGTGTGATACTTTCAAGCCAGCCATGGTCGAGAAGTTCGACAGCCGCTCTGACCCCAAACTCTGGATCCAGACCTACATGTCCGAGCCGCACGCGGCAGCACCGATCAGGCTGCAGCCTACTTCCCAGTCATTCTAGGCAAAGCAGCGCTCCTGTGGCTCTCAGGGTTACCGGAGAAGTCCATTGACAACTGGTCGCAGATCTGCAAGGTATTCACTGAAAACTACCAGGCCACCTACACTCGAGCCGGCACCAGATTCGATCTGGATCTGGTACGCCAAAACAGGAGTGAAAGTCTACGAGACTACACCAACCACTTTTTCGAAAACCGTAACAAGCTTACGAACGTCGAGGAGAGGGACGTCATCGACGCCTTCCAACGCGGACTATACGACAAGGACGTCTTCCGCAACCTGTTCAAAAAAGACCCCAAGACTATGGGACAGATGATGAAGGTGGTCGAGGAAGAAGCCAAAGCCGATGCAGCCGAGCTAGCCCAGTTCAGGGCCAGAGACCGGAGGGACAAACACCACGACCGTCCCCCAGCCGAGCAAAAGAATGCTGACCCGCCACGCAACAGACGCGGCAGGCCTGATGTTGCCACCGTAGCAGAAGGCGAAGGCCGGGTAGAGTCAAGACTCCAGCCCGAGGAACTCGCCCGCCTCGATGAGTCGTGCCCCCTCCACAAAAAAGCAAAGCACTCATTCAGGTAGTGCTGGACCCTGAAGAAAGAAATCGGCATTCCCCCAGCACCAAAGAAGCCTCGCTTCAACAACAATCGCGGCAATAGAAGGGACGGCGACGAGCGCAACGACCGTCGCCACAATGATAGCTGCGTCGACCGCCACGACGACCGCGACCACCGCCGCGATGACCGGGCGCAAGACAACCGCTGCCCGGATCAGGACGGCGTGGCCGCCGACGAGCATCACGGCAACTTTCAGCGTGCAGACCGCCAGGTTAATGTGATTCTGGGGGGGGCTGACGCATTCCGTGACAAGAGAAAGCAGAAACTCCACAGCCGCGAGATAAATCTCATCGGCACCAAGGGCGTCGAGTACCTCGGGTGGTCCGAAATTCCGATCACCTTCACCAGGAGGGATCACTGGGTCTACCTGCCTGAGCCAGCCTCCTACCCACTGATTGTCAGCCTGGTTGTTGACTGAGTCCTCCTAACCAAAGTACTGATCGACGGAGGCAGCGCCCTAAACATCATCTTTACCAAAACCTTGATCGACATGGGGTTTGACTACAGCAGGCTCTGAGACTCCGACCACCCATTCTACGGCGTCATCCCAGGGAAGGCGGCCTACCCAGTAGGCCGAGTAACCCTGCCGGTTACCTTCAGCACGCCCCGATAACTACTGCACCGAGTTCTTGCACTTTGAGGTTGCCGACTTCAGCAGCTCCTACCACGCCATCTTCGGGCGGCCCATGCTGGCACGCTTCATGGCGATCCCGAATCACACCTACTTGGTGATGAAGATGCCGGCCCCGAATGGGGTCATCAGCGTCAGAGGCGACGTCAAGACATCGTACGAATGCGACGGAGAAGCTGTACTCCTCGTCGAGCTCTCACGACAGCTCGGCAACAGTGTACTCCTTGGAAGCAAGGCCAAAGTGAACCCACCCGCAGACTCTAAGGTGCCAGAGCAGGACGCCACGATGACAGCACTCGAGCCAAACGCAGAGACCAGGGCAATCTCCTTCTTCCGCGACGACCCCACCAAGACGGCGCTGATAGGCCAAGGCTTATCTCCCAAATAGGAAAGCGCGCTCACCTCCTTCCTGCGGGATAACTAGGACATATTCGCGTGGAAACCCATGGATATGCCCGGAGTCCCAAAGAAGAAGGCTGAGCACTCCTTGCATTTGGTGAAGACCGCCAAGCCAGTCAAGCAGCAGAAGCTTCGTCGATTCGCGCAAGATCGCAAGGAGCCCATCAGGGTAGAATTGAATAAACTCCTAGCAGATGGTTTCATTCGGGAGTGCATGCACCCCGAATGGCTTGCAAATCCTGTACTTGTAAAGAAGAAAACGGTGAATGGAGAATGTGCATTGATTATACCAATCTCGATAGGCACTGCCCTGAGGACTCCTTCCCTCTCCCTATCGACCAAGTAGTCGACTCAACGGCTGGATCTTTACTCCTCTCTTTCCTCGATTGCTACTCCGGCTACCATCAGATAGCCCTTAACCCGGCTGATCAAGACAAGACGGCGTTCATCACGCCCCATGGCATATATTGCTATAAAACGATGACCTTCGGCCTCAAGAACGCCGAAGCAATGTACCAGAAGGCAATTCAGAGTTGCCTGGACAACCAAATCGGGCGTAACGCCGAGGCTTACGTCGACGATGTCGTGGTCAAAACCTACGACCCAGATACCCTGATCGCCGACCTCCAAGAGATGTTTAACAATCTTCGGTGCTTCAGATGGAAGCTTAACCCGACCAAATGCGTCTTCGGGATACCCTCAGGCAAGCTCCTGGGGTTCCTGGTAAGCCAGCGGGGCATTGAGGCTAACGCCACGAAGACTGCAGCGATCCAGAATCTGCCGCCACCCAAAAACAAAAAGGAGGTAATGAAGCTAAGAGGCATGATGACAGCCCTAAGCCGGTTCATCAGCAAGCTAGGTGAACGCGGACCTCCCTTCTTCAAGCTCTTGAAGAAGGCCGACAAGTTGGAATGGACGCCCGAAGCCGACCAAGCGTTGGCCGACCTAAAAGCCTTTCTAGTTACCCCGCCGGTGCTCACCGGGCCGCGTAAAGAAGAACCCCTCGTGCTATATATAGCAGCAACCACCAACGTGGCAAGCGCAGCCTTGGTCATCGAACGTCAAGAAGACGGACACTCCTACCTGGTTCAAAGGCCGGTATATTACATCAGTGAAGTTCTGGCCGACTCAAAAATCCAGTACCAGCACCCCTAGAAACTACTTTACACCCTTTTGATCTGCTCAAGGAAACTTCGCCACTACTTCCAAGCGCACCCAATACACGTGGTGTCCAATTTTCCACTCGGCGAGATCCTCCACAACCGCGACTTCAACGGCCGAGTCGTTAAATGGGCGGTCGAGCTCGGCAGCTTTGATATCGCCTTCAAGTCAAGGCAAGCTATCAAATCCCAGGTTCTGGTTGACTTCCTGGCCGAGTGGACAGAAATCCAAGCACCCCCACTAGCAGAACCACCCGAGCACTTCAACGGCGCCCTAAACCTCGATGGAGCTGGCACAGGAGTGCTATTTATCTCACCGACAGGAAAACACCTCAAGTACGTGCTGCAGATTCATAAGCGACCAATAACGGCGCCGAGTACGAAGCGCTCATCCACAGACTCAGGATAGCTGCCACCTTAGGCATCAAGCGCCTACTATGCTATGGGGATTCCAATGTCGTAGTCGAGCAGGTCAACAAAAATTGGGAGTTCTCTAAGGAAACCATGGACGCCTACTGCGCGGAGGTCCGCAAGCTGGAAGCTCATTTCTACGGGCTAGAATGCCGCCACGTACCTCGAGAGGAAAACGTGGCCACCGACGTCACTCCAAACTTGGATCCAAGCGATCCCAAGTACCCGCCGGTGTATTTGTACAAGACCTACGAAAACCGTCCATCAAAATCCTGGACGAGAGCGAACCTACAGCCACTACCAACCAAGTCGTCGCAACAGTAACGACTCCTTTAGAAGCAGAGGAAGACTGGCGCGAGCCATTCATCAAATTCATTAAGAACGGCCGCTTGACCATTAAAGATGACCTCGAGAAACACAAGATTGCTCTCGAGCAGATTAGTCAGCGAAGCGCCAACTATGTGGTTATCGGCTCTGAACTCTACAGGAAAGCGGTGTCCTCAGGGGTACTCATGAAGTGCATCTTGCGCAGCGAAGGATTGGCATTGCTGCACGATGTGCATTCGGGCACATGCAGCAACCACACGGCAGCTAAAACGCTGGTCGGAAAGGTCTATAGATCCGGGTTCTTCTGGCCCACGGCGGTCTCCGACGCACGGGAACTCGTCCAGCGTTGCGCCGGGTGCCAATTCTTCCAAAAGCAAAAGCACCTACCAGCCCAGGTGCTCCGTACCATCCCACCATCCTGGCCCTTCGCAGTCTGGGGGCTAGATAATGTGGGACCATTCAAGCCGGCCCCAGGAGGACTCAATTACATGCTCATCGCGGTGGACAAGTTCACCAAGTGGATTGAGTACAAGGTCATCCCCGACACCAAGTCGGCCACAGCAGCAGCCTTGATTGAAGAGCTCACATACCACTTCGGAGTCCCCAATCGGATCATGACCGACCTCGGATCCCAATTTACAGGGCATGAGTTTTGGGATTTTTGCCAGGACAGCCAGATTGATGTCTACTACTCCTCCACCGCTCATCCACGGTGCAACGGCAGGTCGAACGAGCAAATGGCATGGTACTGGACGCCCTCAAGAAGGAAATCTACGATGCACTCAACCCAAGCGCATGTCGCTGGGCCAGAGACGTACCACACGTGGTATGGGGCCTCCATACCCAGCGAAGCAGGGCAACTAGATATTCACCTTTCTTCATGGTCTACGGGTCAGAATCCGTACTCCCTGCCGACCTAGCATTCGGTGCCCCGCAGATAAAGAACTATGAAGAAGTAGAAGCCGAGTCAAGTCGGCAGGTCGACGTCGATGCTCTGGAAGAACACAGGCTCTGTGCCTTGACTCAGCACGCGTGCCATGAGCAGCAAATCCATCGATACCACGACAGAAACGTCAAGGAGCGCTCCATAAACGTGGGCGACCTTGCCCTTCGCCAAGTCATGAGCTCGGCAGGTCAACACAAGCTGTCAGCACCTTGCGAAGGACCCTTCATCGTCAACGAAGTCATATCTCCCGAAACCTACTGCATAGAATGGGCCAACAGCGAGCCAGTTCCAAATGTCTGTAATATCCATCACCTCGCCAAGTTCTATCCATAGTCCAGAATACAGCTATATACCTTTACCTCTATTTCAATATTGAATACAGATTCTCCGTTTCGCAAATAAATTTTATGCTTCACGAATACTGCGAATGCATTAATATCTCACCAAAAGCTATAAGCTCATCCACAAGCAAAATTGCTCATGCCAAGCAAACAAACTCGGTGTATCCGATGCACTATATCCAGAGTGTAAACACCTGCAAGCATACTCGGCTGGGACCCTACTTATGACTAAGCCTCCACGTAGAGCATTGTTGTATGTACGACGGTTGCCTCCACGAGAGCTCCAGCCAGTTTACCGCCCGAGTCCTTAAAAGTATCACTTATTACACATAAGTTCGCCAAATACTACATGTTTTTTTGTCTTCTATTCAAACAGGTCCTGAGCCTGACACCTCCACTATACTGCGGACCACGTCGATCGCCAGGCTGGAAAACGACTCCGCCAGCTCGTCAAACTGCCCCTCGGATACGGAAGGATTGTACCCATCCCGAATATCCTCCAGGTCGAGGTCAGGGTTGTACAAGCGGATAAGAGCCAGTGTGCTCTTGACCACAAACTGCGCGGTCTCCGCCGCCATCCCCCTGGCAAAGCTCGGCAGAAGACGTAGCCGACTGACAAGGGGCTCCGCCAGCTGACCTCCTGGTGCCTGAATGCTGTCGCAAGCAAACAAGGTCGCCTGCGCCAGGGCCTCGTATTGACTCGCAGCCTCTGCACATGTGCATGGGTCAGAACTAGTTCCAGTGTCATGGACGCTGGACAAGGAAAACAAACTCGGACGAAACACATACCAGTCATGGCGACTTCATGAGCACCCAGGTCGCGGTCGTGCGCGCTGACGAGGTCTTGCATCTCCTGTTCCGCCTTCGCAACCTTCTTCTCCAAGACTTTCTTCTCGCGGGCACGACCCGCGCAAGAGATGATAGAGCTGAAGTGCCCGATCTTTTGGTGAGTGGAGATAATTTCGACTTGGTGGAAGTAGACCCTCACGATCCGACTACGACGAGCGAACCCGTAGCGCCAATGCAATCGCTGAACCAACTCCCTGTGGTTACCGAACTTGCGGTTGCAAGATCAGCCTGATCAAGAAGATTGTTTCCTGTGCGCAATCGAAGAACAAACAAGGACAACGCTGGTTTGCGCGTGTTCTTCAGGGGTAGCTAAAGCTAGATGTAAAACAAAACTCAAGTCTGAAATGAAAGGAAGCCTCTATCTAAATAGAGGGAAAGGGGGTGCAGCCCCTAAGGAAGGTGGCGCCCGGGGGAAAGGAGAGGGCGCAACCCTAGGCGCCCACACAAGGACCCCTGTTGGGCCAGCTTCTATTCTTTTGGGCCTTCATTCTTCAGTAGCATAACGAAGTTAAGTTCTCTTGCACGGGCCCGCGTGATTGGGCCAGTAGGAGGCGCCTGGGGTGGAGGATCATCTGGTGGCGCTGGAGAAGGTGCTGCTGGTGTAGATGTACTCATGTTGTAGGTGATGTCCTCATCATCCTCCCCTTCTTGAACGGAAGTCGTTCTCGACGGCAACTCCTCATCTTCACCCGCATACGGCTTCAAATCTGCAACATTAAAACTAGTGGAAACACCAAACTCGACAGGCAGGTCAAGAACATAAGCATTATCATTAATCTTGGTTAGTATCTTAAAAGTACCAGCAGCACGAGGCATCAATTTAGAGTGGCGTAAAGTGGGAAATCGATCCTTTCTTAGATGCAACCAAACCATATCACCTGGTTCAAAAGTAACATGCTTTCTCCCTTTACTACCGGCAACCTGATATTTAGCATTAGCAGCAGCAATGTTTTGTTGAGTTTGTTCATGCAAGCTAATCATTTGATCAACATGTGCAGCAACATCTATGTGTGGGGCGTCCTCAGCATCAAACGCAAATAAATCAATACGCGCCCGTGGAATATATCCATAAACAACCTAAAAGGGGCACATCTTTGTGGAAGAATGGGTTGCATGATTATAAGCAAACTCAACATGAGGCAAGCAATCTTCCCAACGTTTCAAGTTCTTATCCAAAACAGCCCTAGGCATGGTGGACAAAGTTCGATTAACCACCTCAGTTTGTCCATCAGTCTGAGGGTGACAAAGTGGTGCTAAACAGCAATTTAGTTCCCATTTTATTCCACAGTAATCTCCAAAAATGGCTGAGAAACTTATCATCATGATCAGAGACTATTGTATTTGGAATACCATGCAAGCGAATAATCTCGCTAAAGAACAATTCAGCAACGTTGCTAGCATCATCAGTCTTATAACAAGGTATGAAATGAGCCATTTTGGAGAAGCGATCAACAACCACAAAATACTGTCCCTCCCCTTCTTAGTTCTAGGTAAGCCCAAGACAAAGTCCATAGAAATATCAAGCCAAGGGGAATAGGGTCCAAAAAAGTGGATTGGGTGCGTTCGTTTCTTGTTTAGTCGTGACTTAGCTTTCTGACAAGTAGTGCAGCGGGCAACAAGGCGCTCAACATCACGGCGCATCCGGGGCCAAAAGAAATGGGCAGCCAGCACCTCATGTGTCTTGTAGACACCAAAATGTCCCATAAGACCGCCGCCATGTGCTTCCTGTAACAACAAAAGACGAACTGAGCTTGCTGGAACACACAGCTTTTTAGCGCGAAACAGGAACCTATCCTACATGTGAAATTTGCCCCATGGTTTGCCATTCATGCAGTGAACTAAGATCTCCCGAAAATCAGCATCATCGACATATTGATCTTTCACAGTTTGTAAGCCAAAGATTTTAAAATCCAACTGGGACAGCATGGTATATCGACGAGACAAAGCATCAGCAATAACATTTTCCTTCCCATTCTTGTGTTTAATGATGTAAGGAAAAGACTCAATGAATTCTACCCAATTAGCATGACGACGGTTCAGATTGGTTTGGGTACGAATGTGTTTTAAAACCTCATGACCAGAGTGAATAATAAACTCACGATGCCAAAGATAGTGCTGCCATGTTTGCAAAGTGCGGACTAAAGCATAAAGATCCTTATCATAGGTAGAGTATCGCAAGCTAGCACCGCTTAATTTTTCACTGAAATAAGCAACCGGTTTTCCTTCTGTGCGTGGGCGCGGCGACGAGGTGGCGTGGCACTGGCATGACCGCTTCGGCCATGTCAACATGGAGGCGCTCAGGAAGCTGGCTCGGAGGAGTTGGTGCATGGCCTGCCTGAGATAGGGAAGGTGGAGCAGCTTTGCGAAGCTTGCCAGGCCGAGAACCAGCGGCGCACTTCGTTCCCGGTGCAGGCGGAGTACTGTGCGCAAGAATGTCTGGAGCTGGTGCACGGCAATTTGTGTGGCCCGATCTCGTCGACTGAATCTGTGTGACCGTCGTCGGTGTAGGTCATTCCCGGATGGCATCGATCTTGCTGCTATCCACCACAATGCCCTGTGGAGTAACAACATAGCCAAGAAACGAGACACGTTGTGTGCAAAAGAGGCATTTTTCCATGTTACCAAACAGGTTAGCAGCACACAACGTATCAAAAACAGCACGCAAATGTTCTAAATGCTCTTCCATAGACTTGCTGTAAATGAGGATATCATCAAAATAGATAACAACAAACAAGCCTATGAAGGGCCTCAGAACTTCATTCATTAAACGCATATCGGTGCTGGGAGCATTAGTCAATCCAAACGACATAACCAACCATTCATATAACCCAAAATTCGTTTTAAAAGCCGTTTTCCATTCATCACTGAGTTTCATTCTAATCTGGTGGTAGCCACTACGCAAATCAATCTTTGCGAAAATAATGGCACCACTAAGCTCATCTAGCATATCATCAAGGCGTGGTATAGGGTATCGGTAACGAATGGTGATGTTATTAATAGCACGACAATCTACACACATACGCCAAGATCCATCTTTCTTTGGGACAAGTAACACAGGAACAGAGCAAGGGCTGAGAGACTCACGAATGTAACCCTTGTCAAGCAACGCCTGTACCTGGCGCGGGATCTCCTTTGTTTCATCCGGATTTGTATGGTATGGTGCGCGGTTCAGAAGCTGTGCGCCGTGGATGAGATCAATCTGGTGCTCAATGCCACGGAGTGGTGGAAGACCCGGTGGTAAGTCGGTGGGAAAGACATCAGTGTACTCCTGCAAAAGGTTAGCAACCGCAGGGGGAATATCCGAAGATGGTGTTTCATCAAGTGAAATGAACATACCAGAGCATACAAGTGCATAGCAGGGCAAATGAGCATCACGAATATCATCAAAATCAGCACGTGTAGCAAGTAGAACAGGGGGCATTCAATTTGATTTCAGAATTAACAGATGTCGATGGTTGTTTAGCAGCCTTAGCAACGCGAGCAAGATCATCTTTAACAATTTGTTCAGGTGTCATGGATGTATGATTATTTTCTGACCTTTAAACAAGAAAGAATAATGATTCGAACGACCATGATGCAAGCTATCAGTATCATATTGCCAAGGTCGACCAAGTAACAAGGAACATGCTTCCATGGGAATAACATCACAATCGACAAAATCAGAATAAGCACCCATGGAGAAAGGAACCCGAACCGATCGTGTCACTCTAATTTTCCCACCATCATTGAGCCATTGAATGTGATATGGATTTGGATGCTTACTTGTGGGCAAAGACAATTTTTCAACCAGCACGGTACTCGCCAAATTGTTGCCGCTGCCGTTGTCGATGATGATGCGAATCGACCGCTCCTGCACAACGCCTTTAGTATGGAACAGAGTGTGGCGCTGGTTCTTCTCGGCCGGGGCGACCTGTGTACTAAGAACACGCTGCACAACAAGACTTTCATACCTGTCAGCGTCCCCCGCGTTGACATGTACCTCCGCATGAGCTGCATGGTCAGTGGCAAGTATAGCATGTCGAGTTTCCTTAGAATCACTTTCGGACGAGTACTCACCATTGTCACGGATGAGCAAAGTACGCTTGTTTGGGCAGTCCCGAAGTATGTGCCCAAATCCTTTGCAACGATGACACTGTATATCCCGTGTACGTCCTGTGGAAGGGGCAGCTCCTGTGGGTGGTGCTGCTGTAGGTGTGGACGTCTTCTCGCGCGTTGTAGTAGTGGACGTGGATGATGCATCCTTGGTCAGAACTGCTGAACTTCTCCCTACAAAAGAGTTAGTGTATGGCTTCGAGCGGCGTCCCTGCACTTCACGTTCAGCTTTGCAAGCATATTCAAATAATGTGTTCATATCACCATACTCCTTATAATCAAGTATATCCCGAATTTCGCGGTTCAAACCACCACGAAAACGTGCCATAGCAGCTTCAGCCTCCTCAAGTAAACCACAACGCATCATACCCTTTTGTAGCTGCTGGTAATATTCCTCAACAGATTGTTGGCCTTGCTGAAAACGCTGCATTTTGTTAAGCAAATCACGGGCATAATAGGAAGGCACAAACCTATGTCGCATAGCAGCTTTCAATTGAGCACAAGTTGTAGGAGTGGTTGTGGGATGTGTTTGTTTATATTCACACCACCAAATTAAAGCGAAATCAGAAAATTCACTGATAGCAGCCTTAACTTGAGAAGTAGCAGGAATTTCATGGCATGAAAATTTCTGTTCGACCTCTAATTCCCAACCAAGATATGCAGCAGGATCATATTTGCCATTAAAAGATGGAATCTTAAATTTAATCTTAGCAAATGAATCATTACTGGGGGGATGTACCACACGGCGGGCGCGGCCTCGGCGGTTTCCATCTTCCTGCTTTGTGTCACCACCATAACCCTTCTGTAACTCTGTGATCACCGTGTTCATAGCATAGAGACGTGCCACAATGGAGTCGAGCATGGTCTTAGTGGCCGTCTGCGCGAGGTCGAGCTGATCGAACCGCGCGTTCGTCGTAGTGACCGTGGAATCAAGCCGTTCATGCAACGTTTGCATGTCCGCTGCAAGGCCATCAACTTGAGTCCGCATGTCCTGCAGCTGTGCATCCTTCGGGTCGTCGTCATCTGCCATGGTTAGTGCAAACACAAAGCAAAGGCAACAACAAAGGTGGAATCGCTCTCAACACGCACACTAAAATGCTGTTATCAAATGCTTATCCGTTCTTACCAAGCACACAGGGGTGAGCTGCAACCAACAAGTAGTACCGGTGAGAGATTGGAGCAGCGATTGCCTGGAGAAACAAAATCTGCTCGTCGTAGGATGCTGGGAACAAGTGCAACCAGGAGGACGGATGCAAGGAAGCTGGTAAAAGGTGGAATGGGTGCAACAAAAAGCTGTGTGTTTGTTGGCACTTCTTACGATCCAATATCAGAATTGGGGAATCCCGGTACTGGATGCAAGGAGTGTTCAGTGGTTTTCCTTATAGCTTAGTAAAATATATAAATATTCTATAAGCGCACAGAATCACCGCTGTAGCACATCACCTGGGAGTATCCCGAGGTATCGTAATTTATATTTCCGCAGGGAAGCTTTGGCAAGACTACTAGTGAACAGATATTCGAGACTATCAGAGAGGGGTACACGACTAAACAAGACAGGGGATAAACGGTACTGAATAGGAGTGGATATACCGGACACACAGCTCAAGGGATACTCGGATAGATGAGAGAAGGTATAGATAGTTGGGAGGACAACGAGAAGAGATAAAGGATTCCTGGGTACTCTATCTATCTAGGCCAAGTGGTTAGAGATATAGTGGCTAAAGAGCCAGCACTAGTAGGTCTGGAATAAGTCTATTGCCTTCCTTAGGGACTACAGGGCATCCGACACGCAGAAAGGGACGAGAAAGGGTGCCGACTACCCTGAACCTTGGGTCCTAGGACACCGGAACTAACGTGATGGGCTACAGAGACCGGAAGGGCTGTCACCACCTCACGGCTACCACCTCCGTTGCGACGGGCAGAAACTAAGGTTACTGACAAGTCTAGGAACCACTCCTACACAGATCAATAACTACTTACTTCGGAGCGCATCATCAATGCGACGATTCCAGATCGTGCACTGAATGACGGGTACTCCGGGATCTTCCTTCCATTTCGGAGAGGTTTTGATGATCGCCTTCTTTGCAGCTCTCGGCAGGTAGGTCCATCTCGGTGTTAGCACTTGGATATTTGAGACCTTCCCTGCATGGTTAGTACGGAGAATACTACGAGACATCTTACCCTGTCTCATAGTAATAGCATTCACTGTTTCGAGGGGAGGTTCGGGTTGCCCCGGAATCTGCCCCGATTCAGTGACAGGAACAGCAGCAGCTAACTGAGCAACTTGAGTTTCTATCATTTTATTAAAGCTCAGTTGATTTTTCATGGATAACCGCGATAAATCATCACAAGTGAAGCATCAGGCAACTTTCGTA
>OAMR01000816.1:37071-64545 GCA_900205405.1 Echinochloa crus-galli | reverse complement strand
ACGTTGCTGGGAACAAGTGCAACCAGGAGGACAGATGCAAGGAAGCTGGTAAAAGGTGGAATGGGTGCAACAAATAGCTGTGTGTTCAGATTTTTTTTACAGGAGTCCTCAAAACCGATAATATGAACACAGAGGATCCCAAACAGCAAGTTACGACACACACTTTTTCCGAAAGTATAGGGGTATTCCGGTAAAAAGAAGAGTAAGGCGAACCACAAAGAATGGTATCAAGAGGGAGAGATACGGATATGAGAAAGTGGCACGGCGTGGGGGGGAGAGGGGGGAAGACGTAACCAGGCAGGTAGCCGAGTCAGTCACGGTGCGCTGTGGCAGGGGGGGCGATCGGCCCTGATTCGGTCTCGGATTCCTTCCCTTCCTCTCTTTCCTTTTTTGTTTTTGGACTTTCTTTTTTTTCTGATTGCTTTCTTTCTTTTTTTTGATTGTACACTTCCTTGTTTTCTTTTAACTTCCCAAAACACAGCAGGCAGCAGAGGGGCGCGATCAGGAGGTCGCGTGGGAGGGGCGCGGTTTCAGGGAGCCGATCAGCGCTAGGCTGTTACGGTTTCCTTTTGCTTTGTTTCCTTGTGTTTCTATCTTTCCAAAATAGAAACAAGGCAATCAGGGGGGTGGCGAGTGGCAGAGAGATGGTGGCGGCAATAGGGTGAGAAGCAAGAAAAACAAAGATAGAACACAATGTAACCAGCAACAATTAACAAGTAAGCACACAAATTCAACAATGCAGATTATTGAAAGAAAGTGCAAGGCTCAAAATGGTGCTGGGACAAAGTTCTAACCTGAAATTTTTTTTGTAGCTTTTCTAGTGGATGATAGGATGAGGAATAACGCTCAAACTAAAGGGATAAAACTCACCGAGCAACCTGGAAAGCTGATACCACTTGATAGAGCTGAAGTGCCCGATCTTTCGGTGAGTGGAGATAATTTCGACTTGGTGGAAGTAGACCCTCACGATCCGACTACGACGAGCGAACCCGAAGCGCCAATGCAATCGCTGAACCAACTCCCTACGGTTACCGACCTTGCTGGTGCAAGATCAGCCAGATCACGAAGATCGTTTCCTGTGCGCAATCGAAGAACGAACAAGAAAAAGATGCGAGCAATCTTAATATCACTCGAAGGTGGAGTTCTGAATCACACGAGGACAGAGCTGATTTGCGCATGTTCTTTGGGGGTAGCTAAAGCTAGATGTAAAACAAAACTCGAGTTTGAAATGAAAGGAAGCCTCTATCTAAATAGAGGGAAAGGGGGCGCAGCCCCTAAGGAAGGTGGCGCCCGGGGGAAAGGAGAGGGCGCAGCCCTAGGCGCCCACACAAGGACCCCTGTTGGGCCAGCTTCTATTCTTTTGGGCCTTCATTCTTCAGTAGCATAACGAAGTTAAGTTCTCTTGCACGGGCCCGCGTGATTGGGCCAGTAGGAGGCGCCTGGGGTGGAGGATCATCTGGTGGCGCTGGAGAAGGTGCTACTGGTGTAGATGTACTCGTGTTGTAGGTGGTGTCCTCATCAAGAGAACCACCCATAGCCAAGTGTTATGGCCTCATGCTCGATACAAACGGGAAACTCAAGCCGGCATCACACGGGCTTCCGCTCACTTTCAAGGGTGCACTTCAGCTCGGCGTCCCTCTTCTTAAGCACGGTGGTCGTGTCCTTGTACTTGCCATCCACCGCCTCTAGACGCCGCTGAAGGCGCTCCATCTCATGGGTATGACCTGGGAACACGGAGCAAACAGGATAAGCACGCTGTTTCTGACCGTCGACTACCCCGCCAACAAAAAGAACCAAAATGGTAGAGACAAAGGACTTACCGGTATTGGCTGCCTCCAGCTGGGCGACGAGATCCTGGTTGAGCTGCGCCACGTTCTCAACATCCGAGTCCTTCTGAATTGCGATCCCTCACGCCTCGCTCGTAATGGTTCGGACCCGGGTCCTGAGCTCCTGCAGCTCCAGGTACTCTTCCTCGGCCACGCGCATCATCCGCGTGCAGTCCATGGTTCCAGCCATCAATGCCTACATCACATAAAAGGTCAAACCTCGAATCCAGAGCCACAGAAAAAGCTCAGAAGAAGTTACCTCCATGTCCTCCAGCATCGAACCGGAGGAGTTGCGAATACGCTCCAGTGCCGCTTGACTATCCTTGGCCAAGCGCTCAAAGCGCTCAGGTCGGCTCAACTGCTCCTCTTCCACCACCACATCCTCCAACTCAGCGCGCTGCTCTGGGAGTGCGTCATCGTCAAGTTTAGGCATGTCTGGGTCCTCATCATCGAGCCCAATGCTCGGAGTAACCTCCGGCGCAGTGGCCACGGTGACCACGGCCGCCAAGCCGGGCTCTCCAGCGGGATCAGTGGCGGCGGTTCCCAGTGGCCCCATCTGTGCCGCCGTTACCCTTGCCTAAGGAGGCCCCTGGGACACGGACTCCCCTCGATCGCCGGCACTATCCGATCGGGTACGGGAGGTATCCGACAAGATAGTCATATCTCTGAAGACACCACACATAAGGAAGGCAACGTATCCTATGAAAACTAACTTCGTGTGCAAACTATGAAAACTCCCATCACAATCGCTAGATCTCCATCCGAAGGCCACAAAAAGAGGTGGGAAACTTTAGCACTTAAACCCTCCCACTATTAATTTTGCTAATCACAATTTTTCTAAAAACCCCGTCCAAACTAAACCTGGAACGGAGGGACCCAGCAAACAGCATTGCACCATTACTGAATCGCGATCTTCTATCGTGATTTGCCACCGCCGCCCCGTGGACTTTGACGCCGCCACCGTCTGGACTGGGACGCGGCCGCCGATCGCCGCCGCCTAGGAAGGATGCAGTTTGGCGAGTTGGGATGGCAGCAGCGAGAAGAGGCCGGGCAGCTTGCAACCATAGGTGATCATCAGCTGTGGACATTGGCCAACCCCCGCCAGCAATCGGTGTGCAGCTTCAGGTTTGTTGCAAAATTTTGAAAGCAGTTTTGGATTTACCAGTTCTAGTGTGATAATACCTTCAACTTTGAAGTAGGAGGAAAAGCAACTAATTCCCTTGCACCGGGAAAGAAATGTGCAAACAATCTCTGTCATCTAGTGTACACTCAAGCTTGTTTACGTTTGAACAAGGAAGGCACATGTTTTTTTGCTCTCAATACGAGATTTGAAGCCAAATTCTCAGAATTTTGTTGAAATATATCCACATAGTTCTTGAGGAGATAACCCACATTTTATTCAACTGATTAACTATCACGCACGCACAGTCATGCCAAGCTAATCTAACAGTTTTGTACCAGCAGCATCAGCTCTGCCATTTTCTTTGATTCTGATGATGAGTTTGTGCTGGTGTTCTGGTCTGGCGTGGCGTCGCTGATGCAGGAGATGCACGGCGCGGCTGACGTTCCTGTGCCTCGTCGTGGCGCTCACGGTCGGCTCCGTGCTCTGCTGCCTCGGCCCCGCGCATTGTATGCAGATCGAGTCCAACGCCATCCTCGCCTTCCTCTGCGGCGGCGGCGGCAGCGACGGCGCCCAAAGCCAGCAGGAGGGTGCCGGCGCTCGCCATTGGAGCTGTCGCGTCGCAACAGTTCTAGCCGTCTCGCCGTTCTGCAGCCATGATGGCTGATGGTGATGGCTCCCCTCGCTCGTGGGTAACAGTAGCGACCGGCGAGAAAACGTTAGATAGATCAAAACACCCTCCCTCCGTTGCTGATCCGGTGTTAGGAGGGGGTTTTAGGAAAATTGTGATTAGGAAAGCTAATAGTGGGAGGGTTTAAGTGCTAAAATTTTCCACCTCTCTCTCTAGTCATCGGATGGAGATCCAGCGATTGTGATAGAAGTTTCCATAGTTTACATACGAAGTTGGTTTGCATAAGAAACGTTGCCTACAAGGAAAGCACAGATAAACAACTCAAGACGACAATATCCGAGCATGAGCAACTTAATCGAGTTCAGACTCTAACCAGTTACTCCTGCTCGGCCGCTTGAAGGCCAAGCCCAATGGGCGTGGTGGCCTCCCGTCTCCCGACGACGGCAATGGTTGTCACACCCCAAAATTTTCGGATTTTGGGTTGTGAATTTTCAACGTAATTAATATAATAATTTTCTCAATTTTCTAAAATTTTTCAAGCTCTATATAATTAACAGGGAATTTAGTATAGAAAAATTTGTTTTCTAAATTAAATTAAAAACAATATAGGTTTAAATTTTGAGTGTCTTGCATTCATGCTGGCTACATTGAGTTTTGGTTGAGGGTGGTTCAAATAAGAATTTAAATCCAATTTGAATTCGAGTTTGAATTGCTCTTGTTTGAGCCCTAGAAAAATTGTTTTAGCCATAGTTCGTTTTTGCCCCTCCAACTTTCCTTCTTGTTCGCTTTTGCTCCCTCCTCTATTTTTGCTCCCGAGCCAGCCCGGCCCAGCCAAACCGCAACCCAGCCCGCTCCCCCTCTTCTTTTGCTCGGCCCAGTCATTCGTTCGCTCGGCCCAGCGCCCGCGCAAAGTCTATTTTGCCTCCTCCCGCCTCAGGAACCGGCCCAGCTGGCCCAACAGCCGCGGCCCGCTCTCCCTCCCTCACCGCTCGCTGCCGGACGGGCCCCGCATGGCAGGGCCATCCCCTACCTCCGGCCGACGCAAGCTCGATCGAGCTCGGCCGCATCACCGCCCCGGCCCGGCTCCATGGCCCACCCCCGCGCCCCGTGGACCCCTCTTGAAGCTTCGCGGAAGTTTCCCCCTTACCCCTCTTTCCTTCCGCGCTGCCATGCCCGAAAGGAAGGCCATCCACTGGATGGAAGGCTTGCGCCATCGCCGGCCGCCGCCCGATTTGCGTGGCCCGCACGCCGAGGAGTCCCCGGAGCACTATAAGAGCCAGCCACCGCGCCTGCTAAACCCTCACCCTCGAGCTCCCGAGCCACCACGCCCACCGAACCTTCCCTCGCTGCGCAGCGCCGGCGCCGCCCAAGTTCGCCGCCGTCGTCGATCCGGCGTTCGGGAGCATCTCCGACCACACCGACGCTTCCAGGAGCTTCGCGCTGTGGTGAGGACCCTTCGGAGCTCCTCCTTCCTCTCTTTCTCTCTCGGTAGGACACCCGCCCGTGCTCGCCGGCGATGTGCTTCCGCCACTCGCCGTCGTCAAGCGCCTCCGCCGCGTCTCAGCGGAGTACAACCCCACGACCTCACTCGCCTCCTTCCCTCGAACCTCTAGGCCCCAAAACCCCTTCCAAACCAAGCCCCCACCCGCGCGCTCGACCTCGCCGGAGTTCCGCCGCCACTGCTTGCCGTCCCCCGCCGCCTCCGCCGCGTCGCCGTCGTGGTGGACCACCCAGGTGGACTTGCCGCTTCGCGCTGATCCCGTATCGCCAACCCTCGTCCAAAATGGCGGCCCCTAGCGCGATTCCGGCCATGCTCCGGCGAAACACCGCCGCACAGCCGAACATCGCCGCCGCGTCTCCACCGCCGGCGGCGGCCGTTCCCCCCCCCCTCCTTGATCCAATCCGGACCGATGGATCTCCATCCAGCGGCTCAGATCCGCCGAAGCCCCAGGTCAAACCCCTCCCTTACCGGTCAGCGCTGGCCATCTTGCAAAAGAGCCCCTCTGCTTTTCTAGAATCAACCCGCAGTCCACCGCAGTACAAAAATAATTCCAACCAGGTCCTGTTTTATTCATTTAGGCCCCTGAGCTTTTTAAAAATAGAACCCGCGGTCCTGTCAGTGGACTTTTGCACGTTAGCCCTCGCGTTTTTATACGTAATTACGTATAGGTCCTCGGTTTCTCACGAATGGGTCCCTGGAAACTTTAAATCTTTGCCAGCAAGTCCCTGGACCTTAGAAACGCTGTAGTTTTCACGTTTTAGCTCCAATTAGCGTGATTCTTGCGCTCATGTGTTCGTAGCGACGTGTAGAATATTTCTAGCTCCTGTTTTTATACTGTTTTCATTGTTTGGTGTATTGTTCTAATAGAATACTTTTGTTTGTATGTAATGATGCAAGGTTCAATGGAGCCGATGTTCAGAGGATGAACTTGCTACCTATTCACCCTTTAATCATTTATTTCATACATGCGTGTGTCTAATTTGATGTACCTTAAGGTTGTACCTAGTTTGATGTATCCTATCCTTGAATTACCATGGGTTTATGCATATGGGTAGAATATTTGCTATGCGCAGCTACTGTCACCCTTACTATTGCTGTTAATCTTGACGTAATGGTTCACTTCAACTCAAATGTTAAAATATGCTTTTTAGCAACATGATTAAGGGAACTAGGGCGTCAGCTGCGTGCCAGGCCCTAGTGTCTCTCCGTAAGGACCGTTTCTTAAAGCGGAAACCCAGGACCCTGTTGCCACCGCCAGAACTATAATGGCTCTGGTAGTGGACAAGTAGCTTATACGGCTCTAGCTTGACAGTAGTTACCGACCGGGCCAGCGGCGTGGTGGGAAGCATAGGTGAGAGTATGGTTGATCCACCGAGGGCGGAAGGTCCGCCGGCTATGTCCTCGTGAGACACAGTCCCGTGTGGGAGTCCTCGCGTTGGAACTCCGCACGTTGCGCTTTTACTTTCCTGTTGGCATGCGTTGCCGCGCATTGGACGCTATTGACCCTCTTATGATGCGCTCAGGGAGTCAGTCAATCTCGGTGCCTTGGCCATGCTGCCTATGTTACCATAGCGGCTACTGTCTTATTAGGGTGTCTTGTGAAAGGCCTCGTAGCGTCCCTATGTCGTCACACCTCGGAAGTGTTGATGTGCGTGGTTGGGTGCAAAGTTCCTTTGAACTTTTACGCGACTGGTGGGTAAAGGGTGAAACCTCTGCAGAGTGTACAATCTATCATGATAGCCTTGCTCAAGGTCATGAGCGGCCTGGCGTTCCTTTTTGAATAGAACTTGATGGTTACTATTATTGTTGTTAATGACTTACACTACTTAATTGGGTTACAACTGGGAGTCCTTTTCACCTGTAGTAAATTGGATGCAGTTAAAATGAATCAACTAAAAATGCTAATGCAGTCAAAACGAGTCAAACCTTTTTGGCCTCATACCCCGTGCTATACTTGCTAAGTAACTCTTAACCGGGATTCATTTATTGGTAGTAGTTTGGATGATGCTAAAATAAACCAACTAAAAGTGCTAATGCAGTTAAGCCGTGTCAAGCCTTTTTGAGCCTTCATACCCCGTGCTATACTTGCTAAGCAAGACATTTACTTACACTTGCTATTACTCGACATTCTGGGATGGGTAACAGATGGAGTGCTACTAAGCTGTGGTCAACCAGTCGGCGTCCCTGTGGTCTGCGGCCTCGCCTTCGAGTTGAAGATTAGACTTCCGCTGTGTATGTGCTAACTCTGATTTAAATTATTTTATTTCGAGCATATGTACTCTGTTTATCATATTTGTTAGCTGTATGTGTTCTGTGGACATCCTGGGCACACATATAGCAGCACTTCGGGTTTATATAAAACCCGGGTGTAGGTGTGACAATGGT
This sequence comes from Echinochloa crus-galli, assembly GCA_900205405.1. Taxonomy (NCBI): domain Eukaryota; kingdom Viridiplantae; phylum Streptophyta; class Magnoliopsida; order Poales; family Poaceae; genus Echinochloa; species Echinochloa crus-galli. The sequence continues at coordinate 57,082 of OAMR01000816.1, read as the reverse complement.
GTAGGCGACACCACCATCGCCACCTCCATTGGAGCCTCAGGGTCCTGACCCTCGTACCTCTCGTCAGGAGAGTCAGTCGCGTCCTCACTAGCCGATGGCGTGCGTCCAGCACAGCGTCTCTTTGAACGTGACGCATTGGCTGCCGACGCCGACCTCTTCCGGGACTCGGCAGCTGCGGTTAGCGCCTGTGAGGCATACAGCTTCCGAGTACCGGCACGGGTCCGCGCTGGGGCAGTGTCACGCCTGGTTTTAAGGACAAACCGAATGCACCCTTTATGCATGCCCAGGATCAAAATTCATGCATAAAGTGACATCATAAGTGAATATGTTAACACCAAAAATTGACACCAGGAAGAGGCTGACATGTGGGCCGGATTTGGTGAAAAGATAAACATCGTTCGGCTAAGAAAGCTTATCTTCGAGAACGATTCGGCAAAGGCATTCTGCGGTCGGGAGTCCGTCGTCGATTTGGCAAGGGAGTTGCTCTATGGAAAGCATTCGGAGATGCGTGATGACGTGGATTGAATACAAGGAAAAAGCCGATTTGATAAAGAATGCGAGATGAACACGGCACTTCGACGTATTTCTTTGGAAATAAACGTTTTGTAATCGTAGTCGACTAGGAATCGTGTCAAAGTCTGGGTATAAATATAAACCCATGACAATTGTAATAGGGAGGGAACAATCTTACAACAAACCGGCCCCGCGCCACCTTTTCGAGTCCTTTAGTCGTGTCGTCGAAATCTTCGAGAGAAACCATCGATCCGTCGACCTCCGTAAGTATCGACAACCTTGTATCATGCTTAGTATCATGCGGTGGATTTAAGCTTGGTTCAAGAAGGCTTCTTTGTTAAATCATGAGTCATGCGGTAGGCTAAGGTTTAGCTTGAAGCAAGTTACCGGGCGGCGGCTTGGCTATGGTTGCGCCGGGCGATGCGTGAAGAGGAGCCGGGCGGTGCGGGGCGTGGCTGCGGCTTTATAGGGGCGCGGGCCGGCCTGGCGTGGCGCGTGCGCGAGACGACGGCGGCGGCGCGGCAGTTGCGGCGGCGACGGCGGCGCTGACTTCGGCAGGCAGACCTGCGCGGCGCGGTATGCTGTGGGCCGGGGAGCTGCAGGTGGGCCGCACGGCTTCGGCTTAGGGCCGCGCGCGAGTTGGGCCGGCCCGTACCGGGCTTCGCAGGCTCGGCCGAAAGGGAGAGGAAGAAATGGGCCGTGGGAAGGGTTGGACCGGCTCGGTACGGAAGAAAGGAAAGAGGGGCTGGGCTGACCGGGGAAAACTTCAGGGTGCAGAAGCGGACCTAGGAAAAGTCCAGGCCGAAAACGAACTCTGGCCGAAACAACTTTTCTATGACTCAAAACAAGGCGATTCAAACTTGAATTTAAATTAGATTTAAATTCTGATTTGAACTACACACAATCAAAATCCAATGCAGCCAGCATGTATGCAACACGCACAACATTTTATTTCTATTTCGCAAATATTTTTATTTTCTATTATAAATTCCCTGTAATTAAATAAAGCTTGAAAATTTTAGAAAATTGACAAATCATTGTATTGATTATGCTAAAAATTCACATCCAAAATTCAAAAATTTTGGGGTGTGACAACACACCTCGCTCGAAAACTATTCGGATTTTATAAATGTTTTTGAAACTCACAATTTTGCAAACAACAAAAACAATGCAAGAGGATGAATGCATCAACCACCTTATTTTTATAACATATATTAATTGAATTTCAATTTAGAAAATATTTTTTACTTTAAATAATTGTGCACACTCTACTGAATTCTAACAATTGTTTTTAGAAAAATTTTAAACACCTAGTAAATTCAAACTAGGGTGTTACAAATACTACCCACTTAACAGAATCTCGTCCCGAGATTCAAGAAGAAGCTAGAGAGAGATGCAAGGATGGTATGGTGATTTTTGGAGAGAGCGGTTTATATGAAAAATTTTCTTTGTATGATTTCTCAATCATGGTCCATAAGAGCATCCTTGAGTGTACAACTTCTTCCAGGTTGAATCTTCATGTGATTACATCATGGGTAGAACAAGGAAGGGAAAGAAAAGGTGACAAGGATTTTCAAGGATAGGGGAGCAACAAAAACCAAACTATCTATTATAAATATATAATCAACTGACATCATTGCGGACAGGAGTCCAACAACACATCAACACTCATGACAAAGAACCAAATCACACAATGCCATAATAACAGACATACAACAGCAACCAAGAGCACACTAACATATCACAAGTCATTAAAAGAGCACACTATCAAATATAATCCTTAGCAATCGATCTATCGGTAATTGAAAGCATGGGTGAAAGCTATTATGACTCGAAAACTAGAACTACCGAGGATCCAGGTGCTCTTGTAGTCTTCGATGTTGATGTTGAAGCTCCTTTGATAAAGGTCTTCGTCTTGACTCTTAATGTTCTTCGGGTTGATGGCGGTATGTTGTGCAGTATCTTCTCTTGATCTTGAGATGATGGTAAGGTGAAAACTAAAGATTTTGAATAAGAAAGGGATTAGAAATTCATTTGCTCGAAATAGCAGAATAGATGAGTTCAGAGTGCAAACAGCGAGGCAGAAGGTCAAGGAGGTGAAGATTTTCAAAATAAGTTGAAAATATGACCTTAGCGTGAACCATTTCTACCTAGGCTTGCGTCCTACGGTCGATATAGCTCTGATACCACTTCTGTCACGCCCGGTTTTGAAGGACAAAACCGAATGCACCCTTTATGCTTGCCAGGATCAAAATTCATGCATAAAGTGACATCATAAGTACATGTCAACAGAATAACAGAACAATACCAATTACAAAGCGTATATTATTTACAAAATGACCAAAGGGTCTTACAGAAAATTACACATTCGTAAATCTAATCGTGACGGAGGGCTCCATAATCCACTGGAACGTCGACCGGTGGCACGCCAGCCTAGGACTCCAAGTCTTCACGAGTGGCTCCTTCTCCAAGTCTTCTCAACAGTAGCTCCTTTGCAACACTATCTGAGCAGCAGTAGGGGAAGACACGGCAGGGGGTTCAAAGGAGAAGGGTGAGTACACCTGGAGGCGTGTACTCCGCAAGTGGGGGAAATAAATGACATGTGGGGCTTATGAACAAGGAAGGCTATTTAGGTGGACTGCAAGGCTCATATTTTAGTTGGTCAAGCTTTAATTAAGCACCTAAGATTAATAATATTGAGGCTTCCCGAACCCCATCCAACTTAGGGTCAAACCAACATATAACTAACCAAACCACAATTAACCACCACTGTGATCCTCCCAACCAACTAACCATGCGAGGGTCCAGGTCGCTCTTGACCGTGAGCACGGCTGTTATAACAGTTTTACACTCTGCAGAGGTTGTACACTTTCACCATGAGTCGTGATACCTTTTAGCTGAGGTTGCAAGCCTCCACACATTTCCGAGATGTGAGTGCCGGGGTACACTACGAGGCCGTGACTAGGTTCACCAGCGCGCATTAATCCACTCAGGGTTCGGGTACCCATCATTGTGTCGTGCTTGAGTCCACCCCAGCCCCAACAGCTTAACGCAGACCACTGGATTTCCCGAGTTCCCCTAGTCACATAGCCAAGACCATTGCCCATCTAGTTCTCATGGTTGTATTGTTGTCCTGGGTGGTCACTCCACAGATCAATCCTTATTTAACCTTGGCTTAGACAACAACCTTCTCTTCACAACCCCACATCAAACCCGGTTTGCCTGAGCCACCTAAGGTTCCAAGTTGCTAAAAAGATTACCCAAACCAATGTTGCATAATTCATTAATCAAAATTAATTATGACCCATCCCATGTTGAGCAGCATATGCTACCCACAAAAGGATACCTCTAAAGGCTTCAAGGAATGTCATGAAAAAGCTAGTAAACAACCTATATAGGATTCCCAACAAATTTGCAGAAAGCATAAATAAAAGGTGATAACATGTAGAAATAATAAAGGCGCAAGAGTCAAGATGATCAAGACACTTGCCTCTTTTCCAAAGTCTCCCTGCTCAGAAGCGTTCCTCAACTTAAACAAATCAACTAAAAATAACACACATGTACAACTAAGAACAATACACCAAGCAATAACAAAATAGTTTTCGAAAACATATTGCTAGCTAACACTAGCTACAACGAACGCAAAGGCACGGGAAACTCTTAAAACGGAGCTGCGCTTGAAAAGATAAAGCTAGCGAATATTTGAATTATATACAAAAGGAACATCTATGTGCTGCTTTTATTTTAATTTAAGAAAACATGTGTAAAGGATATTCCAAAGAAATATCCATGTTCAACTTACTCAAATTATTTAATTTAAAAGCAAAGTAAATCCTAGTCATATTTTATTTACAAATGTTTGCATTTAGATTAAGCCGTTTAATTGTTTAACTTGAAATAAAAGACATGTGAAATAGTCTAATCGAATTATTTCAACGTGTCATGTTGAACTAAACAAGTTACAAATTAAAAATATATTTATGTTGACATTATTCTAATTAACATGAATTTATCGAAAGCCGGTGTATAATCCTAAACAAGTTTTATTTAGAAAGCTGGTTGAAAGGTAATTAATTAATTTAATATTTTACTTAATTTTATAAAACATGACCATCGTGAAACTACACTTGTAAATGATAGCCCACGTAAAAAGAGGACTATCGCAACAAGAACGGACTAAAACAGAGCTAGGACGCAAAAGCTATGAGCTAGAACGTGATTTAACTATTTTCTGGAATTTTACTAGCACCTAAAAGAAATTATTTAAGCTAAAACTATTTTTTATAGCATTAACAAGGATTATAATATTTTCAAATAAATTAAACTAATTTTGACATCATATTAGCAATATATGACATCAACAAGACATTTTATACAAAGATTAAATAGGTTTTGCATTTTATTAAATTACCAAGGACATGTATACAATTTTTAGAAAGTTGCAAGGTCAAATATGTGAACTATACAAGGCTCAATAATTAAATGTTGTAAAACAGTGAAAATACAAGGTTTAATATGATAAATATAGTAGATAGGGCCAGAACACAATTATCTGTAGCTAACAGGGGCTAGCAAGCAAGTTTCCTAAGACTCGGTGCATAGTGCGCGTGAAAACAGGGTTCCGCAGGGGCTTAAGTGCAAAGTTGTGCGGCTGACTCTGTTGACCCGCCACCGGACGATCTGGCAATCGGATGGCTGATGGGCGGCTGGGATTTAAAACGCTAAGGGGTATTTGGGGCTTCTAATCTGGGCCGCTCGCAGGCCGATGGACGGCTAGGGGTGTGCCGGCAACCACAGGCGGCGGCGCCGCCGCACACAGGAGCAGTCGCGGCGGGGGATTGCCGGAGCTGCGGGGTTCTCGGGCTATGGAGCTCCGTTTCACGCGCCGTTTGATCCTAGAGCATCAGGGGAAGACGGGAAGCTCACCTAGGGGGACCTCGTCGTCGATTTCGCGGCGGAGGAGCCGGTCGACGGCGACGGGCGGACAGGGTCACGGGTGCATGTGGGGGACGAGCTTGGGGCCTCCTCTTCACGCGTCTGGGCGTCCGGGTAGTTTCCTGGAGGTCCTGGGCACACGCAAGGGAGAAAGGAGGGAGTGAGAGAGGGCTTCACGGTGGCAGAGCAGCTCACCAAGCCGGGCGGCGGGTGGCCGATTCGTCGGCAATGGTGGCCCGGCGGTTCAATTTGCGGTGTGCGGGGCCAAAGAGGATGGCGAGGGTGCCATGCCAGCCATTTGTAGGCGTTGGGATGGAGCCAGTGGCCGGCGATTTGGGGAGGCGGCGGTGGCGGCTTTGATGGCCGGTAAATGGCCATTATGCGCCATTGCAGCGCAAGCGTGCTGGGGAAACGGCCAAGGGCAATTAAGGGTGGTGCAAAGCGCTTTGCGGGAGGGAAGCTGGGCCGGCTGCGGAAGAAGAGAGGGAGAGGGAAGGAAGGGGAGGGTTTGGGCTGGGCAGGTTTTGTGGGCCACAAATGGCCTAGTTCCTATAGGTTTTAGGATTTGGAAGTTCTTTAGAGAAAAAGAAAAGGGAAGAGAGAAAGAAAGGAGAGAAAATGGGCAAAGCCCCTAAAATAATACTTGGCCCTTAAACAAATAATTCCAGAAATATTTAATCCTTAATCCCAACACACTAACGGAACCACTCGAATTTTATAAAGATTTTGAAATCCATATTTTTCCAAACAAAAAAATACTATGCAAGAACATGAATGCAACAACCACCTTATATTTATAACCTATATTAATTGGATTTAAATTTAGAAAATATTGTTTTTAATTTAAACAATTGCACACACTTTCTATTTAATTCTAATAAATTTTAGAAAAATTTTAAAAACCTAGTAAATTCAAAACTAGGGTGTTACAGGCAGCCGAAGTCCCCGCGCCAGCAGCACTATCAGCACTCGGAGAAGAGCCGAACTCCTCTGACTCCCAGTCCTCGAGGGTAAGCATGGCCGGAAGATGATCCTCCCTCGCCTCCTCCGGCCTCATCACCTTCCGACGCGGCGCCGGGTCCGCAGCGGGCAACGGCGCCGGGCAGAAGAAGCGTTTGGTCACCTCCTAGCACAAAGAAGATGGCAGAACAAACTCAAACAATTTGCAAGGTAAAGAAGACCCTAGAAAACAAAACAAACTTGGAAGATGTGCATTACCGCGAGTGGAGGATTCTTCAGCGCAAAAGGGGTCGGAGTACCAGCATTGCTTACCTCCCCCCTCATCATGCCGCCCACTCGTCGGATAACCTCATCTGAGTCCAGACCACGAGTGGTCTCCGGGGTCGGGTCGAGACGAGCCAGAGAAGTCCTACGCCGGATGCACCCGGTCCTTGATCGGTGTTGACACTTCTTACGGTCCACTATCAGGATTGTTAATCCCGGTAATGGTGCAAGGAGTGTTTACCGATATTCTTACAACACAGATGTAAATCCGCAAGCGCACGGATATCGATGTAGCATTTCACCCGGGAGTATTCCTAGGTATCATATTTATTTCCACAGGGAAGCATTGTCAATTAATATAGGTTATAAATATAAGGTGGTTGTTGCATTCATGCTCTTGCATAATTTTTATTGTCTTGACACACACAGCTCAAGGAGGCTTGGATAGATGAGAGAAGGTATAGATAGTTGGGAGGACAACGAGAAGAGATAAAGGATTCCTGGGACTTTATCTACCTAAGTCAAGTGGTTAGAGGTACAGAGGCTATAGAGCCAGCACTAAAAGGTCTGGGGTAAGTCTATTGTCTTTCTTGGGGACTACAGGGCCTCCGTGACACAGAAAGGGATGAGAAGGGGTGCCGACTACCTTGAACCTTGGGTCCTAAAGCACCGGAACTAACGTGATGGACTACAAAGACCGGAAGGGCTATCACCACCTCCCGGCTACCACCTCCGTTGCGACGGGTAGAAACTAAGGTTACTGGCGAGTCTAGGAACCACTCCTACACTAGTCAATAACTCCTTATCCCCTATAGAAAGATAAGCACCCAGGCTGAGCAACCAGTATACAGTTATACCAATCAACTAAGCACTGAACGAAGAACCAGCTGAGATAGAGAATCTAGGGGGAATTTATAGAACCAGACTACAGCAGCTATAACCAAGGCTAGACATTCTACATTTACTCTCGAGATAAATGCAGAACAAATAACTCAAGTAGATACAGAAGGAAATATATTGATTACTCAGAGTCGTACATAAAGAGTACCGGCCACGGGATCCGGGGGGATATCCCCCTGATTCGGGCGAACTGACTGGTTCGGCCGAACTGCCTAGTTCGGCCGAACCGTCAGATGCACCGCCTCTGCTCCCCAAGGGCCTGGATGCACTCCTGAGGTCGGTTTCAGGTGCTGGGGTCGGTTCGGCCGAACTGGGGAGTTCGGCCGAACTGGGCCTGGCCCGTGGCCGGCCTCCCCAGCACCGACTCTTGCTTGTGGACCTCCTGGGCTGCTTCTTGGTGCTTGGCTTCGTGTTGTTCTGGCCCAGGATGACGTGTCGGTGCTTCGGGATGTGTTGGCGGTCGTCCATGTGTCGTGTGTTGTCGTTTGGTTGACGTGGACGGCTCCCAGTGACTTGTACGGCTAAGGGGGGTAACCGGCTGAATAGTATCTTTCGCCCAAATCGGTCAATTCCGACCCCTATAGCATGTATTTGGCAATGTTGTACCTTCACAAGCAACACTCACCAAAACTCTAAAACCTAAGTACATGGAATGTTACATAAAACCTCTTTTATTCCCGAGTATTGGTGGTCGAATTTGGGTTGTAACGACCGCCAACAAGCTCCCCCAAGCTTGGCTCTTTGCTCGTCCTCGAGCAAAGATAAAACTTAGGCTCGGTGGATTAGGAGTTGCTACAATGTCATTTTTCTTGCAGGTAACTTCGTAAACAACTAGTACTCAAACAAATACTTGAATCACTAGCAAGGTATTAATTCACCATTTTACCTATGGGGCTTATAGCAATCTCCTTATCTTTGGGTGGTTGAAAAGATGAACAGTCTAACTTAGTTTATTCCACTCTACTCTTTTCAGGATCCTATCTCGGAGTTTTCACCCTTTTGTGAAAAGAAAAATAGTTCCTCATTGGCACACTCAATCACTCATGTGTATTTGAATCCTCACCAAAGGCTTTGCCTTCTTTTCATCCTAACATCTAATTTGGCTTTTTGTGTGGTTCAGGACAAAGGATGAAGGCATACAAGCATCTTACATATTGCTAAGTCAAAGACCGGATCTTAGGAGAATCAAATCACACTCTAGATCGAGAAGTGCAAGTGTGTGGAATATATGGAGTGGAATATATGGAGTGGAATTTGGCGGAATCTCATGGATTGATTCTTTCTCTCCTTGATTTATTTTTCGAGAGCATGGGCTATCTTTTATTCATATTTTTGCCATGCCTTTTTGCATGCTTTTCTTTTGATCATATTTTTCCCATGTCTTTTGACACGCTTTTTCTTTTTTCTCATATTTTTTCCATGCCACTTGGCATGCTTTTTTTTTGCATAGCCCATGCCTCTACTTCAAGGATATTTGGAGAGGGAATCAAAGAACATGGAGTTTTTATTTTGTGGAATGGATGATGGCAAAGTTTGCTAACTCCCATTGTAGGAATTGCAAGTGAGAGGTGGAGTGTATGTGAATCTCGATCTTAAGAGCATGAAAGATCCCTCACAAAGGTCACAACAATTTGACAAAAGAAAGTTTTTGAAACTAATCCTATCATATGGCTCTGGTAGGTATTTTGACCAATGAGGAACTTTGTTTTATTTTTTAAAAGCACAAAGCATCCTAGATTTTCACCATACTAAGAGCGAAAGTAGAACTTAATCATAGTCTCACTATATCATTCCTTACAACAACTTAGACTTGGAATAAAGCATGTGCTCCCACAAGGTTTCTAGGTTCATTTTCACCCATGCCAAATAATTCAAGCACCAATAGAGTCACAAGTTATGAACAAGGTACTTGCAAAATATATGACAGAGCAACTATTCATCATTTCAATGGTGAGAGGCATAAGATTCATTCCATGCATTAGTTGGGAGCTATTTATTCGAAGGCAAATATTTTTGGTATTTTTTTTCAAACTAAGATGAAAACAAAACAGATCAAAGATGCGAGGCTTGCAATGATATGGTTGGGACTTACCTCGTGGGGTTCTCTCCCCCAAGCTTGGCTTGGAACATCGGTGTCATTTATCTCTGAATTGGCCTTCCTCGGTGCCGATACATGTAATGAGGTAGGGGAGTGTCCCTAACCTCACCAATGTTTGTGTACCGAATGTGCTTGATCGTCCTTAGGAATAGAGACCATGAGATGACGCCTGCAAAATGTTAGAATGACAATACCCGAAGGACTATAGGATCAAGTTTAGCATTTGGTTGTTCGGTGTTTGTCGATCTTGCAGGGATTTAACCTCCATACAGTGTTAGTCCTTCTTGTGGGGTAAGTTCCGACCTCCACAAACCGTTTTTCAAGAAAAGCAGCATAGTGTTCAAGGGAAAATAAAATATTTTTGTTGTTTTTATGTTTTTGTTGATGCAAGTGAATCAGACATTGCATAGAATTGAGAGAGAAGTACTCAAGGAGTGTACACATACCTGACTTAAGCAAGCCTGTTCCATGCATCCAGAGTGTCACCCACAGGCGAGTGAGAGGAGAAGAAACAAAACTCGGTTAAATCACCATGGCTCGACTGAGCCACTGTGATATTCACCCTGTTGGCCTCCTCTTACGAGCCTCGTCAAGCACAAAGGCATGGGAACTTTGGTGGATTTTTGTGGACAGGATAACATGACCAAAGGATCAATGGGATCACACCACTCCCATGCTGCCATGATTGTGATGAAGTGAAATGTACAGGCATGTGGAGTGGTAGAGATCATGCTTTTGTGCTGGCTGGGGCGAATTTCGTGGTAGAGGGTATAGGTCAGGATCGATCAAGGGTGAAACCCTTAGGTGAACTAACCAAATATGGAGTTTGCATGAAATTTGGCTCTGGATATATGGGTGTGATTGCTGGGTGGACGGGTATTGCAAGTGGAGTACGTGGCATAGGTTGAAGGATTTGGATATGAATGGTATACCTAGCCAACAGTACTCCTCTGATCATGAGCCTGCAGGTTAGTGCACACTTGGATACTGGGGCAGGTTTGGCCGAACTCAAGAGATCAGCTGAACCGCCTACTGCTCAAAAAATTTCCTATTTGTTCTCTCTTAATTCTAATGCAAGGGTGGTTCAAGTTTGGAAAGGGAAATATGCAAATGCAATGATTGGAAATAAAATTTTGGAAAGGGAAATATGGGATACATACCGGTTTACCTCACGGTGAGAGCTCGTGTTTTATGTCCATGAGCGAGACTTCTCCTTCCTTCGATTCCTCTTGTCACCGTCCGATTTGGAGAGGGTGCTTCAAACGATGCAACTTTTGTCTTCCATTCGTTCATCCAGTGTTGGCTTGGGTGGAGCTGCTTCGACCTATCCAGGTTATTTGTAATTTACTGAAAAGCGTGCGTACCTGGGATGATTGCTCCACCTTGAGATTCAACTGTATCCATGGTCGTGGTTCATCTCCGATGTGAGGTGAATTTAAGGACTTTCCCATTTGAATTTGACGATTTTTCTGCAGGGGTTAGTCCACTCATGCGACCAATATCTATACAAGTATTGCTCTAAAGATTCATTAATCAAACTTGACACCATGTCAAATTTGATTAAAGCAAGCTGGTTAACCTAAGCATCAAGCTTAATTTAAAGAGCTTATGAATGTATCTGCAGGATTACATTCAAACCAGAGCGAACCGAACTAGATAAAGGGAGCATGAGAGCATCGAGAAGTATTCACATGGAGAAAAGCATATGGAAACTGGTGAACAATGCTTTTAATTCAGGTAAAAAGCGGAAACCTTTTCACATACCTGAGTGTGCCCACCGTTGGCATCTGATGATGAAGACTTTCAGAACTTAGAACTGATGCCACGGTGTTGTTGACGCAAAATATGCAGTTTGCGCCAAGCACACAGCAATCCGAATTAGCTAGCTTCAACACGTGACCCGCGCGTACGAATCCGAAAGCGTGCCAAAAAGTGTGTTGACGCAAAAACAAAGGGACAAAAACGTTTAGATCAAAACCTGGAACGTGCCGGGTGAGACCAGACTCAACATCAATTGTGCCATCAACCCAAATCGTTCGGCATCATCTATATCAGGCAATTCCTCTTCCTGTACAATTTGGTTAGCTGGAGCCATGAGTTCATTCGGCAGAAAACATACCATACACGTAGGAGCCGAATGACCATGTTCGTCAGGCTTGTCTTTCGGGAGCCATATTGAATTCAAGCATTGTAACAACACTCCATCCAATGATTTATAAAATAATTTATCATCAAGAAGAACGAACTTTATAGCTTTATACCTGAGCTTTCTAGAGACCTTTCGGGATGGATCCTCCAAATAATCAACAATTTCTTTTCTCCAATCGCCTTCTGCAAGATCACTCCCGAAAGCACAGTCATCAATAGCAAATACCTCTTGATTTTCTCTGTAACCTGATGCACTTTGGGCCAATCTATTTGCCCCTCCATTATTCCCTCTAGGAATATGTTGTAGAATTACTGACCGAAAGCTCTTCAATATTTCTTTGCATTCTTCATAGTAATTCCTCAAGATATCACTTTTGCATTCATATTCACCATTCAATTGTTTTATGACCAATTCTGAATCTCCAAAAATTTCAACCGCAATGGCCTTTGCTTCTTTCAAATATTGGAGCCCTTTGAGTAATGCCTCATACTCAGCCTGATTGTTAGTAACAGTAGATTGAATGGGAATAGCAAACTCAAATGTTTCTCCTTTGGGTGAAATTAATAAAATACCTGCTCCACCACCTTTATCGCATGAAGATCCATCGAAGAATAATACCCAAGGAATAATGTTAAGCAAATTTATTGATGTATCATGATGTTCAGTAATGAAGTCAGCAATAATCTGCCCCTTGACAGCTTTTGCCGATTCAAACCTTAATTCGAATTCAGATAAGGCCAAAATCCATTTGCCAATCCTTCCATTCAAAATTGGCATTGACAACATATGCTTAATCACATCAAATTTCGAATGTACAACGCATTCGGCATTTAGCAAATAGTGCCGAAATTTTGTACATGAGTAATAAACACATAAGCAAAGCTTCTCTATAGCCGAATACCTTGTCTCCGGGTCTAGTAACTTTCGGCTAAGGTATGCAACTACTCTTTCCTTCCCTTCAAATTCTTGAATAAGGGCCGATCCAATAGTTTGGGCATCGGCCGCCACGTACAACTTGAAAGGCTTGTTCAATTGTGGAGGCACCAACACTGGTGGCTTCTTCATGTACTCTTTTATTTCATCAAAAGCCTTCTGTTGTTCGTCACCCCATACAAACTTTTGATCCTTTTTTATTTTCAATAGTGAGGAAAAGGGCAACACCTTCTGTGACAAGTTTGATATGAATCTTCTCACAAAATTTATCTTGCCAAGCAGTGATTGTAACTCTTTAAGATTAGTTGGAGGAACAATTTCATCAATTGCCTTCATGCTTTTCCTGCCAACTCCTATTCCTCCTTCATGTATCAAAAATCCCAGAAACTCTCCAGCCGAAACTCCAAAAGCACACTTGTTCGGGTTCATTTTAAGCCCATGCTTCCTGGTGCATTCTAGAGTTTTCCTTATGTCAGCCAAATGGAACTCATGATCCAATGACTTGATCACCACATCATCAATATATATTTCCACAATCTTGCCGATCAACTCATGAAAAATATAATTCATAGCCCTTTGATAAGTTGCACCAGCATTTTTCAATCCAAAGGTCATGACAACCCACTCAAACAACCCTATGTGTCCAGGACACCTGAAAGCTGTCTTTACTATATCTTCCAATGCCATAAAAATCTGATTGTATCCTGCATTACCATCCATGAAACTGAGCACCTTGTATCCAGCAGCAGCATCAACTAATGAATCAGCAATAGGCATTGGATATCCATCCATGGGTGCAGCCTTGTTTAGATCTCTAAAATCTATGCAAACCCTCATCTTTCCATTTTTCTTATAGACAGGAACAATATTAGAGATCCAATCCGCGTACTTACATGGCCGAATGAAATTCGCATCTAGTAATCTTTCAATCTCCTTTTTCACATCGGCCAACACTTCTTCCTTGTAGATTTTTCGGGGTGGTTGCTTGTAAGGCCTGTAACCAGGTTTGATCGGCAACCGATGTTCAACAATAGAACGGTCTAGACCGGGCATCTCCGAATAATCCCAAGCAAAGCAGTCCTTGTATTCTTTTAACAATGTCACCAACTTTTCTTTGAAAACCGAATCCAAGTTAGCACTGATAAATGTCGGCCTTGGCTTGTCACCATCTCCAATGTCCACTTCTTCCAATTTATCGGCCGACACAAATCCACGTCCTAATTTTCCATCAGTTCCATCAATTGGATTCTCCATCAAAAATTACTATGAGAGCCGACTGCTTCGATCGGCTGTTGATCACTGCTGGCTGGTGCAACAGGACCTTCTCCCCAGTCTTTGCCTGAGAAACAATCTATGCCTTGATATTCCCAAAAAGCTGGTTCCATATTTGCCACGCTTATTGAATCATCTGCTTGGACAATCTCCACCTCATCATCTATCCACTGAATAAGCTGTTGATGCATAGTAGATGGAATACAACAATTTGCATGAATCCAATCTCTTCCAAGCAGCAAGCTATATGCCCCTTTGCCCTCAATGACAAAGAAAGTTGTGAGCAGCACTTTGGATCCAATCATCAGTTCTACATGAACACAGCCTTTGGTGTCTGAAGGATTTCCAGCAAAATCATTTAGAATTATGCTCGTTGGTGTTAAATCTCCAGGGCCCATGCCAAGCTTCCTAAATGTAGTATATGGCATCACATTCACAGCAGCTCCACCATCGACGAACATCTTGGTTAAAGGCTTCCCATTGACAAATCCTTTCAAATATAATGGCTTCATATGTCGATTCTGGATTGGCTTTTCAAAGACAGCTTGCTTATTGAGCATCAATTGTGCCATTAGCTGTTCGACTTCATCTACCTCTGACAACGCTTCCTCCTGCACAACTTGATCAGTGGGAGCCATAAATTCATTCGGCAAAAAGCATACCATGCATGTAGGAGCCGAATGACCATCTTCTTCAGGCTTGTCCTTTCGACGCCATATTGATTTCATCTTAGGCCTTGCTTGCTTTAATTCTTGATTCCTCAAACGTTGTACTCTTCTCTTTTGGCTTTTCCTCAAGCCAGGTGGACACCATTGTCCTTCTTGCCAAACATAAGCATGATCTTCTTCTTCTTCATGATCAACCCACCTGTAATCAGCATGCCTCTTTCTTGGTTGATCATTAAAACGCCGATCATCACTAGGATGCATCCTGCCAATTCTTTCATGGACAGATCGGCGATTGACAGTTTCCTGCCTATATTCATCATACCTATCATTGCATTCAGGACAATTATTCCATGTGGGAAGCTTCAAACCTTCGTTCCAACAGTGTCTGAAGAATGCACACCCCCAATGCGCACGTTCCTGCTCTCGAGCATACTCTTCTTGTTCCTCCCTATATCTTTCTTCCTCGTATCTCCTCTTCTCCTCTTCACGTCTATGCCTTTGGTAACGCTCCTTTTCTTGCTGACGTTTCCATTTGTTAAGGAGGATACGTGTAGTGACTCTAGGCTTGGAGGATTTCCCAATTTCAAATTGATCATTCGGGAAGCGAGAGTCTTTTTTGCGAATCTGTTCAATTGTGACTTGCCGAGTAGGATCAACTGAGCCACTTTGTTTTGCCTTCTCTGAAGTTAAAACTTTCATCTTCCCCTTTTCTTCAGGTGCAACAGCATTCACCATGTTGATTGAAAACCCAATCATATTCTGAGGGAAGGGATTGCTATCCAATTTCATTCTGTTGTCAAACTTCAGGTGCCCCTCTTGAATAGCCTTTTGAATCCTCATTCTGAAGATCCTGCATTCATTAATGGAATGAGAATTTCTGTCATGAAATCCACAATACTTCTTGTCTTTCACTCCTTCAGGCCGAAGCATAGAATGCCCCTCTGGTAATTTGATTCGGCCTTCTTTCACAAGGAAATCAAATAATTTGTCCGCCTTAGTCACATCAAAATCATATGTGCCCTTGGTCTGTTTAATCCACTTCTGATTCACTGCAATCGGCTCTTTGCCCCACACTATTTCTGTTGCAGCTACCTCTTCATTGTCCTCATACTCATCTTCTTGATCTGCTCTTTCGAGGAATTGGTTGTAAATATCGGCTACATCATTTTGCTTGGCAAATCTACCATCTTTCTTGAGGCCATATGCTTGGTTACTCATCAATGTCAATTTCTTTGACAACTGACTCAGATCTTCAAACTCCATACCGAACAGCTTTTCACGAATTGCAGGTAGCATCCCAGTCACAGCCATACTAGCCAACTGATCATCTGGAATATTTAGAGAAAAGCACATATTCTTTGTTTCCCTGAATCTTCTGAGGAATTCTGTGGGTGTTTCATTAAATCTTTGCCTCATGCTAGTCAAATCAACCAATTTCTTCTCAGTGCTGCCAGTGTAGTAATGAGCATGGAATTTCTTTTCTAGGTCCTTCCAAGTGCAAATTGACTGAGCAGGTAATGAAGCAAACCATCTAAAAGCTGGACCTGTTAATGACAATGGGAAGTATCTTATTCTGAAGGCCTCATCTGCCGAAGCTTCTCCAAGCTGCATCAAATATCGAGCTATATGTTCCACAGTACTTGTATCATCTTGTCCCGAGAATTTGGTGAATTCTGTAGGAACCTTGACTCTACTCGGCAACGACACCCTTTGGTACCTTACTATGAGAGCCGACTGCTTCGATCGGCTGTTGATCACTGCTGGCTGGTGCAACAGGACCTTCTCCCCAGTCTTTGCCTGAGAAACAATCTATGCCTTGATATTACCAGAAAGCTGGTTCCATATTTGCCACGCTTATTGAATCATCTGCTTGGACAATCTCCACCTCATCATCTATCCACTGAATAAGCTGTTGATGCATAGTAGATGGAATACAACAATTTGCATGAATCCAATCTCTTCCAAGCAGCAAGCTATATGCCCCTTTGCCCTCAATGACAAAGAAAGTTGTGAGCAGCACTTTGGATCCAATCATCAGTTCTACATGAACACAGCCTTTGGTGTCTGAAGGATTTCCAGCAAAATCATTTAGAATTATGCTCGTTGGTGTTAAATCTCCAGGGCCCATGCCAAGCTTCCTAAATGTAGTATATGGCATCACATTCACAGCAGCTCCACCATCGACGAACATCTTGGTTAAAGGCTTCCCATTGACAAATCCTTTCAAATATAATGGCTTCATATGTCGATTCTGGATTGGCTTTTCAAAGACAGCTTGCTTATTGAGCATCAATTGTGCCATTAGCTGTTCGACTTCATCTACCTCTGACAACGCTTCCTCCTGCACAACTTGATCAGTGGGAGCCATAAATTCATTCGGCAAAAAGCATACCATGCATGTAGGAGCCGAATGACCATCTTCTTCAGGCTTGTCCTTTCGACGCCATATTGATTTCATCTTAGGCCTTGCTTGCTTTAATTCTTGATTCCTCAAACGTTGTACTCTTCTCTTTTGGCTTTTCCTCAAGCCAGGTGGACACCATTGTCCTTCTTGCCAAACATAAGCACGATCTTCTTCTTCTTCATGATCAACCCACCTGTAATCAGCATGCCTCTTTCTTGGTTGATCATCAAAACGCCGATCATCACTAGGATGCATCCTGCCAATTTTGGCCACTAGCCTTGAATCAAGGCTTGTAGACATACAAACACTTTGGCCTAAACCCAGTAGTCGCTGGATATTTATTTTGATTTTTTTTTTTATTTTTTTATTTATTTCTTTTTCAATGCAAAATGGTGGGGTGAATGAATGCAATTGTAAGAATGGAAAATATGCAGTGGATTTGGAAAAAAAATGGGGGTGATGGAATGCATGAATTAAAATGAGTGATTCAAACAAACATGCAGTGGATAATGCAAAAATTGAAAAGATAATGCGTAGGGTACCTCCTAGCAGGTGCTCAAAACTTAAAGTCTAAGAGCAGGACTATCTCACGTACCTTGGTTTTTCTTCGCCATTACCGACAATTTGAGATGTGATTGCGGTGATGCAGCGTCGTTCGTCAGTCACATTTGATTTTCTTTTTCTTCCATGACGACAATCATTCCTCCAGGCTGCACATGATGATAATGTATACATATTATTGTGTATAAATACATACCTGGGAGAATTTTTTTTCTTCGTTTCAAAACTTGTGCGCACATCGCAGTAGGCAGGGGCAAAAATTGATGAATACTGCATGATCGGGCACCCTGGGCTCTCTAAATCCTTTTCTTCTAATCAGGCTTTATCAGAAGAAACCCAGGCAAAACTAAAGGAAATCTTCTCCTTTCTGCACAAAGACATCCAGGATCAAGTCAAGGATGCTGATCTTCTGAGAGATATGCTCGAGCCCATTGAACAAAACCTTCCTGTTGATATTCAAGCTTCTTTGGAACCAATCTCTCAATTGGATCAACAATTTGCTGCAGTCAGACAGGTTCTGAAAAGTCAATCTTTACAACCAGCTTTAGAACAAAGAAGAGCCATAGCTAAGCAATCCTTGAAAGATCTGTATATTCAAGCTCAGAGTAATAAAGAATTGTCAGCTAGACTGCAGCCAGCACTTGATCTGAAGAAGGCCAGAAAAGCTGAACTAGAAGCTGAATTGAGGATTCTGTCAACCGAAATCGAAGCTGACGAGAAGAAGTTAGCCGAACTCCCTGATCTGACAGAGAAGATACGAAAGGAAGCATCGGCAATTCTAACTGAAGATAAACAGCTCAAAACGAAGCTCTCTGCTCTGATAAAAACCCAAGAAGCAGGCCAAAATCTTTTGGAGACCATTAATAGAATGATATCTGATGCTAAAGATGTAATCTCCAAGTACTTGGGTGTGTAGTTGTATCGAATATTTAATTAGCCGAATGTCTTACCAACTTTGTAGTCTCACCAATCTTTGCTTTCTTCCTCGCTTTATTGTGAACAACACATTCGGCAAAGCTTAGTCGTAACAGCGTCAGACCCGAAAAACGACCTAACACAACACAGCCGAATCCAATTCAGTAGAACCGAACCCGATTCGGCATGAATCCCAAACGACACGGCAACTGCTCGGTTCGTGGGGCTTTCCACCTTCCGAAATTTTGGGATGCGCGCCACGATCTCCGACCACGATCTCCTCTGCGGGTTCTATAAATAAACACCCAGGTAGCCCACAGTTTTCACCAAGTTCTTCGTCTTCCAAGTTCTTGCCGGCCCAAGTCATTCTTTTCCCCATCCACAGTAACTCCGAGGAACTTCCAATGGCCGACAACAACAGGAGGCGCCCGGCCGCCGATGAGGCCGAAGGGAGTCGCGGTGGTGCTCGCCGGAGGTAAAGATTGTCTGCTTGCTTCTCTCTGTTCTTCTCGAGATTTGCCCTCTCCTTGACGAATCTCTTTGTTTTTTCAGGGTAATCCAATGGATTGTCGCCGCTGGTGCGCCAGTTGCGGCTCCAGCCACTGCTCCTGCGGCATCCAGCTCTTCGAGTTCGTCCAATCGGACTCTCTCGTCGGACGACTTCCGCTACACGGACGGCGATGCTCGCCGATTCAAAGCGGAGCGTGACGACACTCGCCGCGAGTTGGAGGTCATCTCCAAGCGAGCCGGGATTGCGGACCTCGAATGGCAGGCCGAACGCAAGCAACTGCTTGAAGTCATTGATGGTGAGTCCCACAATCTGCTCAATTTCAATCTCGTCCTCCAAATGATATTAATCTGTTATCCCCTTGTAACCTTGCAGCGCGTGATGCTGAACTTGATCGACTGAAGGCGCTGGTGGAGGAGCTGGCGGACAAGGTGAACGCCCAAGGGGACACACCCGAGGCACGCCTTGGTGCGGTGACAGGCCGTGTCGATGAGGTGGCCTCCCATGGCGTTCGCCTGGGCGTAGCTACGGGTCTCGTTGCCATGTCGACGCACACCGGCACTGACTATTCCAGGATGCCGGTAGGTTTCGCCAACAGCAACCCAGAAGACATCGAAGACATTGACGCCTCCATTGATCGTCTTGATGGCCATGGTGCTGCCATTGCCGATTCCATTCATCCCCAGTCTGTTTTGAACAGGCTCTTCCAGTAGTTTGTACTAGGGCTCTGCCTTGAGTTAATGCCTGATTATCAGCCGAATTCAGAGGTAAACATGCTTATAATCCATCTGTTTTTCCAATAACACCCTCTTTCATCGACGAAATTGCAAAGGCTAAAAGGGTACTCGGACAGCGGAAATTTTTTTAGGGCTATTTTCTGGACTTTAGGACAAAGGCGAAAGGACGAACCTGACGGTAAACCTGTCTCTGA